>JAKWJL010000009.1:600000-1141865 GCA_023383405.1 Chaetomium cochliodes | reverse complement strand
CATGCTGGGTCGGCCAGTCTATCACCCAGGGTCCTCTTCATTCAGCTTCCCAAGATATCACCACTCGAAAACCATTTCCCCCGCCGTCATTGGCCCGGCTTTATCACCGCAGGATTCGCAACCAGAGACCCGACCCTGGAGGACCTGCTTCGCACACACAAACCCCATGACATGACATACATACATGACCATGGTGTGGCGGCGCACACCCGTTGTTGTGTCAACACGGGAGGGGAGGTTCAGCCGCTCGACGAAACAACGGCAAAGCTGCTTCCCGCCGCTGCTTCCGGGAAAAAACGTGGACGCCTCCCGATGCGCCCCTGGCCGTTGCGCCATCGAACGGACCCCATCGGCCACCCACCGCATGCAAGGGACGGTGTGTTAATTCGCCCTTGTGCTGCAGCTCGTTGCAAGCCAGCCGGTCGCCAGGCTCGGCAGTAGCCCAGGCACGGTAGTGTTAACTACGTAACTGCTGTGTATGTATGCGGCCTGGTTGGGCCTACCCCGCGATGTGGCACATTCTTGTCTCAGCCCTACGGGGCAAGCAAACAATGCGGCCGAGTTCGCTGGCTGTCGTGTAGCCCAGATGCTGCTTCTGTCTTCTGTCCTCCGAGGGAGACCTGCCTGTACAACGCGGGAGGGACCCCGCGCGCTCCTCATTTGTTGCTCTGCCGTCCCCCTTTTCCGCCAAATGATGCATGGTCTCGCCTGTGGTAGCCCCTTACGGATACTCCCGAACGCATAAAAGGATTTACCGGGTGGGATGAGCAATTAATAAAGACATATATGCAAGCGTACTGGCTTTGCTCGTCAAGGCCAAAGTCAGGTCTCTGGCACTGTAAAAATCGCCCGGTGTGGGCTTGTAAGTGACACAAGAAGTTCTTGGTTGGGATCACGATGCTTGCCACCCAGTGATGGCTTCACGGCGGCCAACACTATGAGACCGCTTCCACTCAGGGGTGGGCATTGAGCAATAACCGGACTCGTCGTGACTGCGGCTGGCTATTAAAGATGAAACCAACGACTTGCATTCTAAAATGCCATCAGCCCCCGGCGTGATATCGAATACGTCCTCTTTGTTTTCACCCCAAGAGGTTGTTATAACCAGCCCCAAGTATCCCGTTATACCCCTTTGGTGATTTGACGCCACCAACGCAAATGTATAACAAGCCCCACGATAGAAAATGAGGATACAGCTGTATGTTTGCCAATCATGGTAATTATTGCTTCGAGCGAGAGACAAGACGTCGATGAGGATGGGGTGATGAGGAGCGCGTAACCTCATAGATATAGTAACAAGTCCACGCCTCTTGACCATGACCACGAGCTTATGACGACAATAATCAAAGCAGGCTGTGATGTTTTAGCCTACCTACCTACGCTGCGTATTCTTAGGAACTGTACTTACATCCCCAAAGGCCAAGTCAAAAGAAGCGCAACTTGATAGCTGTTGCTCAACCGACAAGTCGTCAGTCGTGAACGCAACCAAGTCTTCAACCCAAGACCTAAAGGTTGGCTTCTCTAAGACGTGTAATACCCCCGTTGGTACTCAGGGCGGCGTTACCTACAAGAGTAGGCATACGGACGCACTCAACACCATCATCAACCACAGCTAGACAGGGAAAAAAAAGCATATCCAAAAGAGGGGGGAGAGTCCATAGATCTATACCAAATGCCGCCGTTACACCCACAAACGCCATCAAAATCACGGGCAAACTTCAGCGGTTATAGATACATTATAATGTTGCGTGAGCCTGCACTAAGGAATACCGACTGGGTTTATTGCGACCGCCCCAGTGTTTTATACCACAACTTTTCCCGTCCCAGAACTCGAAACCCAGGTGTAGGAGGAAGAGGAGGCGGACAAGGAGGAGGAAATCCAGGAACCCTCAACAAAGCAACGACGGTCAAGTCGTGACAGACAACCCGACACCGGGAGACGGACGGACGAACCCATCAGCCTCTTCAAACAAACAAGAAAACCAACGGCCCCAGCAGGAGGGCGGGCCACAGCTTAATTAACCCCGTTGGCTCGTGGCAGGCAGCTGCATGGAGCGGCGGCCCTCGCTCGCCAGCTTGTCCTTCTCCTCGCTCTCCTCCGAATCGTCGTCGCTAACAGGCCGGCTCTCGCCGTCCCTCTCGGCCCTGCGGCTCTTGGTCATCTAGAAACGCCCCTAGTCAGTATAATATCCCTCCGACCACCAAACAGGGATTAACGAATAGAGGATTAACGGCAAGACTCACCCACGACCGCACCCCCCCAATCAACCCCAGCGTATACCCCGTAACAAAATCATTCGACGTGCTCGTGGCGCGCTCCCCCGCCGTGGCCACCACGCCCGTAGGCGGGCTCCTCGGGAACGGAAACGCACCACCCCCACCCCCACCGGCACCACCGCCGGGCCCCAGCGGGCTACTCGGCGGCAGCTCCCCATTAACGCTCACAGAAGAAGAAGCAGCGGCAAACCGCGCGGGGCTAGGGCTCTGCGGGCGGGAGGTGGGCCAGTACTGGCGCAGTTCGCGGCTGAGCTCCTGGCCGGTGGTGGTCCAGTTGGAGCGGATGTTGTCGCGCAGGTCCTGGACGTGGCGCTTGAGCTCCAGCTCGTTCTTCTTGAGCCAGCTGATGTTGAGCTCCTGGCGCGAGGTGCCGCGCTTGAGCTGCCGCGCGATGTATTTCTCGTAGTCGCGGACGATTCTGGGAGGGAGGGAGGGAAGGGGGTGTTAGTGTTGGTGGGGGTTGTGGGGTTGGGGGTTGTGGGGTTGGGGTTGTGGGGTTGGGGGTTGTGGGTTGTGAGTTGTGAGTTGCGAGTGATGGGGAAAGGGGAGAGGGGGAAAGGAAGGGGGTTTGGTGGTTTGGTGGTTTGGTTGGTTGGTTAGGGTGATTTTACTCACTTTGTGATGATGCCCGTGGTGCTCACACCCTCGGTTCTTTGCGTCACGAGGAACTTGCCTGCCGCTTTGATGGGCGCGTAGATGTCGTCGCCCTCGTCGGCGCCGTAGGGCAGGTCATCATGAGCAACATAGTCGAGCTGGTGCTCCTCGAGGAATTCGGGAGTAACGATCCAGGGGCAGTTCTCGATGACCTCGTCCACCCACTTGCAGTGCCGTACCGTCTCGGCCCGCTCCTTGCCCGAGAGTACAGTGAGGCCCTTGCGCTTGTGCGTCTCCTCGTCGCCCGTCACGCCCACTATCAGATACACATCGGGGAACGCCTTCTTTGCTTGCTCGAGCTGACGCATGTGCCTGCCATCCCCGTTAGCTGACACCCCTAACGGTAATCGTAAAACAAAGTGGCAGATAAGCCCCCTCTCCAAACATACCCAAGGTGAAACAAATCAAACACGCCGTCGGCATACACCCTCACGGCGCGGCCCTCGGGAGGCGGGTTCGTCGTGTATCCCACCGGGTGGGTGAGCTTGCCGATGGGCGGGGGCGCCATGGCCGCGGCGGTCTTGCTGCTGACCATACCCTGGCCCCCATTGGCAGTGGCATCGCCGCCGCCCTTGCTCGACGCCGTCGACTTCCGGCTGCCCTTGCGCGTGACGCGCTCTGCGATATCGACGCTGGCCTCGGTGGTATCGCTCGGCTCGCCCGGGTCGCGGGCTTGGGGGGTCTGGTGGCCTATCGCACCAGCGGCCGTCGTCAAGGAGCTGGGGGCGAGCTGGTCGGAGCTGGACCGCTGGCGCTTGCTCGGGTGGGCGCTGGAGGAGGACGAGTCGGTCTTTCGGTGGGCACCGGCGCCGGCGGCTGTTGTTGTTGTAGTTGTCCGGCTGGACTCGGGGGCGGTGGTGTCGCCCTCCTCGCCCGAGGCGTCGCGGGACTCGTTCTGGATGGTCTGGTTCTGGTCCATGTCGAGCGCGGTGGACGTGTTGTTGCGCTTGCGTTTCCCAGGGCCGCCCTGGGCCGCCGGATTCGGGGACGACATGATGTTGGCTGCTGCTGACAAGGCAAGAACGTCGGCCTGCCGAGAAGAAAGCGCGGAGGAGGAAACTAAATAACACGCAATGTGGACCCGGGGCGGGTATGGAAGCCGTTGATCGTCCCGGGAAGCCGAGAATCGAGTTCAATGCGCCCAATAGCTTGAGAGGTTGTTGAAGCGTGGCCTGTTGCTGCGGTTGTCAGATTTGGGGGTTGCCAATCGCCGATCCCGCAATCATTATCGGCTCCGACGGGAGGGTTTGAGTGGTAGGTGCTTTTGAGTATCGAATTCGAACTCGTAGACTGGTGAATAGTCGAGGGATAACTATCGGGTGACACGGAGAAACCGGGGACTAACGGGTGCAATTCGCTTGTTGATTGACGTACGTACGATCAAGATTAAGCCAAGTCAAGCAGAGGGTAGGTTCTGGTTGTTGGGAGCGGGTAGGTATTTATTAAAAAGAAGCTGGCCCACAGCGAGCGAAGCAGCTAAAAAAAAAAACCTTGAAACTTTGACACGATAGCTAGGTGCTCTGCGAAACAGCACACCAGAACACGTTAATGGGGAAATTCGAGATGTGTCGCGTTCAGTGCCTCCACATCAGGCATCACGTTAGGTAGTTAATGATTCGAGATAAGCTGTCGCTGGCCGGGGTTGCAAGAAAGGGGGCAACCCGCCGTGCCCGCCCGAATTCTGCAAAACAATTTCCTTTTTGCTCAATGCTTGCCGTGCTTGCCCAAGGTGTTGCAGGGATGTCTCATGGCCCCCTGCAGTGGTCACGTCATTCTCCAGACAATGCGGCTTCCATGGTGTGGGCTGTGTGGTGTGTGGCTTGGCCGACCAAGAGAGAGCAGGTGCTGCGTCATCGGGTTTGGAGCACTATCATGAGGTCTTAACATATTCTGTAGTATACACAGTAGGCTCTATCGTCTGATCTTGAGATTTCGATCTTGAGATTTCAGAGGCAAGACAATGCACTGAAACTTTAATTGAACTTCAAAAGTCGCATACCGCTAGCATTATATCCGATTGAACACTGCAACGTAGTGAATAATTGAAACCGAACCTAGGATTGAGCTGCCACACACTTTGACAAGAATCTCCCTTCCAGCATAACCATCCCAGAGTGCTCACTCATCCCCAAGCCATAACCCCAAACCAAACACCATAAACAGAAAGGAGAAAACGACCCCTCCCCCCCTCTCACCTCAACTCCACCGTATTCCTCCTGACCCAATGCCTCCCACACCTCCGCTTATCCCCCGGCTTGCTCATATAGCAATACGCCTTGGCCCCCTCGGGCGCCACGGGCCCATACTTCTGCGTGACCGAACAATACTCCCTCCCTTCGCCCATCCACTCCTGCACATGCTTGTGCAGCTGGCACTTGGTGACACCACACATGCGGCAGTACCCCTGCCCGCGCACCCGCAGCCTGGAGAGCGCCTCCTTGCTGCTACTGCTACCGCTACCCGCACTAGCACCAGCACCAGCCCCCGCCACCAACCCCGCCGGCGCAACCACGCTCCCCGCAAGATGCCACGCCCACTCGAGCTCATTCGGCCCCGCGCGGCGGGCGGTCAGCGGCACGGCGCCATGCAGGCGGCGGTGGATAGCGTAGAAGTGCCTGCTGGCGAGCCCCAGGCAGGTGCTGTCGATGGGGTCGAGGCAGTCGAAGACGGCGAAGTGCAGCTCGGGCGGCAGGTCCGTGAGGGCCAGGCGCACGGCGGGCTTGTGCCGCCGCGGGATCGGCTGCTGGTCCGTGACTGAGTAGGAGCGGCGTGGGGGGCCGAGCGGCGGGCGCCGGGTCGTTGTTGGGGGGCGGGGGGGCTGGTCCGTTGTCTGTTGTTGTTGTTGTTGCTGTTGCTGTTGCTGGGTCGGCGAGTGGGGATGTTCCGAGGGTGATTGGGGGGTGCTCTCCGGGATGGGGGGTGGTTGGGGGATCGTGTAGAGCATGAAGCCGGGCGACTGAGGAGGGAAGTACTCGTGCTGGGTCTGGGACCGGCGAGGTGCACGCTTGCCGCCTTTGATGAGGCTGGACTGGTTGGTTGTGTGCTCCTCCCTCGTGAAAGGGGACCTCGACCCCTCCATCGAGGACGGGCCACTATATAGAACCTCGATCATAGTGAGGTTTATGGGACGCAATAGTTGGATGACGGGTGCCGTTTAGGACTAGGAGGGCTGAGACTGGAGTTCCAACTCTAGATAAACTTGGGTTGACGGCGAAAAGGGTTGGTCTCGGCGATATCGATGTCTATAACTAAGCCGAATCGGTGACGAGTGTGGCCAAGGTGGGGGGGAGGATATGATCGAGCCCGGTTGGTTCGTTTAGATATCAGGCCCGTTTACAGAGCGGTTTCAGGTACCGATGCCGATTGTGGTGCGGATCGCAAGTTGAGGGCCCCTCACTAGCAAGTTCATGGGAGGGAGGGACGGATTAATATTGGCTTCCCAACGGAGGCGAGCGAGCCCTTTGTGCAGTTGGTGTGTGGTCAGTCGAGAGATCTGCCGTGGCTGACGAAGTGGCCAGACTCGAGTGGACCGCAGCAACCGAATGTCGAGGCCCGGTGCTGGAAGGCAGAAAGAGAGGGCGCTAAGATTGCCGAGGAGAGTTTGGGGTAACACTGGGTAGCACGGTAGGGTGGAGGATGCAAGAAGATTCGCGACGAAAATGTCCAGGGACTGCCCGTTTTTGTGAAGATGGGGCAAAAAAAGATACAAAGTTACCGCCGCACTTGTCGGAGGGTGATCGGCGCCCCTGATTTGCTGTTATGGAAAGTCGTGGCTTCTGTCCGGCACGCCGGGTTCCGGTCAACAAGTTATCTGGCTGCGATTTGGTGGAGCGGGAAGAGGAGATGGATGGATGGAGCTGGGGAATGCTTCCTTGCCCGGACGTGCCCGAGTCCAAGCCAGTCCAAGACAATGGCAGAATGGATGTGGTAGCCAATGAATGCCCAAGGCGTGCTACGACGGCTTCAACCGCAGGTCTTTGTCTGAACTGGTGGGAGGGGGCAGGGGGGGTTTGCAGGAAGCTACGAGGATCGACCCATCTGGATCTCTCACTTTCTCGAGAACATCTTGCAGCTCTTTGCGTGTCAAGGTCGCACGCCGAGGCCGCTTGGCGAAGGAAGGTGGTCAAGAAGGTTGCAAACTTGGCAGACCAACGTCACGCGCACGGGTGCATGTCGCCACTCCTTCCCAGAAACCAAAGCTGAACGTTGTTTGAAGAAAGCCTTGGGTTTCTGACACTTTCTCTCGCAGCTTCCGACACAAAATTCTAGCTTTGGCATGATAGTGGTACCTAAATAAACTTTTCTTAGCACGAAAACAACTGACTCGTCTGATCAAAGACTGCAAGACCAACTTGAGTTTAACAGTCGGGTCCTTCCCGGGGAACAGGTCGCAAACCGTTCTCGAACCCCACCTCTGGCAACAATCATTGGATGGATATACCCCGCCGCCTTAAGGATCCTCCGATTTCCATATCTCCGACTCGGAGCGATATGCTAGTTCCGCTACATAGATAAATTCTCCTCCCTCTTGTTTGGCCCCTTGCGCAGCGCTGTACGCTACAGGATGAAACAACCGGCATGAATTATGATGCAGTGCAGTAAAGTGAGTTATGACCTCGGTGGCAAGAGGATCGTCGCACGTCGTACCGTGATCGGCTGTGCCACGGCCGGGGCTACGGGCCCGGCCACCAGACCTAGTGTGCATACGCCCACCCGCCGTTGAGCCGCAGTGGCCAAATGGGTCACGAAATGGGGCCAGCCGTTCTGGTCCGGAGGGGCGGCCTGAGCAAAGTCCGGGGAACGCGCAGGGGATGGAACAACGTGGATGAGGCTCAACCGGATTTGCCCCCTCGGCCCTGAGCAACAAGGGCGCTGGAGCTGAGGTTGTTCTCTGGGGCTGTGTGTTGAACAATTCAATGTTGATAAATCTTGTTAACCCACAGTGCGATGTAGCCTTTCACCGCCAAACCCGGGGAAATGGTATTAAGGTGTGCGAGGCAGGTCAAAAATAACCAAGCGTCTTTAGACAGCGATCCAAATGACCATAAGAACGACATCCAAGCCCTTGGCATCACCGTCCCATTTGAAACTCCACATGCCGTCCGTCTTCTCGTTCCAGAAACCGCCAGTCGCGCTGTGCATACCGCGCCGGCCAGCCTGTCCCTTCTTGGACGTACCCTCTTCTGTTGTCTGCGCGGCCGGCTTGTTCAGCTGCGATGTGGGGACGACGTGCTGGACGATGGTGCTGTTGATGGCGAACTTGTAGGCCGGCGCAGCGGCGCCTTCGGGGGTAGCCTCCGCCATCACCGCCTTGAGCATTTTGTTCTGGAGGAGAATGTATCCGTTAGCGGGTTGCTGGAATCGTGGGGGGATGCGCCTCAGCCTCAACATACAATGATCGTCTCGTTCCATTGCGCCGTCTTGGGGTGGTCGTAGTATTCGCTACCCTCAAAAACGCTGTTGCACACCTATCGCCTGGTCGTCAGCACACCCCGAAGACTGGTGGTATTTGTTGGCTAGGGGTTCACGAACGTCGCTAGCTATCTGCTCCAGACGCTTGAGAGCAATGGGCTATTACCAAGGTCAGTATTGACCGCTCTGGTATCTGGATTCAGGGCGGGTAGGAAACCGTACAGCGTTGGTGGTTTGGGCAGCCATTGTAGTTTATCGGGGTGGGGGACGTGTTGCGTTTGCGGTGGAGTGGCGGTGGTGGTGATCCCCGTCGGACGATTGTGGTGCTGGCCGGCCAAGAGTAAAAATATCGGACCAAGTGTCAGCTCGAATCCGGTGCTGGATACCCGAGGCGCAAGATTGACTTGATTGGCGGGGTGGGAAGAGTTAGTTTGGGATCGCGGTTTTGACTGGCGGTTTGTTGTTTACGTCGCGGTAACGGCCCGTAACTATCGATACCCAATCTTGAAAGCTCCTACCAGGCTATCGCACAGCCTCGCAGGAGCTTGGACCAGGACGGCGCGCTCTGATAAGCCGGCGCGTCTGTGCAGACCACGTGACTTGTCGGTGAGGTACCCTTTCTCCAGCCGCTCTGACGCAACCTTGAGCTTTCTGCCAGTAAGATGCCAAGCACGACCCACGTGCATCCTGGCTGCCTGAGCGGAGGGTGCCGACGGCGTTTCTGATTGATCAATTGAGCTTCCAGCCATCGCCCCCAACTAGCAGGCTGTCTGGACCGCCGACTGCCGGTGAAGGTCTTCCCGAGCGAGAAAAACACCAAAGCCGGAGCGAAACGAAAGCATCACCATCTTCTAAATCCGCCATCACCAGGGTATCGAGATTGAGAACTGGTTTCTCACCGTTTCATTCCTTCACCACCACCCCGACGACACCCAACCTTTTGCATCACCATGTCTAGCCAACCTCTACTCCAGACCGCACCAGGTTCGTCCTCAATCAACCACCACCCCAGCCCATCTCCCAATACCCCACCCTAGCTAACTCCAGCTTCCTCTCTCTCCCAACAGGCAAGCGCATCGCGCTCCCGACGCGCGTCGAGCCCAAAGTCTTCTTCGCCAACGAGCGGACCTTCCTCTCGTGGCTCAACTTCACCGTCATCCTCGGCGCGCTGGCGATCGGCATGCTCAACTTCGGCGACCGCCCGGCCTTCATCTCGTCCTTCCTGTTCACGGGCGTCGCCATGGCCACGATGATATACGCGCTCATAACCTACCACTGGCGAGCGAAGTCGATACGCATGAGGGGCCAGGCGGGCTTCGACGATCGGTTCGGCCCGACCTTTTTGGCGGTTATCTTGCTGCTGGCCGTGGTGGTCAACTTTGTCCTGCGGATCACCTACTCGGCTCAGGACAAGAAGCCTTGAGAGGCATGATAGGCGTTGGTTGGAGTTGGTGTGGGTTCGCGAACATTCTGAGGACGGCCTCGTGCGCGCGGACTTGGACAGGGTTGGGCGTGGGGGAGATGGTAGCATAAGTTTGGATATGTCGTGGCTGGATGGGAACGGATGGATTCAAACGGAATCGTTATGGAAACGGACATGACTTGCATTTACATGGGTTCATGCCACCGGCGTTTGTTAGAAATTGCATACCTTGCGAATCGTTGCCTCGATGGTTTCACATACACCGATCCTAGAGAAAAAAAAAGCGAGTGGCGGTGCTATTTGTAGACACTCCGCCTCCTAAAAATATTGGGTATCACGCCGCCGCATGTCCAGACTCCGATCCCGAATGACAACACCCTTCTTGGCAAGCACAGAGGCCGTGGTAGAATCCGGCCCTGACCCGAGTATTCGTAACTCCAATCCATCTCCTGATCCGCCGGGGGTCCTAGGGAGAACAGCCCCCTAGCCAATCAACCCCAGCTTCTTCTTCCGCAGATGCTCGATCTTCTCCTCGTTCGTCTGTGCCGAAACGTTGGGCTCGCCCGCCAGCTCGTCCAGCGGCAACCTCGAGAGCAGGATGGCCACGTGCGCTCTATACCTGACCTTCGCCGGCTGCACCGCTTGCTCGTGGATCGTCGGCTGTCTCGTCTCGAAGTACTCCTCGTCCTCCTCACCCACGCCGCTGCCGCCTCCACCTCCACCTCCACCTCCCTTCTCAACATCCATAAACGTATCCTCCACAACCGAGGGGCCATCCTCCACCGCTGCGGGCTCCTCCACGACGGCCGTCTCCTTCGGCACGTTGTACTGAAACCACTTC
Source organism: Chaetomium cochliodes (assembly GCA_023383405.1). Taxonomy (NCBI): domain Eukaryota; kingdom Fungi; phylum Ascomycota; class Sordariomycetes; order Sordariales; family Chaetomiaceae; genus Chaetomium; species Chaetomium cochliodes. Next base: position 1,131,258 of record JAKWJL010000009.1, on the reverse strand, counting down.
TGCTCGCCCTCGGCGACGCGGCGGCGGATGATCTCGGCGATGGTGATGAGCTTGGCGGACGCGGCCGACCTGGCGCAGAGGAGCACGACGCCCGGCAGCACGCTCTCGTCCCACGAGCTGAAGCGGCCGAGGTGCGCGAGCGCGCGGTCGACGTGCTTGCCGATGTTGGTGGAGGGCAGCACCGACAGGGCCTTGACTTCGAATCGGCCGCTTAGCTTGGCGAGGAGGGGGTTGTGGATCTGGGTGTAGCTGCTGGGTGTGGGTGCTGCTGGGTTGTGTGTTTGATGCTGCTGCTGCTGCGGGTTGGGTGCCCGGTTCTGCGGGTTGTGTGTTCGATTCTGCGCTCGGTTTGGGAGTTGAGCGTCGGCGGCCCGTCGCTTCTTGGGGCTTGGGTCATGACTGTCGTTGTGAAATTTCCGCTTGGCCGCATGTGGACTTGGAGTTGATGATTGCGTCGAGTCTCGGGCGGCCATCGCGGCTAAAGAGGTCGCCGGATGTTGATGGAGATGACAAGGGAAGTTTGTGGTGGTTGCAGTGTAACAACCGACCATGCAAGATCTGAGTTGATCAGAAGCACATAAACACGGCGGGCCAAGATGTGTGGGGTTCGAGTGGCTTTCGAGGGTTTATCGATAAGGCCGGATAACCTTAATAGGCGGAAGCCTGACGACGCTTCTGCTGCAACGGGGTTATCAGAACAAATGCTGTCAACTGATCACGATTCTTTGGTCACCTTTGTGGGCCGAGACTGACATGTAAGTTATTGAATCCTGTTTGTTTTTGTATGTGGCCGTTGAAAACGCCCCGTTCGCCAACCTCTGAAAGGAGGTCTCGCCTTCTGAGAAACACATCATGGCTGTAATGTCCATTCCTGGGTCCGACAGATATACGGGGGTAGTACCATAGTAAGGTAACTGGTTAGTTCCCTAGTAATGAATTTATGTCTCAGTGTAGCTCCGAATAAGTATGACTTGTTGTTTGTCTGAAGATCCATTTTATGCATGACACTAGGGCTCAAGAACTCTTGCGCTTGAGGCTTGTACATAATATCTTCTTGGTCGCACAAGATATGCAGGGCGTAACGAACATTGAGACGACGAAACGGTAAATTAACCTGGGTGTAAAACTTTGGACAGGTTTCTCGCTGGCGGTAACAAAGATTACACGACGGTCTCGTAATATCGGAAGCATCCGTGCACCGTCTTGCCTCACCTGAAGTACTCTTGGCATGATGCAAGGGATGGGGCTCCTCTTCGTGGTACGACATGATAAGACCCCTGCCTCGAAACATGCCTGCGAGCTGCATGATGCTGCTCCACTAACAAATGGATGGTGAGCACAGCCCACTCGCACAGTGTCGTCCTCAGCCAGCAGGCAGACGGTGAGCTTCGTCTTTAGTGTCAGTTCTCGATGGGCCACCAGCCGTCCTCAACACGCGCACGAGGTCTTGCTTTGACCGCGACAAGTCTAGAACTAGTGTTACTCGGCAGCGTATTATTATTTATTTACACAATATGTATAGGCAGGTCATCTCATAAATCATGAATCATGAATATATAATGGAGGCACCGAATCATGATGATATTTTTGCCTGCGATCTCCCAACAAAGCAAAAGAGGCTCCCGATTGTTTCGTGACCGAGCCGTTCTGTTGCATCTTTGTTCGAGCGAGTTCCCCATTTCTTGGCTGTGCAGCTGTGCTGCCCAAGAAGGCGGCACACAATGCTGGCATTCTGGCCAGGCAGCCCCACTCGCACCCAGGCCTCCCAAGCACAAGCAGCCAATGTGCTGCGAGATTGCCCCTTCCAGGATCAGCCTTTGGTTGTGGCCCGGGCGGCGTTAGTCACTGGGCCCCCTGTCTGCTTGCATCCATTGTTGCCTCCCAGGAGTGTCCCAGGGCCCAGCTCGCATTCCAAACAATTTCCCCCCCTTCTCCAGCGCACGGCTCCCTTCCAACACCGCGCAACACCAGCACCCGTCCCCGTCCATCCCCCAACCTCTCGATCGACTTCGCAATCATCGCCCTGCGAAACACTCCCAAACCTCGCAAAAAAAGCGTTGCGCGACCGACCGGTTCCCCCTTTACCACTTCGCGCATTCTCTTAATCCGACTTTCTCACACTCCCTTTAATTCAAACGTTGCACGCTGTTGCCGAGGCTTTAAATAGTTCTCGCGCGGCTTCCATCCGCTTCTTTCTCACCATCTCAGCATCGACCATCGCAGTCGCGACACTGAGAGCGACAGTGGCGCCAGCACCTCTCGCCTCGCCTTCGGTTGCCTTGCCTTTCGTCTGGGGTGGGCCACATCAGCAGCAACCCAGCACCGGCTCCACTCGGCCCCGGCCTCGCACCTCTGACTAAGCCGAGCTATCCGGAAGGGCCAAGCCGCTTCTGACCCAGTCGGCCAGTCCTATCTGCAAGCAGACTGGGCGTTACGTCAGCTTCGACACGCACCTCCGACCGCCCCCTTTCCACATCTCGTGCCGTCGGTTGTTGCCTTGGAGCAATAGACGCGACGCTCGGAACATTCAAAACCACTACTCACCCTCACCCGTCACGTCACACCATCCGCTCCTTTCTTCCCGACGCGCGTTCTTCCAGCGTTCGCGGGACTTCCTACCAGCGACGGTCTCTGGTCATGTCAATGTTCCGCTTCTGGGCATCCGACTCGAGGGGAAGCGGTCAGACAGTAGATGGACATCACCACCAGCTTCTCGATTGCGCCGACTCTGTCGCGCACACCCGTTCCGGGCTTCCCACACCCGTCTCTCCCAAGAGGCGGCGCCCAAGCTTCGTCGATACCGCCGCCTGCGCCTATCCACCAGCCAAGCGCCACAAGACGGAGCAGGATGGTGACCTGCCGTCCCCTGTTTCAGCATCGGCCGACGGCGACGACACGGGCGCGTTGTGCGGGTCAACCATGGCGCCCGATCTCGATGCGGCGAAGGAAGCCATCCAGATGCAGTTCGGACTCGAAATACTCCTGAAGCATGACGAACTCCGACTTATCAACCAGGAACTAGCCAAGTGCCAGGTTGCGCTTGAGCAGCTGAGGCGTTGTCACCTCATACCATACCCTCTCCAGTGCCCCATGCCTGGCCAGATGCTGCACATCAGCAATGGCAGCGGGCCGGCCTTGGGGTCAAAGCGTGGCGAGCCCGTGCCGAAATGGGCGCCGCCCTTCGGTGTTGTCGAGGGCCCGTACGCGCGTCATTATGCTAAGTGGCTAATTCCTGATCCCGTGTTTGATGGCATCCAGTGCGAGCCCCAAGGATCGACGGATCCGGGTCGTGTGAAGAACACCGCGGAAGGTAGGGCGACGAGGAGCAGCGTGTCTGATGCTGTAGGGCCCGGTAAACAGCGGCCGGTCCGCGGCTCCGCAGGCCAGAGGTTACAGGCGCTATCCAGTGGATACCCGCAACCAAAGGACAAGAACTCGCCCTGCACGGTCACGAAAGCCGATGGCGTCGTAGTCAAGCTCATCTGCATCGACTGCCAGAGATGGGACTTTTCTAGCACCCAGGGTTTTATCAACCACTGCCGCATCGCGCATAAGAGAGATTTCAAGAGCCACGAGGAGGCTGCGATCGCCTCGGGTCACCCTATCGAGGTTGACGAAAGAGGTGCCGTCGTTGCTAATGACCACCACAAGCCCCCTACCCCCGTGCCCTCCGGGCTTGTTCATCCTCTGGCGGGCTCTGAGTCGACAGCGGAACCCCAAGCCTACAAAGCCCTCCTCTCTCGTATCAAGGCGTCCATGGCACTTTACAGGGCGGGGAAGCTGCCTGGCGTGAACAGCGTGCCCAGACTTGCAAGCTTGCCCCGCCTTTCGGCCGGCGCATCTTCGCAAGACTTTGTCGCGTCTTCGGACGTTCCCTATCTGTCACGGCTGATGCAGAAGAAGAAGATGGGAGGAAACCTGAAGCAACAGGTGACCGAGGCGAAGACCAAGGTGGATTGGAGCTGGCCTTCACCTGATGTGGATTCGGAAACGGACGAGGCACCTGCCACCGAGGGAAGCACGGGCCGAGAGCAGCCCTTGGCTTCGGTCGTACGCACGCCTGCTGTAATGAGGATGCCTTCGAGGGCTGCTGTGTCGCCGTCTCACCCGCCAGCTGCGTATCGCGCCGCTAGCAACAAGGGTCTTCGCACGACAACCCGTGGCCCCGATCCCGAGTCTCCTAGTGTCCCCGAGACCCCCATGTACGATGATGAGATGGGTGTGGACTTGAGTCCGAACACCGTGACTAGCAACCATGCACCATCCTTGGTTAGTGATGACGGCGAGTATGACGACTCGGATGATGGGTCAGCCTCGGAGGCGAGTGACGCGATGGAGACGGAGTCTGTTTCTGACGTGGCCGAGATCAACATCAACGACGACGGTGACGCCCGGGAAGCCTCGCCCCCGCCTGTTTCTCGCCGTCGTGGATCTACCACCAAGGCGGCTAAGCTGAAGAAAGATGAGAGCAGACACGTTACCTTCGTGAGCCCAACCCCCGTGCCGACCAACAACACCAAGGGCAAACGCAAGAAGATGTAAGGCCCGCACCCGCTGCGCTGGGTGCTACAAGTTGAGGCCGACGATACCGCTTTTACGACCGAAAATTCTGCCCAACTATACATATTTTTAATACGATTGAGCCCCTCCCGAGGACTGAGGAGGCTCCTACCTAGTTTTTTTTTTTTTTGGATTCGCGCGGCCATCCTCCATTCTCAGCGGCAGGGATGGATGGAGGACTTTCTCAGCAATTATACATACACACCTTGTACTACAACTCCAATCTGGCATCGCAGGACTTGCCAACTGGACTGAGCGGGGAGGCAAAGGCAAAGAAATAAGATACCTGTACCATGATTTCCTCGTTTTGGCTTTCTGTTTTCGGTGCGGATGAATTTGAAGATTATGAAACTAGGCTGGGTTTTCCGTTGGGGGGCGCCGCGAGGCACGGCAAAGCAATGGGAGCGTGGCATGGCAGTTCTTCTAGCGGAGTTGGCTTTGGATTGGTTCGGGGCTGCGTGTGTCTTAAGTTACCAGTGTTGTACCATTCCGCACCTGTGTTCTGAGTGCAGTGAAAAGATTACGAATAGAATGAGGACAAGGTGTTTTTGCTTTTTAATAAAAAACATTGAAAACCCCAAGATGTTGCATTCTTATTTAGACTGTGAGCCGACATAGGAATGACACGATGATGGGCGTTTGGTGACGGAATAGGGGGTGCAGCGGGCATTTATCTGCTCGTGATGGTGTACTACCTGCTTATTGCGACAGCGAGGTCTCGCTTTGAGAAGGATCCCCGTGAAAGGGACCGTCATCCCACGGATATACCCCCGTTGGAATGCCTTGATTGTGAGACTGGGTAGTGCTCCCGGCTGCAACCGCCTCTCCTCGGTACATATCCGGTACCACGACAAACAAACAGTACGGGGCAAGCAAGAGCCAAGCAGGTCATGAGCTACACGCTACATAGGTATATAGATAGGTAGGTAGGTGTAAATACGGTCTGTCCCTTGACAGACGGACACCCAACCCCCCTTGACAGACACCACCACACTACACTCCTCAAACACCCACCCCACTTTGTCCCCTTCACCCCTCACTCTTCACCCCTTACCCACACGACGAGAGCCCAATTCCCCATTCCCCGTCCCTTCTCCATTCAGCCCAGCCCAGCCCAGCCCAGCCCAGCCCAGGCGACTTGAGGACTTGGGGACTTTAGACTTTAGACTTAGCCCGGGACTTGGCTTGGGGCCCGGAGCTTGGGCTCCTCCATCTCACTCAATCAATCTCGACATCAATCTCCAGATCCAGCGCGCCAATAATATCATCATCCATCAGCGGCTTATGAATAACCGGCACACCCGGCCGGGCGCGGCTGCGCTGCTGCTCCTGCAGCCTGGCGATATGCGGCAGCACCACCACGCCGGCCCCGCCATCCCCAGCCTTGGTCGGGGTGGCGTTGCCGTTAGCAGCGCTGGAGGCGCTGGGGGTGTTGGCGCCGCTCGCGTCGGCGGTAGGGGCTTTTTGTTGGTGGGCGGGCAGGGCGGCGGCGGCCTCGACGGCCTCCTCGCGGGCGCGGGCGCGCTCGAGGAGCTGGGCCTTGCGGACGGACTCTGCGTTCTTGCGGCGGTTTTCGGCGTTGAGCAGGGCGAGCTTCTCCTGCTGGGTGGGCGCGCGGTTCTCGGCCTTCTTCTTGGCGGAGACGAGCGAGGTGCGGAAGGCGAGGCGCGGGATCTCGAGGTTGTCGAGCTTTTCCTGCAGGCGGGTGATGGCGGCGTCGTCGCCGCGCGCGCGGGCCATGTCGAGCTGCTTGGCGAGCTGGTCGCGCTCGACGCCGCTGTATTTGATGTGCAGCGCGTTTTGGCGCTTGAGCTTTTCCGAGACTTCCTGGTCGGTCCAGCTGCGCCCGATGAGGTTGTTGATGTCGCTGATCTTGGCGACGAGTTCTGGTTTGGTGGGTATGGGGACGCCTTCGGACAGGCAGACTTGCTTGTAGCGGTTCCATTCGGCTTCGGTGAAGTCCCGGTCGGAGCAGGTGATGAGTGGCCACTCCCGCTGCGCTTTGCCGTGGGCGGCCTTGATGTAGAGGTCCACGACGATCTGATGCCCGGTGCGATCAGTTATCGCGTAGGGCCTACCCTGAGTGAAACCTATATGTTGTTAGTTGGCTGGCTGGACGAGACGGACAAACAACTCACTCTTAATGACAGCCATGCGGTAGACATCCTGGCGTGTCGTGGGATCGGGGCCAATATTGATGCGGACAAAGCAGCCCGAGATGGCCTTCTCGACGCCGGGATAGAAGCAGACCTCAGCGAAGCGACTCCTCCCGACGCGGATACGCTCAACATCACGGAGTTCGGCAGGTGGGGTTTCTCTGGGTTCGGGTGTTCTGGACTTTTGCCTGGACTCCCTCCGCCAGTCGTTGTCGCTGTCGTGGTCATCGGGGCTGCGGCTCCGGCGGTATGAGGGGGATCGCTGTCTGCGGCGGTCGTTCTCGCGCTCTCTTTGCTCCTTGCGGTTGCTGCGCTCTTCCCGGGCGCGGCGTAGGGTGTCCATTTTGTCACTGCTCTCGCCGGCCTTGGTGCGAGCACGAGCGGATTTGCGGGCGGCATCTTCGAGATCGGCAGCGCTGGCCTTGCGCTTCTTGCTGTCCTTCTCCTGGTTGACCTTGAGCTGGCGCAGCATGCGGTTTTGACGGATGCGCTCGTTCTCCTCCCTGCGTTCGGCTAGGATCTGTTCGCGCTCGATCTCGCGCATGCTCATGATGCGCGCTCTCTCCTCGTGGCTCTTGAAGAGGCCTTCGATGGGATACTGCAAGTCGTCATCGGCGCTGCGGTCGCGGTTCTGGGGCGCATCGGAATCGGAGTCCGACTCGTCCATCGGAGCGGACATCTGCGAGTCTGGGGACCCCGGTGGCGAAGACCTGCGGGGAGTCATTGTGGTTAGAGTGATGTGTATTCAAAAGCAGCTGCTAGCAAATGACTTCTGAAATGGGTAGTATTGGAAGAACAGTGATGAGAGGTTTGGGGTGTAATGTACTGCGCTCGTTTGCAGAGGTTGAGAGGTTCAATACGAAAGAAAAAGTAAAAACAAGTGCTGGAAGGTTCAACAGGAAGTTGCGAAACAAGAAATATTTCCAGTAGTTGCAGCTTTCCCATCTCACAACCTCACAATGGGATCTGAAGGCAATGAATAATAGCAAGGAAGCGGGGCACAACTCACGCCTCTCCTTCGTCCTCCGACTCATTATCACTCCTACTCGCAGGCCTCGTTTTTTTCGCAGGCGTCTTTTTCTGGGCCACACCCTTTGCTGGCGTTTCCTTGTCCCTCGATGAAGCCGGGGGTGGTGACGGCGAGCGCGACTCGTTCCGGCTCACATCCATCACCTCCTCCTCGTCTGACGACACATCACCACCGGCCAGAGCAAGTAGCTCATCATCGATATCAGACATTATGGCGACTCCAATACGGAAGATTAAGGATAATTAGGGTTCGTTCGTTCGCGATAGCAAGGGGCAGCACGGTGATTCTCGGGTTCGCGGTCAAATCGGGCGACGACGCGATCACGGATGGGGGTTGCAGCAGCGGCGGCACTCGGCGTTTTCCTCAATGAGGACGGTAATCGGAGGCGTAGGTACAGAGATATTCACGGCGTCGATGGTGGGAAGCGGCGCACCGAGGCGGGAGCGGGAGCGGGAGCGGAAGTGGAGGGCTAGGAGGGTAGGTCGTTGAAGGTTCCCTTATAAGGTAGGTTAGAAGAAAGGAGAGTTTGCGCGGCGCGAGGGTCAACTTTAAAGATGGCAGCGTTTGGACGCCAGAGCCCAGGCACAATTGGTTCTTGGCATGCAGCCGGGGGCCAGCCAGGGTCAGCCAGGGTTGCACGCCAAGCCCGTCCACCTCGGTGGTCTCCAGCTGGTGACGGGCCACTGACTGCGGGCCCAATGAAGTGGGGCATCAGATGGAGGTGCTCTTCAAACATCGGCCGACTCGGCCATCGAGGTTCCCGCTTCCCGGTTCTCAACCGACAAAAACACAACACCACACCACCCCACCTGAGCCCCAGGATAGCAATGGCGCCACCACGCCTCCTATGGCGGCCAATGCGCTACTACAAGGGCAGCATACTCGCCTCAGCACCACAAACCCGTTCCCTCTCGTCCACAGCATCCTCCTCACAAGCGACGACATCATCATCCCCCTCCAACAACACCAACTCCTCCAACACCACCACCAACCCCCCCAACACCAACCCCAAACCCAAAAAGCCCCTCACCCCCGCCCAACAAGCCTTCCTCTCCTCCGCCCTCCGCGTCAACCAAGCCGGCGAGCTAGCCGCCACCCTCATCTACAGCGCGCAGACCCCGCCCGTCATCGCCCGCGAACCCCACCTGCGCCCGCTGATGCAGCACATGTACGCGCAAGAAGCAGGGCACCTCTCCACCTTCAACACCCTCCTCGCCAAGCACCGGGTGCGCCCCACGGCGCTCTACCCATTATGGTCTGTGCTAGCGACCGGGCTTGGGTGGAGCACGGGGGTTTTGGGGCGGGAGGCGGCGATGGCGTGCACGGAGGCGGTGGAGACGGAGATTGGGGGGCACTATAACGGGCAGATCCGGGCGTTGTTGGAGATGGTGGCCGGGTGGGAGCGGGAGGGGTATGAGGTTGGGGAGGAGCTGCGCGGGTTGATTGGGACGTTGCGGCGGATACGGGACGAGGAGCTGGAGCACCTGGATCATGCGGTCGAGCATGATGCGAAGAAGGCGGAGCCGTATTGGTTGTTGACGGGGGTTATTCGCGCGGGGTGTCGGGGGGCGATTTGGGTTAGTGAGCGGGTTTGATTTTTGGTTTGAGAGGGGTTGGTTGGAAGGTGGGAAGCTGTATTAGGATTTGTGTGTAGGACTACAAAGTGTATATGGTCGGTGAAATAGGTCGTGTGGGAATATAGAAGGGTGACAAGAAGGAAAGAGGGTGCCTATACGATATCCTGGGCATGCGAATTGAGCCCACCAAAGAAAAGAAAACGAGATATGGCTGGAAGGACGCCAATGTACCAGAAACAATGCATGGTGGTCTAGGGAAAATGCCACGACACCAGAACGCCGGCGCAACTGCTCAAAACAACCACGGAATGCGGCCCCCATCACTCTCGCTATATATACCACCTCTCAAGGACGCAAGCCGGCTGTCCTCCACCTCACCACCACCGCCACCGCCACCCCCACATCTCACACCCACACATTAATTACTATTCACCAGTTAGCAACTATCCAAACCATCACCCCCCCTTCCACCCCCCCTTCAAAAAAAAAAAAAAACAAGTAAAAAGAAAGAACTCACTAAATAGCCAACGGCGCCACCTGATCCACCTGAAACAGCCAATTCCCATTCGTCTCCTCCACCGCGAGCCAGTCATACGGGAACTGGACCAGCGGGCCCTGGGTCATGAGCAGCAGCTCCTCGGCGTCGGCCTTGGACAGCAGCTCCTCGGCCACGCCGAACCGCGGCCGGCTGCCCTTAGTCGTCGCCCGGCGGCGCCGCTTCTGCGAGCCTGCTGGTTTGATGCCGGCTGCTGTTGCTGCGGCGGCGGTGCCGGCGGTGCCGGGGGGGCCGTTGGCGCTGGTGGAATCGCGGTTGTTAGTGGTGGTGGTCGTTGTCGCTGAGAGGTTGTTCCCGTGTCCGGTTCCGTTGCCGGAGCCGGTGCTGACCCCCGTGGGAGGGGGCTTCTCCTGGTTGGAGAAGGTGGGCCGGCGCTCCTTGCGGCTGCTGTCCGGTCGCGGGCCGAGGCGGGTGTTGGTGGTCTCGGCTGCGTGCAGAGTGTCGCGGCTGGAGTTGATGGCGGCGTCGTCTTGCCTCCCCGATTCGCGGTTCGTGCTAGCCCGTGGGGTCTCGTCCCGTAGCCCGTCGGCCATGGCCTGCTTCTCGTCTACGGCACCGTCGCCGAAGGATGGGGTTACCTTCGAGGCGGCTTTGGCTACGCTACCGCCGAGCTTCTCAGACACAGCAGCTGCCCCGGCGGCGGGGCCGGGCGCGCCGATGCCAGCGCCCGCTGCGGTTTGGCCCGATGCCCCATGCGCCGCACCGGGCTTCTCGCCTTCCTCGCTCGTGCGGTGGCCATCCATGCTTGCCTTGAAACGCGCGTTGTAGTTGTTGAAATCCTTGTACTCGGCCCAGTTGGTCACTTCGGAATCCGGCATGCACCGGAACACGCGCCTGTAGATCCGCGTGTTATTCTCAGCGGCACGGGACCAGACGTCGTCATAGAAGGTCGGGTTCAGCGGATCGCGCATGCAGTCCTTATGGATGTCGGCCAGCTTGATCTCGATGGGGAGCGAGGTGGCGTTGCCGTGGACCGGCCGGCCGGCCGAATCAACCCGAACTGGCGGGCCGCCGATGTCCGTATCATCGACAATGGGCAACGTCGGCAGCTGGTTGGCTCGGGGAAGCCCGGCTTGCTCCGTCGTTCTTCGGTCGAAAGGTGGCATCGGCGGTGCGCCCTCGTGAACCCTGACGCTCTCGGGAGTCGCGGCGCCGGACACGCGGCGAAGCTCGTGCGGGTCCCTCGGGCTGTCAAGTGTTCCCTTGCCTTCCGCCGCGACGTCCTTGAGGAGCACCTCACGGTTATTGATAATCACGGTATCCCTACCCTGATCGAGACCTTTCTCTTGTGCATTCTTCCACCGGTCGGCGCCCAAACCCTCCACTTCTTGGTGGTGCTTCTCGACCGAGGGATCGGCGGGGGAAGCCTGGCGCTTTGAGCTTCTCGAAAGTGTCCGCCTCCGACGGCGAGGCTCTTCGGCGCCAACATCGTGGTTGAAGCTATGAGGCTCCTGGGGCAGCGTTGGAGTCTTGGGTGGTTCGGTAAACGAAGATCTTCGTTGTCTTGAACTCTCTTCCATCGGCGACGGATCAGACTCCTCATCGTAGATTTCGTCCATCTCTGCCTCAAACTGCTCTTCGCGGTCCAGATCAGCCTGCCGCTCCTCTTCCAATATCTCATCCACGTCCAGGCCCAGGTGCTCTCTCATGAGCCGAAGACGCAGTGTGTGCGCGAACCGTCCGACCTGGTACGGCCGCCCCCCCATAGTCGACCAGATCAGGTCTGTATCGCGGACGACGGCGGCAACTTCGGAGTCGCGACTGCCCAACATGGACCGTTCGTTGATATTGGCCGAACCGATCAAGGCAACACGGTCGTCAACAATGATGCACTTGGCGTGGATGTAGAGCTGCTCTGTTGTCAGAACGCCATTGCCCAGCTTGCCCCACTGTCGGAGACTGAAGAACTGGATGTAGTCCTCCGGCTCAATGCCAGCAGCCCGCAGGCGCCCAAAGATCGAGTGCTCGCCCCGGCAGATGCTGCGGTATTGGAACTGCAGAATCAGCCGGACGCTGGAGCCGTCGGGTTGGTTCACCTCGTTCTGGAACCCCGGCATCAGCGGGATCACGATCACGGCGCGCCAGTCCTCGTCGTTCTCGTGAGCCCGGATGATGCGGCGGACCAGAGCATCACCGATACCGTTCACGACCTTGCTATTCAGAGTTTCGGTGCTGGTGATGAAGAACTGGTTCTCGATGTAGACGAAGTGGTCCGAGTTATCGATCATTTTGATGTACGCCGATTGGATGCTGTGTTCCGTGTTCTCGGTACCGAGCGACCACGTCGTCGCGGAACGGAGGATCTGAACTTCACAGGTACCACTGAGACCCATTGCTTCGAGCTCCTCTGGCTTACAGTCCGGCGGCGGTAGCAGGAATGGGGTGGGCCGTGTGGGCTTCCGTCCGCGCCGAACATAGTTCCACCTCTGCACAAAGTGCCGAGTGAGATCCCGCGCTGGCTGCCCCACGACCTGCATCGCGATATCGTGCCAGGGCATGCGCGGCGTCATTGATCTGTCGTACATCTCCGCGTACGGCTCGTGGAGCTTGGAGAAGTCTAGGACTCTAGGGTTGGAGTAGTCCTTTCCGGGAAACAGCTGGCAGTGTTCGGCGTCCTTAGGGGCGTCCTGAGGTTCGAAGCCGGTAGGCTTGTCGTCCACCACGGGATGTTTCGGGGTGTCCCACCGGCCGAAGCACAAGTCGATCCCACCCACAAAAGCAATATCGTGGTCTACGATGCAGACCTTTTCGTGGTGAGCAAAGAAGAACTGGTTCTTCTTGAACTGATGAGGTGACCGTTGGATAAATATGTTCGGATGGAGGTTGAGTAATGAAAACTTGGTGTACTCTGAGTCGATGGGGATGGCGGCCTCGACGTTGCGATAGACAATGACAAAGACCTTGACGCCTTCGGCAGCCTTCCGCTGGAGCAAACGGTCGAGACGCCATTTCTGACTGATGCAGGCGGGCCGCCTCATGTAGAGCTCGGGACTCAGCCACCAATCATGGATGTAGACGACGTCCTTCGCCATGCTGATGGCGCGGGAGACATTCCACATGTAGTCGCGGCCGTCGACCAACCACTGGGCGTGCACTCCTGTCCGGACCGGGGCAAAACTGCCGAAGCGATTCTCGAGGTGCCAGGGAGTGTGCTTTAGCATTTCCTTGATGGAATCCTCGAACTGGGAGATGAGATGCTGGTTGGGAGCAAAAAGCTTCACCTTCCGCTCGGAGGTGATGATCTTGAGTGTGTGGTGCTTGTCGGTGGGCCGAGGGGCCGAGGGATCAAGGTTTTCGATATCCTCATCCCGCTCCCGGCTTATGGCGCGACGCTGCTTATCTTTGCTCTTGGTGACAATCCGGAATTTCGGATCGACGAGGTAGACATCGTAGATGTTCATATTCTCGGGCGATTCAACACAGACAATATAGCTCTGTCGAACAAGGAACCACTTCCGGCTGTGTCTCGCAATCACCTTGCCCGGCGTGAGCACGCGGCGGAAGTCGAGGCCTTGGGAGGACTGGATGTGCAGGTAGCACTCCTTCCCGTGGTAGCTGCCCTCGGCCGCGAGCCGGACCCCCAGGGCGGACAGCTCGAGGAAGCGACACAAGCGGTTGCTGTCTGCCCTGAACATGAGCCAGCGGATCATGTCCTGGAGGTACCTCTCTAGCATCCGCTGCTGCCGCTCGACATATTTCCTCTTCTGGGTAGCGGCGTCGACGACGACCTGGCTGAGGTCGGCGTTTGAACCGAGCGTCGAGGGTTTGCGCCGGCCACCAAGATAGGGCATCCGTGAGCGCTTCTTGCGCATGGGCGGCCTGTCATCCACATCAGTGCCTTCCTGGACTGTCCCCTCGCCGGCGGTCATTTCGCCTGCGGTTTCTTCGGCACGAGTCTCGTTGCCGAGTTCCTCTTCCTCGTTGTCGTCCAAGCCTCTCACGCCGCGGAGATAGGGGAAGGCGGAAAGGGGGAAGCGTGGCTGCTTGGGCCGCCGCGCACCATAGTCGGAGCTTTTGGACGGGAACCCTTCGTTGCCCAAGGCCAGCTTGTACTTCCAGTGGAGGTTCATAATGTCCTTGATGCTCCGCTTGATGGTCCATTTCATCTGGCTCGGGCCGCTCCCGTATTCGAGCTCCATGGTGAACATCCAATGTCTCTCGCTGTCTTTATCCGGGGCAGGGGTGCTGTCGGTAATACGCAGCCTTAGCTGCTCAAGCAAGACAGGTATCCTCTTGTTACCATGTTCGTCACGCTGAATCATACTTGCGAGCATCAAAACGGCGGGTGCACCGCCGAAGAGCTCTGCCATGAGTTCTGCAGATTTGGAAAAGTCGAACTGCTCGTCCTTCTTCTGGCGTAAGAAGTTTAGTGCGCCCTTCACCTGCCGCCATTTCTGGACGCCGAAAGTCGAGGCTCTGTCTGCCTTAAAGAAGGGTCTCCTTGGGCTCATGGCATCGCCGTCAGATACGCCACCACCGCCACCAAGAGCGGACAGCCGCCTGAAGTGATGGCCTACTCGAAGGCCGGCAGTGCCGTCGGCGTCTTCTCCCTCCTCGCCTGGCCTGGACCTCCAGTTCATCCCCCTCCTCAAGCCACGTTGCCCGGCAAGGCGGTCACGCCCCTCGCCCTCAGAAAACCCGTGGTCATCGACGCCAGGCAATGGTGTGCGCCTCAGGAAGGCCAGGCGCCTTTGGGCATCTGACGTCTCGGGCCCCAGCGAGCTCATCTGCGGGGTGTTGGGAACCGAGTAGGATTCCATCCTGAGCCTGCGCATACGCCTCCGCCTCTTCTGTTTCCCTTTTGAAGGCGTAGCGGCGGTCTCGTCGGCTGTTTCCTCCGCATCTGCGTCATCATCGCTCCCTTCATCCGCGGCGCGGGGCAGCCGGTTTGTGTGTCGGAGCGCGGTCGGCGAGCTTGCCGTCGATGGTAGCTCGGGCGTCGTGGCCGGCATTCTTGGGGTCTGCGCGCCGCTCGGTCCGGCGAGTTCTTTAAGCTTCGATATAAAACCCGAACCGCGGATTTTCCCCAGAGCCTCTCTCGTGTCCCAGGACGCAGTTCTCGAGTGCGCTATGGGTGGAACGTCAGGAAGGCCATCATCTGGGGTAAACTGCACACTCTTCCTGCCGGCAGCAGGGGAGGACGGCTCGGCAACATCGGACATGGCTCTCGGTTGCGAAGGTATATCGGAGTTCAATGCCGGTGGCTGGGATGAGCCCGGGGAAATCGCTGGAGGAGATATCCTCTCATGGGGCTTTCCTCCGTTTAGGTAGTCGACCGGCTCGTTCTCGGTGGTACCCGACTTTGCGGCAAAGTCAAACTCGTCTGAAGCTAGAGGCGTTGTCGGACCAAAGACTTTCGCTTGTGGAATCGTGGGTAGCTCGGTGAAGGTGCCCGAAGATAAGGTGGACTCCTTCCGGGCCACAGCGGCAGGTTCAGCTCGAGTTGTTTCTGCCATGGCTGCTGGATGGGGAAGCCCCTAGATTCCGCAAATGGCACGTTTCGGTTGTTTCAATCCTCAATATCGAGGCATGGTCCACCTGATTTGGCGAAGGACTGCTTGAGGACCCCAACGGCGGAGTTGTGAGCGTTGCACCAACACGTCGCTCTCTAACGTCTGTGTAATGCTGAGCGGCACGGCTATGGTTGGTGTGTAACAGAGGCGCGTGTGAGGGCACTCGCCGCCAGTGCTAATTTGAGCGTAGAATAGGTTTGGCGATGGAACACGTGGGAGTGTCAAGGAAATGCGGTTGTCGATATACACGGTCGGGTTTGAGGGTGGTCGGTCGGGGGGTAATAGGTCGAGATGTATATACCTCGTAGGGATGGACGGTATACGGTTTTCGTCCCACCCGTTCGAATTCCAGGCTTTTCTTGGAGCGGCGTTCGAGACTTCAAAAAACGTAGGTGGGCTGACGGCGCATGTAACTGTCAGTCAGGGTGGTGGTCGTTGGTTCTCTCCTTGCGCAAGTTGCCGGTTGAGGTGCATCGACCAGGTATTCGGAACAGGGGTGTCTGTGTAATTTGGATGCGTGGAGCTGACGACCCACAGTTCCGGCATCCGCCCCTCAAACCCCGGCACTCGGGCCCATGTTTCAAATTGGCCGCCCATCATTGTCCTGTGTTTGTTGTAATTTACAGAATGCAATCGGCCTTTGGGGTTCAGTCAGCCCTTAGTGTTCTTGACGAAAGCCCAGAAAGAACGAAAATAAAACAATAAAAAACAGCACGGAAGAGCAACTTAAGAAATGAGAAATAAATAGGTTTATATTTTCTTGGATTCCCTCCTCATGTGATGCCCGCCTGTTGTATTGACTTCGCATTTAATTATTCTTGGTTGGGTTACAGATCACATTCAGGTACTTCGTAACTTTCTGACGAACTCCAGGATTACTAGCACACGGCAAAAAGTACCAGATATCGGTATCCTTTCATCGGTAAAGTGTGGAGCAGAAAACAAACAAGCTTTGGACGGGGCGGTCAATAAAATACAAATACATAGCAAACCGGTGACGACAAAGGTCTCGTAGTCTAGCGTGTAAGTGCAAGTGCAAGCAAGTACTTAATGCAAGGGTGACCCCTCCGTCGATTTGGCGGGGTCCAGAATTCGCGTCTCCATCAACCAAACGCGTCTGCATCCAAGCCAGACAAGGCCAGCAACCACTAAGGTGTACCCCAGATTCCACCACCATGCCTAGGTAAGTCCCAAAAATATGCCCTCAATTCGTCCAGGACACGGCTTCTAACGTGGTCGCAGAGAGATAATCACAATCCAGGCGGGCCAGTGCGGCAATAGCAGTCAGTGGCTTTTTTCCTCGATCGCGTTGGGCATTGCATTGCCCATTCCCAACGAAGCTAACATATGACGACATACAGTCGGCAGTGAATTCTGGCAGCAGCTTTGCCAGGAGCATGGGATTAACAAGGACGGTAATCTCGAGGAGTTTGCGACCGAAGGCGGCGACCGCAAGGATGTCTTCTTTTACCAAAGCGACGACACACGATACATCCCGAGGGCCATCCTCATCGACCTGGAGCCACGGGTACGTCGTGCCCCTCGTGCCGAATGCGTATACACGCCGCTAAAGCTTCCTCATAGGTGATCCAAGGCATACAATCGGGTCCGTATAAAAACATATACAACCCCGAAAACTTCTACATCAGCGAGACTGGTATCGGAGCCGGCAACAATTGGGGTGATGGATACCAACAAGGAGAGGCGGTGCACGAAGAGATCATGGAGATGATCGACCGGGAAGCAGACGGTAGTGACTCGCTCGAGGTGATTATGCGACTGCGGTCACTCCACCCCTAAACACACACCACGCCTACTGACCGATTGACAGGGCTTCATGATGCTGCACTCCATTGCCGGCGGTACCGGCTCCGGTTTGGGGTCATTCCTCCTCGAGAGGTTAAACGACCGCTTCCCCAAGAAGATAATCCAGACATACTCGGTTTTCCCAGACACGATGAATACCGGCGACGTGGTCGTCCACCCCTACAACAGCGTGCTAGCCATGAAACGGTTAACGCAAAACGCCGACTCGGTCGTCGTTCTCGACAACGCAGCCCTCGCACGCATTGCCGCCGATAGGCTTCATATGCAGATGACATCCATGCAACAGACGAACCAACTAGTGTCGACCGTCATGTCAGCCAGCACCACCACCCTCCGGTACCCCGGGTACATGCACAACGACCTCGTCAGCATCCTCGCGTCGCTCATCCCCACACCGCGCTGCCACTTCCTCATGACCGCCTACACGCCCTTTACCGGCGACCAGGTCGAGCAGGCCAAGACCGTCCGCAAGACCACCGTGCTCGACGTCATGCGGCGGCTGCTGCAGCCCAAGAACCGCATGGTGTCGACGGTCCCCGGCAAGAAGAGCTGCTACATCTCCATCCTCAACGTCATCCAGGGCGAGGTGGACCCGACCGACGTGCACAAGAGCTTGCTGCGTATCCGGGAGCGCCGCCTGGCCACCTTCATCCCGTGGGGGCCCGCGAGCATTCAGGTCGCGCTGACCAAGCGCAGCCCCTACATCCCCATGGCGCACCGCGTGAGCGGGTTGATGCTGGCCAACCACACCAGCATTGCCACGGTACGTTTCCCCCTCCTTCCATTGCCCATCCTCCCATTTTCCTAACTTGTCTATGTCTAGCTCTTCAAGCGGATGCTCAAGCTATACGAGGGCATGCGGAAACGCAACGCCTTTCTGGATGGGTACAAGCGGACGGCTCCCTTCTCTGACAACCTCAGCGAGTTTGACGAGGCGAAGGAGGTTGTGTCGGACCTCATTGCCGAGTATGAGGCAGCTGAGGATGCCAACTACCTGAACCCGGATGTAGGGGAACAGGCGACGTCGGCCGAGACTGACAAACGGATGGGCTGAAGAGAGGATGAAGGGGTAGGGGAGATGTGTGTGTGGCGGGGTAACGGCGAGGTCTTTTCTTAGGTTTGTCCTGGACGACGATGATTCAGAGGTATTGGGACGAGTGTCATGGCCACGGCGTTTAGGAGCACGAGGTGGCTGGGGCTCGCCTGCATCCATATCATTTCATTATCTAGATTGTGTTACTCACCAGGCGTACTTTGACTACAATCGGAGCCATGTTTGTTTCCGAGGAAAAGGGAGGGATTAAATGAACATGCCCGCCATGTGAATGTCAAGTCAAGCAAGCAATGAGGATACTGTACAGCCCAAACCCATTCTGCTCGGGCAATTCTAGTCCCTATGTACAGACAGAGCTGGCACTCCAGGGCAACAAATGAAAAGCTGTCTGGCAAGATGGACCAGGTCTCTGCCACCCATCCCCCAATCCCAAAGCTCTGCTTTTCCCCAGAACCTATTCAAGGTCAGGGATATTCCCCCATCCACCACAACCCCCCCACCCTCATAACTCCCACCACCCACCACCCACCAAACCCGCCACCCACCAACCTACTTGCGGTACCACATCCTCGTGATCTTCGTATTCCGCATCTTCCGCTGCAGCTGAAAGATGCCATACATCAGCGCCTCGCTGGTGGGCGGGCAGCCAGGCACATAGACATCCACCGGCACGATGCGATCACACCCGCGCACCACGCTATAGCTATAATGATAATACCCGCCACCATTCGCGCAGCTTCCCATGCTAATCACCCAGCGCGGGTCGGGCATCTGGTCATAGACCTGGCGCAGCGCCGGCGCCATCTTGTTGGTCAGCGTGCCGGCCACGATCATCACGTCGGACTGGCGCGGCGACGCGCGGAAGATGATCCCCAGCCGGTCTTGGTCGTAGCGCGGGGCGGACAGGTGCATCATCTCGACGGCGCAGCAGGCGAGGCCGAACGTCATCGGCCAGAGGGAGCCTTGGCGCGCCCAGTTGGTCATGATGTCGAGGGTGGTGCTGTATGGGTGAGAAGGGGTGGAGGTTAGCGGGGGGAGTCGGGCAGCAGGGTTGGGAGAATGGGTGGTGCGTACAGCGCGTATTGGACGAGCCCCTTGGTGCCCTCCTGGCTGGGGAGCGGGACTTCCTTGCGGTCGGGCCGCGCGAGGCCGTACCCGGCGTGCGGCTGGACGGCGCTGGCGGCATCGTTGCGGGAGGAGGTGGAGAGGGCGGCGGCGGCGCGGAAGGGGAGGAGGGCGGTGGTGGGCCGAGCTGTCAATTGACGGGGTTGTTAGCCTCGAAACCTCCAATTGATAATGATGGTGCAGTGCAGGGTGCGGGCATGTTTCGGAGAGGACGCAGGCGGTTTTGAGATGGTGGGCAAACAAGCTCACCTCGCAGGGCCAAGGAGGCGCCTGTCCTCGCAGAAGACAGCATCTTGTGATTGTATGCCGAAAGGGGCTGGAAGGAGTGGAGAGAGTTCCAAGTCGGCAGAGGTTCGCGAGCAAAAGGGAGCTCCCCCACGTTCAGTTGGTGGTTCGGTCGTTGCGTTGATATCCGATCGCTTTTCGCCGCAGAACACACGGACCAGGTTGCTGAGCACAAATATCCCATTCGTTATTGGCTAGGGGCGGGGAGCCGGGGACCCACGGGTTCAACCCCACGCATGTTTTCCTGGGGTTTTGCCCATACCTTAACTCTGTACAGAATATGTAATCTGTAAAATTATTCCGTTTCTAACTCCGTTTCCCATCTAAACTGGGGTGTGATCCCAACATTACCTTTCGAGAGTAGAAGTTCTACTGGTGTTGCAACCAAACGCGTTTGCTACCTACCGCCTCTGTACGTCTTGGCAAATTGTAAGGCGTAGTAGCTGAGTTGCTAGCTGAGCGTATAGGTACATTAGTTAGGGAAATTCACAACCTAGACAACCCACTATTCCTACGGTGTAACTAGCGGTACGGGTGCTAGATAGAAGGGGCGGATGCCACGATCCGCTCCAGTGAATAAAAGCTCGCACAAAAATCAACTTAAATATTGACCGGCAAGGTACGCCAGACATAAAAGTAGTACATACTAACTGACAACGGTGAATCCCGAGCAACCTTCGGAACCCGGAGAACTCTCATGGTGACGGTCACCGCGCCCCAATTGGGATAACGTTAGGCCACGATGTGTTGGAATCAACAATCACAGACCTGCTAAACGCGTTGCGGCAGGGTATACGTGAGAAATTCAATGTGGCTTAGGTTGATGATGCAGATGTCTGCGTGTCTGTCTCTGTCTATCTAAGAAATCTCAGAAGCCGGGGTCGACTCGACTCCCAAACAAGGGGCGTAGGGGGATTAGATCGAATACAGGAGGACCCAGGCCGGGAAGCTGGAGATGTAGGCGACGAAGACTCGTAAAGTTTGAGTAGGGGCCGGCCGTCGAGACATGCTGATAAGGCATCTGGCGTTGATCATATACCGGACGTCCCGCGGTATTTTTAGGCTTTATTGGTGTCTTTTAGGTGGTACCTGGTCTATATATTACCCCCGGAGTCCAGTAGATAGGAAAATATCATTGTCTAAGCTGATCGTAAAGTAAATAACCCAATATCTATACCGTAGACCGCGTACCCCTATGCTCCATTACCCTGAAGCTAAATCCATACCTTAGCCTACCCCCAACACTGCGCTTTCCGTCCTATTTCTAGCACAGTACGAGTTCAGCGCCCAGCTACCTTCCCATTACCCGGTGCCAGCACTTTATAAACAAGATTCGCGGCCCTGATTAACACCGCCCCGCAAAGACGCCCTCGTGGCTGAGTGGGGAGGTGCGGCACTCGCCGTGGAAATCCTACATGCATTGTATCGTGGGGGTTGCCGTTCGAGTCTTGTAAAAAAACCCAACGCGACGGGGTTTTTCGTAGCCGGTCACCGCGGTGGTCGGTGAGCTTTTTGTAGCTCTTGCTTATAAGCATGGCCAACCTCGTGTCGAATTGGAAAAATCAACACAGATACTTGAGCATTGATGGAGGACTATACCCAAGCATTGCCGAGCTCGGTAGCGAGTCCTCATCGCAGACTATCTATCCACGTTGTCGTCCTTGGCCAACGTATGTACATACCTAGCAAAGTGGAGTTAGTGGGATTGGCCAGGGTCTTGGAGAGTTGGTGAACAGGTGGACATATGTAACCACCAGGTTTCCCGTTTCCCGATCCCAATGGGGCATGTTTCCACCGGCATGTCTCAGTCACTTCAGCTGGGGCCAAGCCAATCAAGTTCTGCTGACAGGGGCTTTCAGCTCGCAGCATTTCCCCGCTTTACAACCAGGCTGAATATGCTGAAGATGGACCCCGAACGTTGAGGTCTACATCGGTTCGCCCTGCCTGGAACCCGGCACATGATCTTTGATGGCCGAAATGAAACCCGCTCGAGATTTGACACGGACGGTGTTTCGGCTACGCAACCTTCCCAGCCGTATTGGCAGCCCGAACGAGGTTGCCGGCCTGCTCAGCGCCGCCCTGCATTTGTCTGCACACCAAGTCATCGTCTACTCACTCGCAAAGACCTTGGACAAATGGGAGGAGCAGCCATCCAGAGTCGCTACTCTCCAGTTGAAGGCGGTGCCGATATGCCTTCAGAATGCGATGGACGACGATGAGTGGGTTATCCCCTTGCAGGGTTACCCGCCGTGGGATGTCCTGATTCTCGATACTCACTTCAAGGGCATGACAGCCCTCAATGATGTCGACCCGGCAAGGCACCGTGCTGAGTAGGTAACACCGGATGTACGCCTTTGTCACGCTCTCAACTAAACATCACTTTGGACAATCAGCTGCATCGCCATCTCGGGATTGGCTAGCCACCCTTTTGGCTCATGGCAACCGCGAGGTCATGACAAGACTTTCATGTGGATACGGGATGCCATCCCGGCCTCGATACCAGGACTCCGGACCGTTATTTACGGTTACGATTCGAGTCTCATCGAGAGCTCCTCGTTCCAATCCATTTCGGACCTGGCGCAGAGTCTGATACTCCATCTCAAGTCTGGAGGCTGGAACCTTCCCTCGTCAAAACCCATTATTTTTCTCGCGCACAGCCTGGGTGGATTAGTCCTCAAAGATGCTATTGTGCAAGCGGCCAGCGGCGAGAAAACCATCATCAGTATTCTTGATAACGTTCTGGGCGCCATCATGTTCGGTGTCCCAAGCCTCGGCATGGAGCAATCCCATTTGATGGCCATGGTGGAGGGACAGCCGAACGAATTCCTGGTACAGGATCTATCGCGGGAGGGCGGTAGCAACTACGTGCGGCAGTTGCATACGCAGTTCGAAGGGCTATCTTTTCTTAGAAAAGCGTGCATTCTCTGGGCATACGAAACGAGAGTGTCATCGACCGTCGTGGTACGTGCCTTCAGAACCTCGGCGAGAGGTGTAACTTGATAAAAGGCTGCTGTTGACCATTTGAAATCTGCAGCGACGTTCGGATGGAACCTGGGCCAGGACTGGCCGTCCTACCGTTCTTGTGAACCCCGAGTCGGCAACGAGCCACTACTGCCGAACCAACAAGTCGTTGACAATTCCCATCAACGAAGACCATTCAAATATGGTCAAGTTTCCCCGGGACGATGCAAACCTGAGGGTCATCTTGCATTCACTTTCCGAAATTTGCTCTCCAAATCCGCCTGTTGGCAGCGGGAGCGACAACGAAATCGGACGGCGTGATACATTAGGCACATTGGTTGTCAGCGATAGCACACCAAACTATTGGCTACAGAGCGGTTCCTCCATGCCATGCGAAGGCGAGGACGTACTAACGAAACTTGGTCAGCTTTTCGCGTCAATGACAGGTACGTCACGCCATCAAGTTTGGGCTCTTTGTATCACCTCACCGCCGTGTATTACCCAACAACCTAACGTAAAACCGGGCAATCAGATCTACACAAGGAGCTACACGCCCCCGAGCTAGACTTCCGTATCGATCAGATTGACGACCCGTTTGAAAACACGTTTAAATGGGTCTTTGATGTGCCTTCGTTCTCCGGCTGGCTGCAGGAAGGATCAGAGTTGTTTTGGATCAACGGCAAGCCAGGTTCTGGGAAATCGACCATCATGAAGCTAATCTATAAGAGTAAGGAGACGTGGGAGCTTCTGCACAACTGGAACACTGGCTCCCTTGAAGTGAAGGCTGGCTTCTTCTTCCACTACCGCGGCAGTGCTATTCAAAAATCCTTTGAGGGTGTTTTGCGAAGCCTCATCCTCCAACTCCTTGCACCATACCGCAACATCTACCGGAAAAAGCATGAAAAAACCTGGGAGGAGTACCAAGCACTCAAAAGTGCGCAACGAAAAGTAGAACGGCAAATGCAGGGCATTAGGGGGAGCCTTGAATCCATCAGCGAAGAGATCAGGAACATACGGGAAGAAATTGGAATTCTATCCCAGCGTAGTGACGAGCTGTCCGATATGCAGCGCGCAGCTAATCTGGAAGAGTGCCATAGGAAACTACCACTCCTTCAGAGTCGATATACCGAGCTCTCTAGACGACAGGCGGAAATGAAGCCACACTGGATGGCCGAGTTGGCCTCGATCAGGACGTCTATAACGTCTGTCGCTACTCGCTTCCAGCCGTATAGCGCCGAGCCAATGACCAGGTTCCTCACTAAGGCCATGGTTGAGTTTCACGATGAAAGAGATGGCCTAATTCCCAGGCTCGAGAGAGTCCTCCGGATCCTTCTCGACCAGAACGCGGCTAGGACGGACCTGATTCTTTTCTTCGACGCACTCGATGAGTTTGACGGCCATCTTGACTTGATCAGTCGCTTCCTCAAGGGTCTAATCCAGCGCTCCCCATCGTCAATGACGGCTGTGAAAATCTGCTTCTCGAGCCGTCCTTGGGAACCCCTTAGGGCGCAATTTTCTTCATACCCAGGGTTTGCTCTACAGGACTACACCAGAAATGATATGGAGGAGTTTGCAGCGGGCTCCATAATCAAATCAGATGTTGCGAACCCTTATATTACCCAGCTGATACCGGGTATTATCGCTCGGGCGAATGGTGTTTTCCTATGGGTCAAGCTTGCCCTGAAGGTCCTCTTTGAAACAGTTATGTACAGCCCGGACGCTGTTTCGCCAGAGCTGCTGGAGTCCAAGCTACAAGGGCTCCCCGATGATCTCTTTGAGTTTTACGAGCTCATCATCAACCGGATTAGCAGGAGCAACCGGCGACGAACGTTTTCCTTACTCGAGCTCCTCATCCGCGATAGCGGTCTTCCAGTTACCGCTATTCAGATCCGAGACGCTGTATTGGTATCGACTTGCAATTCTTATCAAGAGGCCATGGACGCACTGCGCCAAGGACACCCAGAAAATGGAAACGGATCACGGTCATACCTCTCTGACACGGGCGATAGCGAGAAACAAGCACGAAAAGACATTGCGGCTTGGGGCGGAGGTCTGGTCGAGATTAAGAGACAGGATAACATTGACCGGCCCCAGCTAATGCACCAAACGGTCCTTGAGTTTACCACGGGCCTCACGTTTAAGCGAATTGTAGTGGGGGATCTTGCATGCCTCGTCAATGAAAACGGGCATTCATTTCATCTCAAGTATTGGAGCTTGGGTAAGCAATGGGCACGGAACAACTTCATGGCGATCAGAGGAATGCAGAAGAACGATGTTGTCGCTTCCAGGCACTGGGCTTTATACTTCTCTGACGGCCAAGACGAAGAATTACAGAATCTCGCCTACCACGCCGAGCAGTCGGAGCTTACCACTGGCATGAGCCATTTCGACTATCTCTACAGCATACCCTTTCTCGATCCTCACGGGCTGGAAGAGAGCTGGAATCGGGACGAGGTGTTTGTGTTTCTCGTCGCTTCATGTGGGCTGACATTATGCCTTCGAGACTGGTTGGCCCGGATCGCGCCTGGCGGGTTTACTGCCATGAACAAGCCCCTGCCGACGAGCTTCCCCTTACTCCAAGCACTGGTGTTCGTTCCCCCCTGGGGCATGTTTTTCGAGAGATATATGACGACCATCTGTCTACTCCTCGAGAATGGCTACCCGGTGAACAACGAGCACACCTTCCTCACGTGGCTGTACAAGGAAACCTGGCTGAACAGAGACCATACCTACCAGAAAAGGATCTCCGACTCGACTCTGCTCAAACTGGCCACGCTTGCTCTTGAAAGTGGAGCCAACACAAACCTTCTCCTCGGCCTTTTCGGCGGAGACGGCCGCTTTGCGTGCAATGCCTGGCCACTGCACATTGTTCCGCCTCCCCTCGCCTCGGAGATGCTACGCCACGGCGCGGACCCCAACGTCCTCGATGATGCAAACCTGACCCCCCTGGATTGGGTCGTCTCTTTCCCGCGCAATGGATTGAGCAAGCCTGCGGATTGGGACGGCGTCCGGCGCTACGAGATGTGCCAAATCCTCCTCAAGGCGGGAGCCACCTCGTCGCAATCGACATTGGCGTCGAAAGCCTGGGCAGACATGCTCGCGGAGTTCGAGAAGGAGGGCTACGATACACAGATTATTTGGCAGCGCGTTCAGCCTCCCGGCCCGGTTGAGCCTACGGGGGGTTTGATAGTTGAGCCGCCTGTTTCTGGACCTAGAGAAGAAGACGATGCACACGAAGATCTGGAAACGAGGGGTGGCGCGGCGGAACGGGGAGGGAGATTGGAGGAAGGAGAAAGAAGGAAACCCCGTCGTCCCAAAACATTTTCTCTGTGCTGTTTTTAGGTAGATTGGACGAAGGAGAAAGAAGGATACCCCACCGTCCCAGGGCATTTCCTCTATGCTGTTTTAGGTAGATTGGTCGAAGGAGAAAGAAAGAAACCCCGTTATCTCGGAGCATTTTCTCTGTGCTGTTTGAGAGACTGGGACTGAGGTTATGTATTCTACACCAAGAGGGGACGGGATCCTGGCGCTAAAAATGTATCTCCATCGCGAATACGCGGGAGGCGTTCTAGAAAGACTCGACGAGTGTGAACGAAGTAGAATGGGCGACGCCTTCCGACCCCCGTCGCCGGCGCCGTTTGTGGTCGTTACGGAGGCGGCAGTGGTCCGGGAACGCGAACGGGATCGCCACCGGAAACCTCGGACAAGCAGTAGGCTGGGTGTGCTTGAGTCAGCAACCGACGGGGAGCATTTTGCCTCTTTACTCCTGAAAGCTCCCACCACACAGTACATCACTCGTTGGTGGTATTGAAATTACCGAGTACTGTGCAGTAGTCGAAGGCCTCATATACACGCACAACATAAAGAATGAGCTAAGGTAGCCGACAACAAAAATCCGATTTGCGATCACATCACATCACAGCTTAAACGCTCCGCTACTTTGGGGCCCCTTTTGCTCCACCACCTTCTTCCCGTCCAAGCCCACGACCTCTCCCTTCCGGTTGATAACCTTGACCCCGCCCTTCTTCAGATCGCCCATGGTCTCGCGCTGCGCCTGGGCCTTCTTGCTCGTGGGCTTGCCCGCGTCGGTGCCGCCAGCCTTGCGGATGCGCTCCTTGTCACGCCGGCGCCGCCGCAGCTTCTCCTCGCGGCTCATCTCCTGCTTGGCCACCGGCAGGCCGCTCTTGGCCACCACCTCGCCCTTCTCGGCCGTGTCCCGGCCGGGGGCATACACCTCCTGCGGCGCGATCATGCTCTCGCCGCCGGCCACGCCCTGGGCCGTCGTGGGCTGCGCATCCTCCATGGCGACGGTCGCGACGTCGGCCACGACGGTGAGGGTGGGGGCGGCGGGCTTGGGCTTGTAGTGCCAGCTGGTGAGCGCGTCGAGCTTGGCGCTGACCTCCTTCCACATGTTCTTGATCTCCTCCTCGTCGCGGCGCAGCTTCTCGTCGGCCTGGCTGACGTAGGCGTCCGGGTTCGCCTTCTTGACGTGCTCTTCCTCGTAGATCTCCGCCAGGCTTTGCTTGCCCTTGGTGTCGTCCACCTCGATAAGGCCGCGGCGCGCGTCGCTTGGGTTACCGAGGGTGTCCGGGCGTCTGCGGAGCACCTCGTCGAATTCTTGAGCGAGGATGCGGCGCTTGATGAGCTCCTCGATGGATTCGGAAACTTCTTCGGTGATGACGGGGACTGGCTTGCCAACATGCTCAAAGTCCATGTCTTCTTCGAGCAGAGAGTTGAGCGGCCGGTCGACGGCAGCGGCTTCACCGGAAAGTGTCCAGGCCCGCTTGGCAACGAGTTCGCCTTCAAGCTTCCGTATTTCTGCCGCCACCTTGGCCTGCCTCCGTTCGTGCGCCGAGCGGCGTGACCGAGGGTCACCAGCCGAGACGTCGGAGAGCGCATCCTCGGAATCGGACCTCTCGGACAGATCGTCGAAGAGATCACGACGGACGTCGTTCTCGGCCCGCTCAACATCGGCTTCGCCCGGTCTTGACGCCTCGGGGAAGTTTTGGCGCTTTTTGAAGCTGCCGGGCTTCTTCTTTTTCCTCGGCGGGGCAAAGAAGTCTTTGTAGTAGATGTCGTTGGCGGTAAGGTCAAGCCCCATGTCGTTGAGATCATCGTCCAGGTTTCCCCCATCGTCCTCATCGTCCTCCTCGTCTAGATCTTCTAGGTCCTTCTTGCTCAGCGCCGGCCCGGCCTCATCCTCGTCCTCGTCCTCATCCTCGTCCTCGTCCTCGTCCTCATCCATATCCAGCTCCGACTCTTCATCGCCATCCGCATCGCCCTTCTTGCGGGGCTTCTTCGCCGAGAAGGGATCGCCATGCCAGTCGACTGACTCGTCGTCACTAAAGTGATCCGTATTCGGGTCCGCGCGCGCGTCTTGGTCCTCGAACCATTGTGTTTGTTTGTTGAAGTCGTCTATCGAGAAAAAGCCGTCGTTGAGACCATTTGGATCCTCGACAAGCTCTTCTTCGGGCTCGTCATCGTAGTCGTCTTCCCCTTCTTCTTCCTCTCCCTCCTCAACATCTAGCGCCTCTTCGTCTGCACCCTCTTCCTCTTCGTCGTCCTCAGCCTCCATGTCGACCATTTCCTCGTCTTCATCGCCCTGGCTTGAGCCTTCGTCATCCGACTCCTCGGTGTCGCCGTCACTGGCAGACTCATCTTCTCCGGAGCCGACTTCAAAGCCGTCCTCGCCGAACTCGATGGCCGTGGTGTCATCAACATTATCTCCCAAACTCAGCACAACCTCGTCGTTCTCCTCGAGCTCCTCAAGAACCTGAATGGATTCCTGGAGCGCGCTAGTGATGATCTTTTTGGCCTGCTGCCACACCTGGCCCGTCTCAAACCCGTCCACGTGCAGTTTCCTGATCTTCAACACGGCGGCCTTGTCCTGGTTGCCATCTCGCTTCCGCTTCTTGCCGGCATCACGTAACCTCTGCTGCTGCTGGTCGGCGACCTGGCCGGCGAGGGCATCGAGGGTTTCCTTGGCTAGCTGGAGGGATCCTGTGGGCAGCAGAGGCGACGGCTGGAGGAAGGCGTGTCGATTGGAGGGAAAGGTCGAGTCGAGAAACACGGCGGTGGCCGAGACGCTCTCAGATTGAGCGAGGGATTGCGCCATGGCCGGGGCGTGTGAGAGGGTATGGGATGTCGAAGTGAGCGAGGATGTTGTGCTGCTCGCGCCCGCCATCCTTCTGGGTCGCTAAGCACAGACACCAACACTAACACCAACACCAGCGCAGACGAACAGAAACTGATGAGCCCAGTGCCCCGTTGCGCAGAGCACGGTTTTTTGGGAGTCCGTTTTCTGGGCCGTTGTGTCTGCTTCTGTCTGCCAAAAAATTTCGGGTGGTTCGACATGAGCCCCCACTTCGACGGATCATTTTGGCCAACCAAAGCGTCTTTTCAAAAGCGGTGGGAGAGATGCGGGTCCCTCAGGTTGGTGCCCCGCAAAAAAGCGGTGGTTTCTTGGCCGGCAGAACTCGGGGAGTCGGGGGGTCTCCAAATCACAAAATCGTCATCGTTGACTTTTGTAACGCCTTCTGTAACGCCTTTCTGTAACACCTCCGCGGAATTCACAATTATTTCCCCGTTATTCATCAGTACGACCTTCCTATATATCAATACTACCTGCCATTTATATTCCAAGCTTGAGCTGCGCCAACAAATGCATGGGTAATGTACGTTGAAGCAGTTACCATTATCTGCAATGGTTACGCTGACGACTAGCAACAGCTATGTCCCGTTCACATTCTGACTACCGAGATAACAATTGGGGTTGATCGGCCGAAAATGATAAGAATCGCAATTGAGCAGGAAAGATACGTTTTCGATGGCACCACCGTGAAAACTCCACCTTTTGCGGATTTAGAACAAGTGTTCCAGCATGGTCGAGGCTCTGTTTCACTTGGCCCCGGTGCTCCCCGTCTCCAGACCGTTCACAAGCTCCGATACTTACAAAACATGACATCGATCAAACATCCTTCCTCCCCCATGGGGAAGGGCCTCCATACCCACGATGTCCAAAAGAAATCCATCCTCATTCGCCAATTCGTTCATTCGGCTATCGGAGCCACAACACAACGCTCGATCCTCCGGGCATCGCCAACGCAACATTCCAGCCTTTATTAAAAACAGTCGGCTATTGAACCTGGGCGTCTCGTGGGTCGGCTCGTCTAGGCCCTGGATGTGCCTCAAACTCCCGAGTCGTCGACGGGATCTGGAATCGCCAACTTGAGTCAATGCTGCGAAACAGCGGAGTACGTTGTGAGAGGCACGCGCTTGATTGGCGTAACGCCCAAACCTGCGGCTGAGGGTGGTTACATTCCTGTTGCAGTGCGGCTTCCGTCACACACGGCACCTGCGGTTGCCCGTCCCGCACGCACCCTCGCCAACAGAACCGCTGAGCGGTCTGCGGACGGAAGCTCGGGGAGTTGATCACGCGAGGGCTTGCCTTTTCGAAGGGACATGGTTCGTGTGCGCCCGCAGCTGCATGGCAACCATGGACGGCCGGCCACACCGGGGCAACCATATCCGTCCCCACCGCCTGGCGGCCTAGCTGCGAAAATCTTCGGCAGCCGGGTGTTCCTCGCTTCGACCCTCGTCGTTGTTTGAGTTTTGGGGTCGATTGTGGTCCCCTCTTGGCTCATCGACGTCGACCCGATATGCCAGCAGCAGTCAACGCACACGTCACTGGCGTTCTGACGCTGCCCAAAGCAAATCACAGGGCAAGATCATCGGGACAGCTCAAACTCGAGGAGCTTGGCTTGATACACGTGAGCACTTGCCTTCAGGGTCCAGACAGCCCCCTGTGCCCCTGCTGCCCCACCACTGCCCACGTCTCGTCGCCCGGGCTTGGCACTGGCCCTATCAGCACGAAAAATCGAGGTCGCATCGTGTTCGTCTGGTGGCGGGAATTCAGATGAAGACCAAACGTACAACCAACCACAGGCGTGAGACGAAAAGAATCTTCGGGATGGAAGTAGCGATACGAGTTATCCCGAGAGAAGTTCCATTGAGTTGAAGCCGCAAATGGTCGACTATCAGCTCTCGGACCGGTGAAGATTACGGGATCAGACAGACGAGGGCATTCCCTGTCTCCGGTAGTATCGTCACCGAAAAAAAAGGTGAGCTTGCAAGGGTCTCGGATACTTGAACCGCAGAGGCGGCATGCAGGCTGCATGCGATCCAAGAACTAGTGTTTGTCGACGTTGCCTTCTCGGCCTCGGGTAAGAGGCATTCTTGTTCCATTGCGTTCTTCCGCGGATGGTTCTCCTAACACCGGCATCAATGTAACGGTCGCGGGGCCGGCTTGGTAGCCAGTCAGAGCCGTCTGTTGGCCCACGTGCCTGCGAGAGAGCACGACGTCCAACGTTGGAGGCCAACAGCCGTTTCATCAGTGACGGCCATAGCGGGCGGATAAACAGCTTCACCAAGGCATGGCGGGGAATATTGACGATCTCGAAGGAGAAGACCCCCCCCCGCAAAGCAATTGGTAACGAACCACTATTGCAGGCCGGGGTGCACTGCACCACACCACAGGCAACTCGCGTCGACATTGGTCACGCAGCATCGCTCCTGAGAGCACCGGTCCAAGTGCCGCCATAGTGGCAAAATGTGATGCGCCATACAGTACTGCGAACGGCAAGTGTTGATTCGTATGGAGTTTTGATTATGTACACGGCAGTACTGTGTAGGTATGTACATACAGTCGGCGTCAATGGGTATTTTGAGGCTCGTTGCAATCAGCCTATGAAAGCGCTGATGAATCGGACGATTCCCGAGTGCCGGAACGATCCTCCAAGCAGGCCGAGGCGGCGTGGATGGGGACTGGCTGTCTTTTCAAGCTTTGGGCCAATGCAACATTTTGAGATGGACCATTCAGGGTTGAGTATCGCAGGTTGTGAGGGGCGGCAGCGTGCTCGGTGGATCGGTGGACCACAATCTGTTTCCGTAGCGGGGTCGATGACGGAACAGGGATCCGGCTGCACGCTCTGTGACTTTTCTGCACCAGACTATCCAGACAAGCCAGACCCTTACCCCTGCTCAGCTGTTCTCCTTACCACAGGAGACCGATCGCTCCAGAGCCTGCATGTGCCTGCCCAGGCTAACGCACGCCAAGCCAGACCCTCCAAGGAAACAACAGGCGGCCCCACCAGAACGTACCGTTTTGTATAATTTCCACAAACAGTATGACAGCAGTACCTTCTTCCTGGCCATTGTTGGTTTCACCATTACTTGTACATACTTTAAGACGGAATTGCACAGCCACTTACTTATCTCTCTCTCTTTCTGCATCCCATCTCTGTTCCGAATACTTTTATTCCTCCCCAGAGAAACCGGCCATCGCACGTCAGAAACCTTACCCGTCTTTCCAGAAAGAATCCCGAGCCCAATTCAAAACGGAAACATCTGATTGCCTGCCGCCGTCCGTCATCCATACCGTCCGTCTCCCCACCAAAGGGCTACCCGCCGTCGACACCGAGGCATTGCGCGACCACGCGATCAGGAATGAAATACGGCGAACAGTTCGAAAAGGAGTCTGTGCCACAATGGAGCCTTCGTATGTCTAACTGTCTCACCGTCGGTGACCAAATGACGTCGGAATGGTTGTCGCTAATGTTCAATGCGTCCGTGTTGTAGATAACATCGACTACAATTCGCTAAAGCACCACATCAAGGCGCACACCACCCGGGACCAAGCCACTGCCATAGCGATACCGGGCCGCCCAAACACGGCTCTCCACAAGTTCGAAGACGACTTCTATGCGGAGCTGTGTCGGCAGCACGACCGGGTCGAGTTGTTTGTCTCGAGCAAGGCCGACGAGATTGCCAGGCGACTGCGTAAGTGTCTGACCTGACGGGTTGACGCTTGCGAGGGCCAACTAACTAACGCCACGCCATGTCCCAGAGCACCTTTCGAGCCAAATACACCGACTGATACTGCGATGCGCCACCTCCGGGCGGAACCGCATGTCGCTAAAACGACGCCAACGGTTCGCCAGATACGAGCAGGTCCTTCTGCAATGCGGCGACGACATCAAGTCTCTCCAGCGCTTTGTCAACGCCCAAGTGGTCGCCTTTCGCAAGATCCTTAAGAAGTACAGAAAGTGGACTGGCTCGTCGACCTTGGGAGCCCGCTTCCGAGACATCTTGTCACATCCCAAGAGCTTCACCAAGCGCGACTTCGCCCAGCTGCAGTCGCACCACGATGATCTGCTACAGACATTGCATGCGGCCTTGCCCGCCGGCGGCGTCGGCTTGCCAGAACCCGAGTCCCAACTCTCACGTCCACCTTCCGCGCAGCTCTCGCCGAGCGAGACGGTCGTCGACCCCGAATCGCAACCGGCCGCGGGGTACTGGAACGAATACGAGTACGGCAGCGAAGCAGGCGACTTTGACCGCAACGGCGACGACCAGTACGCCATCTACATCGACCCCAACCAGGACAACAGCTTCCCGGGCCTCAAAACCCTCGGCGTCTTCCTCTCCAGGCCCATCACCAAACTGACCGCCTGGATATCCTTCCACCCCGAATCCGACTCTCCCACCACCGACCTCGAGCGTGGTCCCCTCCTCCCCATCCACGCCACCGACGGCGGCTACGGCGCCACCAGCACCCCGCCAGGGCTAAGCTATCTCAGCAGCCCGCACGGCGGGACCAACACCAACACGACCGACACCGACGTGGACGACGACCGGACCGCCTCGTCGCGGCAGGCGTCCAACGGCCACAGCCGCCGGGGGTCCCTCAACCGCGGCTACACGTCCTCGTCGGACGACCAGATGTTCTTTCCGTCGGGCTACAGCACCCACTACGCTGCCGCCCTGCCCAGCATCGAGGACCAGCGCGTCGTGCGCTACCGCGAGCGAGTCCTGCGCTGGGGGACGTGGGCGTGCTATGGGATCGCCTTCGTGCTAATGGGCATTGCGGCGGTGTTGATTGTTGCGGGGCGCCAGAAGATGCGGCTGGAGGTCGATGCGGGCGTGATTCTGGGCATCATGGCCAGTCTGGGGCTGGCGTGTGGCGGGTTGTGCATGACGAGTTCAAGGACGGATAAGCTGGGCCTGGTGGGGCGGTTGGCGGTCTGGTCGGCGTTTGTGGTGGTGTGCGTGGCCGATGGGGTGTTGCTGGTGTTGTTGATGGGGAATGCCAGGATATGATGGGTGTGTGTACTCGGTACCTTTTTTCTTTCTTGTTTCTTTCTTTTTTGCATGCCTCACGACTCGAGACGACACTCTGTGTGGAACCGAGCAAGAGGCCTCACGAACGAATACCCAGATGGTTGCATGGTGCGGTAGACGGATCAATACATAGGACACGGCGGCATTGGGCAGTAGGATAGGATAAGATGGCGGCTCAGCGACCTAGCAATAGGAGGGCGGTGTATGTATAGGGAGGGGGAGGGTGACGAGGGGACTGAATCCATGTGTTTCTTCGCCCGCTGTTGGGGTCAGAAAGACAAAGTCGGCCTCACATACCGATTCCCGCAATTGTAGATACTGTGTATACATGTGAATATTCCCCGTCATGGATGCTGTGCCGCCTTGATACGCTGATTGGGTGATGGATGGCCTGCTCGGAAGGATTGTGTTTCCTACCACTGCTGATTAACGAGGAGGTTGACCCCGATGTCACTTTGACTTGTAAGCCGCTTCTCCGCATCAGCCCCTCCGAGTATATCCACCTCGTCTCATCTCACCCTCACTTACACAATCCACGCTTGCAAAACACCACGTCGGAGTGTCAACTACTGCTAAACCCACAACCAAGATGGCACAAGAAACCCGCAATAAGCTCGCCACCTGGTTCCCCCAGGCCCAACATCCCATCATCATCAGCGCGCCAATGTTGGGGACCTCTAACGGCACCCTCGCGGCAGAAGTCTCTAAAGCAGGGGGCATTGGTAAGTTTTTTGCGTTGTTCCGGCCAAGCCGGTTTGGTTTATACAGTTCCAAAACTAACAATAAGAAAGGAATAATCCCCGGCGGCTTCAACTTCAGCCCCGACTCCCCTCGTACGTCATAACATTACCCCTTTCTGCACCACCGCCAACCACAACAACCCACCCCCTCTCTTCCCTCGGCCCATCAAGACAACCACCCCCCAACCCAAACCAACCCCAACCAGTCTAAACCATCACCACCAGACCAGAGACCAGACACCCACAACTAACCCCCCCTTTTTTTCCCCCAGAACTCACAGCCCTCGCCAAAGAACTCACCACCGCCCGCACCATCCTCAACCTCCCCCCTCTCCCACCCCCCCCAACCCAGCCCACTCCTCTCCCCGTAGGAGTAGGCTTCATCCTCACCCACCCCTCCTTCCACACCCACTTCCTCCCCACCGCCCTCCCCCTCCTGCTCACCCACCGCCCCACCGCCATCTGGCTGTTCGCACCCTTACCCAGCGACATCACCTCGGGAGCGGTGCGCCATGTGGTGTCGGTGCTGAAAGCGGAGGGGTTTGTGGTCTTCTTCCAGGTGGGTACTGTTGCTGCGGCAAGGCAGGCGGTGAGGGATGGGGCGGATGCGGTTGTTTGTCAGGGGGTGGATGCGGGCGGGCATCAGTTTGTTGGGGGGGCGGGGGTGGTGAGTTTGGTGGTGGAGGTGGGGGATATGTTGGCGGCGGGGGAGGGGGATATGTTGGCGGCGGGGGAGGGTTTGGAGGGGGGGGTTGAGGGGGAGGGAGGGAGGGAGGTGGTGGTGGTTGCGGCGGGGGGGATTGTGGATGGACGGGGGGTCGCGGCGGCGCTGGCGTTGGGTGAGTTGTGCTTGTGCTGCGCTTGTCTTCTTCTTCGTCTTTGTGTCCCTGTCCTTCTCTTCTTTTCTTTCCCCCGTGGGTGTCGAGAAAGGGCGCGGTGCTGACGGGTGGATAGGGGCTGAGGCGGTGGTGATGGGCACGAGGGTAGGTTTGCTAGCTTGTTCTTTTGGCTTGCCGGTGGTGGTACTGACCTGACTCTAGTTCATCGCTGCGGAAGAAGCGTGGACGCCCGAGTTCCGCAAGAAGCTCATCCTCGAGGCCACAGACGGCGGACCATCGACCGTCAAGTAGGTCACCCGAGCTCGCTACTCTCAAATCCGCCGGCAACTAAAACTACATAGGACCCCCCTCCTCGACGACATCCAGGGCACAGCCATCTGGGCCGACGTCTACGACGGCAGAGGGCTGATCGGAAAGTCGTGGCAAGACCATGTCGCGGGCATGCCCCTCGAAGAGAACATCCGGCTGTTCAAGGAGGCAGACGCCGCCGGAGACACGTCCCGGAAGATTACCTGGGTGTGCGTAGTCCTGGTCCTTATCACGGAGTCTGTACTGACACTTCCCAGGGGCACCGGGGTTGGCTTGATCAAGGATATTCGGCCCGCGGGAGAGATCGTGAAGCAGGCGAGGGAGGATGCCCTGAAGACGATCAAAAGACTGCACTCTGCGATCTAGCGTGCTTTGGAAATCCTACGCAGAAAATGCAATATCTATCCGAGACTTTCAAAACCCGGCCATCCCAATTAACTCCTTCCAATCACCATCTCAAATAACGCCTCCAACTCACCATCACCCCCCCATCTACAAATCCTCCCTCTCCCCCTCCCCCCCAACCTTCGCCTCCCTCTTATACACCCTCCTCCCCCCCACCCACGTCTCCCTCACCCTCAACCCCCTCAACGCCTCCGCCCCAACCGCCATAACATCCTCATCCAACACCACCCAATCCGCAAACGCCCCCTCCCTAATCACCCCGGCCCTGCCCTCCATAAACCCCCCCCTCGCCACCGCCGCCGTAAACCCATCCACCGCCTCCTCCACGCTCAGCGCCTCCTCCACATGCCAGCCCCCCTCAAACCCCGGCGGCCCGCTCCCAGTACGCGGGCTCTTCCGCGTCACAGCCGCATAAATACCCTCGAACGGATTCGGCGGCTCGACGGGGAAGTCGCTGCCCAGCATGGGCCGAGCAGGCAGCAGCGAGCGCATGCGGTAGGCCTCGGCGCGGGTGCGCTCGTCGCCGAGGCGGCGCGCGGCGTAGGCCATGTCGGAGGTGGCGTGGGTGGGCTGGATGGAGGGGATGAGGCCGAGGGCGTGTAGGCGGAGCTGGTCGGCCGGGTGGATGATCTGGGCGTGCTCGAGGCGGAAGCGGTGGCGGTATTGGCAGGCGGAGAGGTTTTGCGGGGGGTGGTCGTCGTCGTCTTCGGGGCAGAGGTCGCGCAGGGCGTCTTCGAGCGCGTCGATGGCTAGCCGGTTGGCCAGGTCGCCGATCGCGTGGATGTTGACTTGGAAGCCGGCGGCGGACCAGGAGCGGGCGAGCGAGGTGAGCGTGGAGGCGTTGACGAGGAGCGAGCCTGAGGTGTCGGGGCGGTCGGAGTAGGGCTCGAGCATGGCGCTGCCCCAGCTTCCGAGGGCGCCGTCTGTGGGGGTTAGCAAATGGGGTGGTGGTAAGGGGGTGGTGATAGGGGGTGGTGATAGGGGGGGCGGTGATAGGGGGGAGGTGATAAGAGGTTGGCTGTTCTTACCCGCAAACAGCTTCACACTCCTGACCGAGAGCATGCCATCGGGGTGCTCCATCTTGACCGCTTCATCCGGACAGAAGGTGTTCCTCTCGGGGCACTCCAGCATGGAATACACCCGGAGGGTCCAGTCCTCGGTACGGCTCATCTCGTCAAACATGGCGATGTCAGCCGGCAGCGCACCCGCATCGTGCATGCCGACCAGGCCCACCTTGTGCAGTTCCTTCATGGCCGATGCCACAAACATCATCTTCCGCTCCTTGCTCGGCTTGGGCCACAGCGACGTGACGAGGTCCATGGCGTTGTCGCAGAACACGCCCATCCCGGGGGTCCGCACAATCTCGCCCCCGGGCACCTCCTCGGGCAGATCATCCGGCAGCAGATCCAGCACCGCCTTGGACACCCACGTGCAGTGCACATCCACCCGGTCGAGCATGAAGTACTTGCCCTTCAGCAGCTCATCCTCCTCGAGCATGTCCTACCACAATGTCAGCTAGCCACCTCTCCCCAACAAGCCATCACAGAAAAGGGGGGAACTCGAAATCAAACAAAAAAAAAGCAAAGCACCCACAGCAACCGGCATCCCCCCCATAACCATCTGATCCCAGCCCACGCCCCTCACCCACTCCTCCTTCC
Organism: Chaetomium cochliodes; assembly: GCA_023383405.1. Classification (NCBI taxonomy): domain Eukaryota; kingdom Fungi; phylum Ascomycota; class Sordariomycetes; order Sordariales; family Chaetomiaceae; genus Chaetomium; species Chaetomium cochliodes. The sequence goes on along the minus strand of JAKWJL010000009.1, from coordinate 1,093,485 downwards.
CGCCCACTCCCGGATTCTTCTCCAAAAACCCCCTCAACCGCCGCCTCACCTCCCCCGGCGACGCCGCGCCAAACAAATCCGCCGAATGCAGGAACTCGCCGTAGGGTATCAGATGTCCATGGCCGTCCCACAAACCGGGGAGGACATACCCCGGCCGGATGTCCACTGCCTCACCGTTCTCGCCAGCTTCGGAGGACGACGACGAAAACAGGCGCGCGAACCGCCCGTCGGCCGAGACGGCGAAGCAATCCGGCCTGTCATTGCCACCTTCACCAGCCCCATCACCATCCTGGATAGCAGCGGTGCGAACGGACTGGTAGCAATACGTCTGCAGCCCGCCATCACCCGCCCCCTTGCCGGCTGCCGCTGATGGTGGTGGAGGCGCGGCCTGGCTGAAGATGCCGCCGCTGCCCTGGGGCAGGAGGCGCGGCTGCAGGGCGAGGACGGCAGCGACGCCGCCTGCGAGGAGGGACAGGCGGAGGGCCCAGCGGAGGGCGGGTGAGGTTTGGGGGGTGGTTGTCATCTGCTCTTTTTTTTTTGTTGTTGTTTGATATGTTTTGGTTTGGTTTAGGTTTTTTTGAGATGGGGCTGGGTTTGGTTTGGTTGGTTAATTGGAGTTGAGGCCAATCGGTTGGGGTAGGGGGATGGCAAAGGAAGGGGGGAGTATGAATGTTGTTTTGGATGGTTTTGACTTTCAGAGTTGAAGACTACCTAGTTATTCTTTAGATCAGATCAGAAGCAACAAGCGGTCACCTCAAAAGAGCAGAGATCCACGGCCGGCCCCGGCTCCGGAAGCCCGATTCGCGGGCCGGGCGGGCTATCTAATCGGGACGGGAATCGAATCGGGGAGCGAGCCAGTCAGGGGTAGGTATCCATATCCGCTGTCGTGGAACCATCCGAGAAGCACGCATTAGCGTAGTATCTACATGTAGGATGGCCTTAACCGCCGAAGGACCCCCCTTCGCCACTCACGCGCATCTTGCTGTGTACACAGCAGAGGCCCTTGAAATCAGGAGAGAAAGGACACACACACAACACAGAGAGAGAGAGGGAGAGGTTGCTATCGTACTTCCCGTCATTGCTACTATCCTATGTAAAAGAACGCCACACCACACCACGAGACTCCTCCACCCACCCCCTTCCCCCTTCCCCCCTCCCCCGTGCCAACCTTCAAGCGAGTGTAGTCTCAACACAACCCACCACCACCTGCGCTGCGCTGCGTTGCTTCCGTCCCAGCAAATGCGGCACTCGGCGAGGGAACTAACTGGGAACCTATCACGTTGCCCTACTTCCTACGTGTTCCAGCGCATCGTATCATCATCGAAGGGCATACGTGGCAGGGCAGACTGGCGCCGAACAAAGCCCGCCCACCCATCCCCCATCCCCCATCCCCCATCCCCCATCCCCCATCCCCCATCCCCCATCCCCCATCCATCCTCCATCTATGTACAGCATTGCTCGCAACAAGGAAGACAGGCCCTGTTCACACAGACAAGAAGACAGAACGAACGATGGTTACGGTACCAGGGAGGGAAGAAGGGACGTAAATAGTAAAATGGGTAAAAAAAAAAAAAAAAATAACACCACGGCCGACGCAACACCCTCAAAAGATGCAAAAACACTAGGGGTGCCTGTGTGGGAAAAGACACCGGATCCATAACCAGCCCCGCTCCGTGATTTTACTCCTGCCCGAAACCCATCGTCTCTTCTACCGCCATCGTCAGCTTGCCCTGTAGCATGTCCAGGTTCTTATATGGAGGCAGATCCAGGCGGTTGAAGCTAGTCACGTCTGTTAGCATATTACGTCCTCATATAACACACCAGGGCAAAAAGAAAAACAAAAAAAACTCACCAAGTGTGCGCCTTGGGCAGATTCCCAATCTCCCCCGCCTTCTCAATCGTAAACCTTCTCGGCCCATCACTACCCTGCAGATCCTTGAACCCGTTGACCGGGATGCGGGACGTGCCCGTGGTGAACTGCAGCAGGCGCGACTTCTGCTCGCCGTCCCACGAGCGCACCGTCTGCCAGAAGAACTGGATGACCTCGTCCGACTCGGTGTAGCCGCGGTAGTCGGTGTGCTTCTTCCAGTCGTCGACATCGATCTCGGCGATGCCGCCAATCAACAGCTCGAGCTCGCGCTCGTCGAAGACGTTGATGAGGTCCTGCGGGATCAGATCCTGGAAGCCCTCCTTGAAGGCCTCGAACTGCTCGGCGATGCGCTTCTGGATGCGCCACTTCACCATTAGGTCGACGTACTCCTTCTTGTTGTCGTTGGTCACGTCGATGTTGCGCCCGTTCGGAATCAAATCCTCGACCGTGATGACGCCGAACCGCTCGTCCTCGGTAGAGAAGGTCTGCTCGAGGATGCCGCCCGAGATGTCGTTGTCTAGCATCCACTGCAGCGACCGGTGGAAGTCGGCGTCCACGCCCTCCATGTCGGCCAGCACCACGTTCTTGCCGAGCACCATCTTGTACAGCGCCCCGATGAAGAAGGCGTCGAGGAAGCGCCGGTGGAAGATGGCCAGCCCGACCACCCGCCCGATGAACTTGAAGTAGTTGAGATGCTCCGGGTTGATGCCCGAGTGGGGGTTGATCTGGAGCGTGTAGTTGTCGTGCGCCGAGTACTCGAAGAGGCAGTAGAACGGGTTGAACATCTCGTGCGACAACAGGAAAAAGAATTCTCGAGAGAGACCGCCGTAGTCCAGGCCGTCCTCGCCGTCGAACTTGATCATCAGCCGCTTCTTGAGATCGGTCGCCGACTGCCGCGAGATCTCGGCAAACGAATCCTCAAAGATGTGCGACCGCCTGACCTTGATGTGGCACTGCCCTGACAGGATGCGCATGGCCGGCTGCGACCGGAAGTAGATCAGCTTCCTGCGGAAGTCGCGCTTGTACTGCGGCACGTTCTGGTCGAGCGAGGACGGGAGTCGGGGGTCGTCCCAGGTCGTCGTCTTGGTGTTATGGTCGACGAAGTAGACCCGGGCCGTGTTCGTCAACCGCATCTCCCACCCGCTAGGCAGAGGACCAAGCTGCGAGACCGGCTGCTGCTGGATACTGCCACTCGTGCTGCTCTGCCCACCGTACATCCGGATGTACTGCTGGCGTCGCGGGTCCACCCAGGTGGTCGTCCTGGTGTTGTGGTCAACAAAGTACGACCTACCTTCGGGCGTCCACCTCTGCTCCCAGCCCGGCGGAAGCTCGCCTGTCCCCGCCGTCGTGGTCCCCGTGTGCATCATGGTCGTGGCATTGGCGGCCTGGGTTGCCTGCTGCTGTGCTTGCAGCGTGGGCGAGTTCGATCCCGTGCGGTCTTCCGGTAGCGTACGGTTCTGGTGTCTCTGCCGCTCGACTTGTGTGTTGGCTTCGGCGACGCGCGCCTCGGCTGCCCCTGACGAGCCCGTCGGCCGGGTCCAGCTCGTCGTTCTCGTGTTGTGATCGACATAGTAAGTCCTCCCGAGATTGTCCTCCCGGCGCTCCCACCCAGCCGGTAGCCGGCCCTGTGAATCCTCAAAGGGGCTGAGCGTGCTGCTCGGCTGCCGGTGTCCCCCGCCGTTCACGGGAGGCGGAGGCGGCGCGGTAGTGGATTGCGTCGATACCAAACTCGATGGGCGGTGGGGGATGGTCAATTGGCTGCCACCCAGCGACGGTGTGCCGTTCGGGCCCGACATGGCTGATGAAGGTCGTTCAGAAGCGCGGTCGCCGTTGGAAATGGTCGAAGTCTGCGGGCTAAGGAGGGAGGGCCGGCTGGAGGATGCCGTCAACGCTTGCGGCACGCGGGCGGGAGCTGCCAGGTTGGTGGAGAGGTTGATGATGAGCTTTCCGTGTACCACAAGGTTATCAGTCGACTTCTTTAGGTCTCGCGTGAGCATCTGATCTACAAAGCGATTGACTTTGCATTAGCCGGGACGAAAAGAGCCAGGGAGGGAGGGGTGTTTCCATACCGTCAGATTCGGCGACTAATTCAATAACATCCCCAATACGAATATTGATGACACCGAGAAAACCTTGATCCTTCTTCTTGAACTTCTTCTGGTCAAAGACTTGTACCGCTAGTATGCCATCCTCGTTGACTTTGCTATTGTCGGGGGTGAGCTTTCAACGTCCAGCACATGGCCATCGAGCAGAGGTACCGCTTACAAGTCGAAGCTCTCATTCCAGTACGGGTTCAATGTCCGCTTGGAAACCTGCGTCGTCTTGGTCTGCTCACCGTTGATGGTGGCGACCGCAAACGGGTCCGGAAATCCTGCCGTTGACGTCAGCAACTAGGAACCACCGGATTCTCTGGCACGGGCGCGACACGTACGGAAGACATCTCGCTTGTATAGGCCATCGGCGGCGATGACTAAATGGTCGGGTTAGCGGAGGAGTTGCAGGGTGAAGTCGGATCGCAATGGGCTGGTTACTTGTGACGCGCAGGTTCGGCTGGCTATTGCATCACGTCAAGTCAGCGAACATTCTTCTCATCCATGGATGGCCCCGCCTCGGAAACCCAGGGACAAACGGCCGAAGGTCGGGTTGCAGAGAGTAAAAAAGTCGGGACATACGCTGGAAGCCCTGCATCCATGCGGCTGTTGCTCATGATGGCCGCGAGTGCAGGTTAGACCGAACAAGTTGGTGCCGTGTTTCGCCCACCAAGCCGGCGGTCTACCCGAGTATCGGCTGGTGCTCAACCGGGAGTCGGACGGGGAGTCTAGGCGGGAGTCGGCGGGGGGGAGCGACAGGCGCGACCGGGGCTCGATGAAGGGTCGCGGGGGCGGGCGCGCGACAGTGAGAGAGAGGACGAGACGAAAAAGGGATAGCAAGACACGTCTCGAGCGGCACGAGCCGGGTTTGCGAGAAAGAGCGAGCAAGGAACGCAGCCGGGCGTCGAGGATCGAGTTGAGAGTTCGAGGGGTGCAAGTGATGATGAGGCTGTGCTCGGACACCCCGCTTTGGGACCTCGTTGGTCAGTTACCGTTGGTTATTGATAACGTTCGTCAAATCGCTGGGGCTGGGCTCGAACGGCCGCGGCCAGCGGGAATAGTAAGCGGTGACGCTTGTGGCTGGGGGGCGGGCACGCAGCACTCTTGTTCGGGGAATCTGGGATGACAGAGCGGTAAAGTCGTGGATGCGGAAGGTCGGAACAAGCGCTGACGACCTCCTAGCGGTTGTCAGGATGGATTGTGAGGTGTTTGTGTCAGGACGGATTCCATGCATTGCGGGCGCACCGACAGGCAGCCCTCCACTCACCAGTGGTCCAGTGCCATTCACCAAGGTGGGTTCCAGGTTCCGTTTGGGTGCAATCACTGCAATAGGACGCGCGGGTGTCTTTTTGACTGGGCCGTTTAGCGTTCGCAGCCCCTGCAGGCGACCGAGACAGGATGCCGGGAGGGCGCGACTGCGACTGCCCCGCCACTGACCGTTCACTTTCAGGGTTGGGGGCGGGACATGCATGAAGCAGATGAATCCAGAACTACAATATCACGGGCATTGGTAACATTTTAGGTTGCTTAGTCTTGCTTGCGGCACGATATTTGCCATTGATAATTTTCGAGATGCCGACTAAGCACCCCCAACACACCATGGCTGTGCCGAAGTGAAAAAACCATGAACGGTCGGGACTGTCTGAACCGGAGCAACGCGGAACCCGGGCATAACCGTCAAACGCTGGGTGTCAGATCCATTTGGGGTCTTGATTTCGGCCAACGCTTTTCCATGTTTGTCTATGATAACAAAGCTCCGCCCTCGTTATACGATATACGGCCCAAACAGTGTGACCCCATTGCAATTGATGAGCACCCCCAGGCAAACTGTAGCTCGCCTTAATTATATCCAACGCGAGACGAAACGGTTCCCCCCCAGCCAAGCCTCGGCGACGCCGGCCGTTTTTCGTCAGGGTTTGGGGAAGATGCCGAATTCCGTAACTATCTGTCACATCGGATCCTTTGCATGGGTTCCAGCGACGATTGAATGCTGATGATAACTCGAAAATGCGCTGAGCGTACCTTCCGTTCTTTTGCCCAATTCCATGACGCCTTGCCGAAGCAAACAAAGCAGATTATACCCGTGGGTGAAGTGAAGAAAAAAAAAAGGAAAAAAAAAAAAGACAGCTCTTTCCGGCTCTTATCATACAACCTGGAAGGCTGACTGGCCTGCTACCCTAGGCATGCCCCGGGGATCAATAGGGCGTAAATCCACGGCCGCGGCCCCGGTACCCTCCGCGGTATCCTCCTCTCGTGAAGCCGCCACCCCGACCACCAAATGAACCACGGCCGCCGCCACGGAGCCCGCCCCTACCGCGTCCGCGCGACATGCCGGGGATATTTGTGCGCTTGGGCTCCACCTTGATGTTCCTTCCCTTAAAGACACTGTCGTTGAGAACGAGAGCCTGCGCGACGAGGTTGGGTTCGCTGAACTCGACATATGCGTACCTACCAACGTTTGCGTTAGTACCTGCTGCTGTTTACCAAGTTGGAGGGTGTCTAGGCGGAATGTACCCTTTGGGCTGGCCGGTAAACTTATCAAGCAAAATAGTGACGCGGTTGATGGACCCGCAGCTCTGGAAGTGCGCCTGGAGCTCCTCAGGCGAGGTGGAGTAGTCGACGTTGCCGACGAATATGCTCCGGTTGTCGATGTCCTCCTTGTCCTCGCTCAGGTCCTGGCGCGCCTGGTCGAGCGACGCCTGCATCTCCCGGAGCTTAGCCGCCTCAGCCTCCATCTCGGCGACACGCTGCTTCATGGCCGAAATCTCTTCCTGATCGACCAGTTAGCCTCCTCTTTTGTTCTTTTGTTCTTTTTGTGGCCAGGCTGCAGCAAGACCGTCGGTCCGGGAGCGTCGCACCTCGTCATTGTCGCCATCGGCATGATCCCGCGCCTCATCGTGCGGCTTCTCCTCGTCTCTAGGTGAGCTCATCTTGGATTCGGTATGGAGTCGGTGGATAGAGCTTCAGAGCTTATGTGCTGCGTCTTGATGTCAGTGATTGCAGGGGTGGGGTTTGCGCGCGCCAGATTCGTGGCACGCGAGTCGCGCGCGCCGAGGCGGGGAGAGAGGGAAGTAAACGGCGAGGACTACTTACCGGAGTCAATTAATGGCTGGATGGCTGGGAGGGAAACGGTTGATCCCCGGGCGCGAAAGTTTGCAGTAGTTATAGTTTACAGCTACTTTTAGTATCTGTGCTCCAAATCGCGACGAGCTTGGCCTCAGGACGGGCGATGGACTGGAAGCCTGAGCTTTTGACGCCACAACTGGACCCCGGTTTCCACGCCGCAAAGTCTTGGCTTCCATTGTCTCACGGTTAAAGGCCGGTAGTTAGTCAACTAACATGATCTCTCTCTTGTCTTATGACGCGCCCGACATCATTGATGATACCTTCAATGGCCGCCCTGTATAAAACTCAAAACATTATATTTTCGACCATATTTCACTAATGTTATTACTGGAGATTGCTTTGATGAGAGAACGTTTGAGCCCATCGACGTAACCCCTGGGTATTGATATGTGACGTAATGATGGGTAAGGTAGTGAGGCCTACCATATGCCCTGGGCAGCTTTTGGTATTATTAGTTCCTGTCTCGCCTTGGGCGACCGCAAATCCTCATTTGATGCATCTGCGAAGGCACGCAACTGCAAAACTAACGCCAATCAGATGAAATTGGGTGTGCGTACGAAGCAAAACTACCCCGCCCTCAGGTCCTGCGATTTCTTCGTTACTCGGACACGAATACATTACTTCATACTGTTTTTTATTCCCTTCGCCATCGGCTGCTTAGTTCTAGCAAGGCAGTCGTCCAAAACTCAAACATGTCGTTGATCCCTCCGAGCGCGCGTGATAGCTGGTCCTATTCAGGCGACTTCCATGTGGAAGCCAGCGGCAACAATCGTCACCGCCGCGCGACCATCCCAGAGCTCAAGGCCGTATTCGACGGTGCTGACGGCCAGAAAGACCGCCCGGCTCATTGGTACGAGGCGCAACTCATTCACTATGGCCTGCCGCCGTCCAAGACCAAGGGGACCGCCAAGATGAGGCTCTTCGACGCTGTCGGCAAGGGAAACCTGGCCGTGCCGGCTCACATCCTCAAGGTGGAAACCGAGTTGAAAAAGGAGTGGAACAAGCGGGAACGTGAAGCCAAGCAGGCCGCGAAGAAGCTATCGGAATTGACCGCAAAGACGACCGTTAAAAAGTCCAACAAGCGCAAAGCGGATGATGGCCAATGCGGAGCCTCCTCGGGGACCAATGTCAACATCAACCTCAATCTATCCATTGGGCCCCAGGGCAACGTCCAAGTTGCGCCGACTGGGTCTGCGGCAAAGAAGGCCAAAACGACACCTGCTGCCAAAAAGACAGTTCCTGCTGCCAAGAAGGCAGCTTCAACGACTAAAAAGGCCGCTCCAACCACCAAAAAGGCACCTTCTACAGCCAACAAGACAGCCCCTGCTATCAAGAAGGCAGCTTCAACCACCAACAAGGCACCCTCTACAGCCAAAAGAGCAGCCCCTGCTACCAAGAAGACAGCTTCAACGACCAAAACGGCAACCCCTACCATATTGAACCCGGCTCCGTCCACGCAGAAGGCTCCACGCACGAAACAGACGGCGCGGCGTTCTCGCCCCTTCAACAGAGCAAGCCAGAGTCGCCCGGCAGCAGCCAGTCCTCAGGCGTCTCGGTTTGACGCCACTCCCTCTCACTGGGACTCGCCCGGCAGCCCCCCACCGCCGTACCCAGGGCCACCGTCGTATTTTGACGACGACGACGACAGGGCCGATGACTTCTCGCGCCCCTCGGGACTGCCGCCGTTGGGCTTGTTGAACGGCCGGTACAGCCTACGCTGTACCGCCCCATACGAACACGCCGATGACGAAGGCGACTCGGGCATCATCTTCACGCTCGATGGCGACGCCTTGTGGGGCTCCTTTGAGCTCGGCCCCTTGTCCGGTAATCTTCGGCTGGATGAGCGACCCTGGTCGTCTTCGGACCAGCCGCTGTACTTTCAGTGGCGTGGGGAGGATAGGCAGGGTGGGCTGCACTCGGAGACCAACGACGGGAGCTACATCAAGTTCCTCGGAAACGGCGAGATTGTAGGGGAGATTGGCTTTTACAACACAATGCTCGAGTTTGAGGGATTCCGTGTGAGTGGTTCGGATACGCGCAGCGAGATCAGCGCGTTTTCGATGCGGCGAGAGTGGGATGAGCGGTCCTTGTAACGGGTTGCTGCTTGGTAATGGATGGGGATCGTAACTGGTTTCTCATGTATGATCGATCGCATGTCAGGGCCAGACAGATAGAGGGTAGTCAAAGCCCAGCTCTGTCCACCTAAACTGAGTCACGTCATCACCTAAGAGCAGTGCTGGGTGTTCTAGATACGATACTTTTCTGGAGGTTACGTGCCTCACCTAGTATTGAACAAAGTCCGGAGTTTATAATAGGTATATAGGTACTGTACTTAATAATAGCCCCCTCTGGAAAGCTCACAACATGAAGCATGGTTGTGACAGGCACCAAGCATGAACCACGGAGTGACCCAATCAGGGGTTTCGACTGTTGTTAGGCGTCAGCTTTGCATTGAATTGCTGCCCCGCAACCACGCAACCACGCAACCCCTGACGATGCCCCTCGTGCCCCTCCATGACCCGAGTCTCCATCATCCCACTCCCATTTCCACTTTCCACTTGACAAGTCCACCCACTCAACCCAAACAACCCAACTTTCCTTTTCTGTTTCACTGCATTCTGGTTGCCAGTGTTGAGCAATTGCTTGGAATTTCTCAAACCCGACCTCACATCCTCCAAATCATGTCGATCGAGCTCGAAAAGATCCTGGCTGCGGCCCCTGCAACAACGCGGGGCCAGCCGACCCAGCTCTCCTGCGACCCCAAAGGCGAGCGCATAGCTTACGCGGTGAGCACTCGGTCCACACCACGGCGCCGACTCCCGCCCTCCGTCTAACCTCCCACCCCACTACAGTCCGGCAAGTCCATCTTCCTCCGCAGCATCGACGACCCCTCCCTCAGCAAGCAATACACCGGTCACACCACGACCACCACCGTCGCCAAGTTCTCGCCCTCGGGCTTCTGGGTCGCCTCGGGCGACGTCTCGGGGAAGGTGCGCGTGTGGGACGCCGTCGAGGCCGTCAACACCAAGGGCGAGTACGCCATCATCTCGGGCCGCATCGCCGACCTGGCCTGGGACGGCGACAGCCAGCGGGTCATCGCGGTCGGCGACGGCCGCGAGCGCTTCGGCCACTGCTTCACCGCCGACAGCGGCAACAGCGTCGGCGAGGTCAGCGGCCACAGCAAGGTCGTCAACGCAGTCGCCATCCGCCAGCAGCGGCCCCTGCGCGCCGCCACCGTGTCCGACGACAGCTCCATGTGCTTCCTGCACGGCGCGCCCTTCAAGTTTGCGACCAAGGCCGCGGGCTTGCATAAAGGGTTTGTGCTGGGCGCCGCTTTCAGCCCGGACGGGAGCACCCTGGTCACGGTGGGGGCGGATCGGCGGATCCAGCTGTACGATGGCAAGACGGGCGAGCCGACGAAGCAGGTGGGCGAGGGCGTGCACACGGGCAGCGTCTTTGCCGTGAGCTGGGCCAAGGACTCGACGCGCTTTGTTACCGCGAGCGCGGATCAGACGGTGCGGGTGTGGGATGCTGGGTCTGGTGAGTGTGTGCGGACGTGGCGGATCGGGGAGGAGGGGAGTGTCAGCATCGAGAATCAGCAGGTTGGCGTGGTGTGGCCGCATGGGAGAAGCGATGGGCTGATCATCAGCTTGGGTCTGAACGGGGACCTCAACTATCTGACAGAGGGTAGTGACAAGCCTACCAAGGTTGTCCAGGGGCACAACAAGAGCGTCACCGCGCTGGGTGTGGCGTCCGAAGGGAACGGCAACATCATTACCACAGGCAGCTTCGACGGCAAGGTCTGCAGCTGGGACGTCTCGACAGGCGTCGGCACCGTGGTGGAGGGACAAGCCCACTCCAACCAAGTCACCCAATTCGCCGCCGGCTCCGGCCAAACCTTCAGCGTAGGCTGGGACGACACGCTGCGCACCATCCAAGAATCCACCAGCAACTTCCTCGGCACACCCACCAAACTCCCCTCCCAACCCAAAGGCATCGCCACCACCTCCAACCGCACCATCGTCGCACTCAACGACAGCATAGCTGTCTACGCCAACGACGGCAAGCTCCTCTCCCAGCTACCCACGGACTACACCCCCAGCGCCATCGCCGCGCACAACACCTGGGTCGCCGTCGGCGCCGCCAACAACACCACCATCCAAATCTACACCCTCGCCAGCAGCCCCTCCAGCCAACTCACCTCCTCCCACACCCTAACCACCTCCACGGCCGCCATCTCTGCGCTATCCTTCTCCCCCGACGGCGCCCACCTCGCCGCGGGCAACGCCTCGGGCAAGATCGTCGCCTACAAAACCGGTCCCGAGAAACAATGGGCGGTGGCAACGGACCGCTGGTCGGCGCACACGGCGCGCGTGCTGAGCGTCGCGTGGAACGCCGCCGGCACGCATGCCGCCAGCGGCGGGCTGGATACCAACGTGCATGTGTGGAGCCTGGCGAAGCCTGGGGGCAGGGTCAAGGTGGCGAATGCGCATAAGGATGGGGTTTGGGGGGTGGCGTGGGTTGCTGTTGCTGCGGGGGAGAACCTGCAGGGGGTGGTGAGTACGGGGGGGGATGCGGCGATTAAGGTTTGGGGGGTGAAGGGGTTGTTGTGAGGGGGTGGTGAGTAGTGGTAGTAGTGGTGGTACGAAATGGATGGGGTTGTGGGTTGGGTTGTGGATTAGGTTGGGGGTTGGGTTGTGGATTAGGCTGGGGTTGGGGATTAGGTTGGTGGTGCGAGCGTAGAATATCATGATATCACGAGCGAGACGAATATGAACATGAAATTAGTTAAATTTATGCTGTTCGTGCTGGGGAGCTCTGTGGATATGCCATCCAGGGAAACGGCTCAACCCCAATAAATCCCAGGAACGCCGGCTCATGATGGGGGAGGGCATCTCCTGCCAGTTATTTTACTGCCCACCCCGTGTTCCGTAAATAAGACGCCATACCGTCGAGCCTTGATGTGAGAGATCCCATGTGCACAAGGAGGTTGACGGATTCCGTGCCCCCAATATACCGGGACCAATAAACCGGCCCACACCCGATCGCACCCTCAGCCATCAAACACCGCGAGAGAAAACCCACGGCTCAGCCGAGAAAGACGGCCATTGAACATGCACCAGCAACCCTCGTACAGATCCGCTATTCTGCCTCTCCTCTTAATGCACCTACCCATCTTGGAAATCCCAAACGCCGTCCTGATCATCCATCCACCGAAATGGTGCAAATGACGGCTGGGTATTTGCCGCCGATAATACGGCAGTCATGGTGGTTGCCGTTGCTCCGTTTAGACTTGAGAGCGGGAGATTCGCCTCATCAAGGCCGATGCGCCACTCCCCTCTTCCCGGCTTGCGCATCGCCTCCACTAGCAGCACTAGACATCGTAGGACTGCAAACCGTGAAGCCCTACGAATACTTGGGCAAGACCACGCCATTGATTGCCACGGCGGGAATGTTGCTGTTGCTGCTGCTGCTGCTGCTGCTGTTGCTGCTGTTGCTATTGGTGTTGATATCGTTCGTCAGACCACCACCGACACCAGACACCGCGACGCCGCCAGCTTCACATCCCTAATCAAGCTGCAGCATGCTGCTGTCCACGCGGCTACTGCTAGTCGGCGCGGCGGCGGCAGATCCACTGTTGTTGTTGTCACCGACCCCAACAGACTGCCCCTGCTGCCCCTGCTGCTGCTGCTGCGTAGCCGCAAACTCCGCCTCGGCGCGGCCCAGGTCGGCGACGCGCATCTGGGCGGCGAGCTCGTCTGGGTAGCAGGTCAGTACCATCCAATCGAAGAGGGTGACGCGGTCGGCGGTGGAGACGGGGAACGACGGCGGGCGGTAGGGCGGGAGGTCGTCCAACCTGCCTTGCTTGGTTCGCTCGGCGATGCGGTGGATGGCGGTGGGGAGGGAGCTGGTTGAGGTTGAGGGTGGGTGGGTTAGCTGCTGCGGTGGAAGGCAGAATCGCGCGAGAAATGTGGGTTGAGAAGGGGGGGGGGAGAGGGGAGGGGGTGCTTACCCGATGCGGCCGTGGACGACTAGGTTTTGGGCTTCGAGGGTCTCGGCTAGCTCGAGTTGGTGGTTGTCCATCAAGGTCGGGTTTGCAACGACGACTAGTGGTGCGCCGATGCCCAGTACCTCGCCGACAGTTCCAGTGCCTGAAATAAAGCGTCAGATATGATGTAATAAGGACAGAAGACAAACGAACGAGCTCGAGACGTGAGCAAAACTTACCGCCATGAGCAATAACACATCCAGCCAGACGTACGCCGTCCTGCCCCCGGCAGTTGACAATGTGGGTGGTCATCTCGTCCGTGTAGTGAAAGCAGCGAACTGAGATGCCACGTTTCTCGTCATCGCTCAAGCTGGCAATGCGGCTCTCAACGGTGGTCAGGTCTGGGCCACATTGGATGTTAAGGGAGGTGTAGCCGTGCTTCGCAAGGCAATCCAAAAACCCCGCGGTGGTGATCTCGTTGAGGAGGGAGCGGAAGCCAGCTGTGGCGCCGACTGTGACAAAGCAGCAGCGGCCAGGTTGAGCTTGGAGACCATCAACAGGAGAATCAATCCGCTGGCGTTTCAGCTCACGAGCTTGTGAGGCGGTGTTGGTGCCCAAGCCGTAATTTGAATCGTCGTAGCCGTTGACCATGGTAGCGGGGATGCCGGTGTCTCGATGGTTGGCATTAATGAGGGAGATGCGTATCTTCATCTTATCGCGGTAGCAGAATGACGGGGGTTCCGATAAGCGTGGGTGTTGAGGTTAAACTTCGGTGATACGTTGGTGGGAGTTATAACAGGTATGAAGTGTAGAGAGTGAGGGAAAGTTGGAAAAGAAAGTGTGAGATGCCTTCGGTATAGATGAAATCTATGATTTACTACGTAAAGATGATTCAGGAAGACTTGTTCCCAACCTAAGTCGGTTTTGTGTTTAGGTCCACGCGCTCAGACTTTGAAGTGGTGCGTTACCAGGAATTGAGGCCTGGGCTTCTTGAACCAAAGCAATCAGTCAGTACGATAAGCCAGTGAATGACATCGGGGCAAGCTTAGAATTGGTAATTGGTTCGAATCTGGAACTCGCCCCCATACTCAGTTTACCGTGTATATCGCAAGCATGAGCGTGCAAGCCAGAGGATAACGAGTTGATAACTGTTACAGGAAAGCGAGGTTTAGTATGTAATCTGTACGTACAGTCAGGACGAATACCAGATACCTACCTAACAGTCGTGGAGCAAATCCATGGCCGGTGGCGGTGCATATGTGGCTGGGTGCCTTGGCGGCGTGCCCAGCGCAACTCCAAATTTTTGGCGATTCAAGTCCCACGGCGCATCGGCAGCCGTGCTGAACCACCACGATTCGCCTCGACATCCGGCATGGCCTCCCCCGCCCACTTCCTCCGGCTGTGCTTGCGGCCCGGAAGGAGGGTACCGAGCCTCCGTGCTGCCGCAGTACAGCAGCCTGTTTCCCGCAGGCCACTGTCGACGACGCAATGGCGGCCCGCAGCCCCACCAACCGACAATGCCACCAGAAACGAGTTTCAGGAGGAGGTCGACGAGGAATTCGGCAACCCGGGTCATTTTCTCAAGAGCTTCCTCCGCGACGAGAATATCAGCGACAAAGAGCGGGCATTGGCCACGCGCATGCTCGAGGACTGGCAAAAGGTCCCGCTGAAGCAGCAGCAGGAGTTCGACAAACTCAATGAAGCAATCACCGAGGAGGCCGCAGATTTACGGAGGCCGGTGAAGGCGAAGAGGCAGAGTTTCTGGAACGCCGAAGAGGTCGATACGGACTTGATCACGGACGAAATCGGCGAGGATGACTTCGAGGAGGACGACATCATGGCCATGGGCCACGCAAAACTCGAGGAGCACCGCGAGTTCCGAGAATACGCCCGCGTTGCCGTGTGGGAGATGCCCCTGCTCTCGAGTAAGCTTGCCAGCGCCGTGCTCTTCCTGGGCTGATCCAGCGGGCTAACACAAAACCAGGGCTTGCCAAGCCGTTCCAACCGCCCACCGAACAAGAGATTTTGCGCTTTCGGTACACAACCTACATGGGCGAATTCCACCCCGCAGACAGGAAGGTTGTGGTTGAGTTCTGCCCTACGGATATGCCCGGCCTTACTGCGGCCCAGCAGTTGAAGCTCAAGAAGCTAGCTGGGCCCCGGTACAACCCAGAGAAGGACATTATCAAGATGAGCTGCGAGCGGTTCGAGCACCAGGCCCAGAACAAGCGGTACTTGGGAGACCTCGTGGATAAGATGGTCGCTACGGCAAAGGTAGGAGGAGGCTGCGAGTTGTCCTGTCCCTCGTTCACATCCCATGCTAAGATCGAACTCCAGGACCCCACCGACATGTTCGAGGACCTCCCCCTCGACACCCGCCACCACAAGTTCAAGCCCAAGCTCAAGTTCCCGCGGGACTGGTACCTGACCGAGGAGCGGAAGGCGCAGCTTGAGGCACAGAGGAAACAGGCATTGCTTCTAGACGAGGAGAAGCGGACCGAGGGTTCGTTGATTGATGGCGTGAACACCATCCAGGAAGCCCTGCTTACGGCGAAGGTGGAGGAACCCGTCCCGGTGATGAGGGGACGACCGATGCTGCGTGGTGGCCGTCGGTAGTGTGGCTGTCCCGCCCTGAGAAAGCTTCACAAATTGTTGGATTGGCGAGGGCTCTGGGGCGTCTCGCCCTCACCGGGCACATCTAACCTCGATATGATCTGAGGGACGGTTATATCATGGCGGCCGGCTGGCTGTTGTATTATGAACACCAATGTACATCAATCTGCATAGACGAATTGGGAAGTATCGTGTTGTTTTTTCCATCGAGCTTTTCACCTTTTGAGGCGGATTGGTTGGTTAGTTTGATTTATGACCGTGGCCGGACCAGCCATGCTTGCTGATGAATTCAGTCGGCGAAGGCCCAGACGAACCCCCCCCCCCCCCTCATCGCGTGGCCGGCGGAGAGCAAGCGGGTTTCCTTCCCGTCGACCCACCATTTAAGATTGTTTAGGGGTTCTTTGTGGGTTATGCAATGAAATTATAGGTTGCAGACTCTCAGGAAAACAGGCTCTGTTTTCTACATCAGCAGGGCCTTCAATCAACCAAGGCATTGTTGTTTTGATAAATTCGGGACGTCGTGGAGTGTATGTACTGTACATACGTCAGTTACCTAGCCTGGATGTGCATTTTCAGATGACGGCTTTCATCTGCAAATCGATGCACGCAGGCCTCGGCATCCCAAGTCTGGTCTGTGTGGGGAAGAGGGGCTTGCCAAGCCGCCATTGACTCTTGCGGACCTGCTTGCGACCCACCCTCAGCAGCTAAGAGCTTCCCTGCACCAAGTCGTCGTCAGATTGGAATTGGAATGGAAGCTCCAACTTTACATTATACATAGTAAAGCCCTAAGTCGCTCGCACATTGTGTCTAGGCTGAGGTCGCCGTGTCTCTGATCGAAATTGATATCGCCCGAGTTATTTGAAATACACAGAACAAACACCCGCCACTAGTGGCATGACAGCTGTGCAGTGCGATGTAGCTCTGGACAAAGTTCTCACCTGGATCAAACGGAAACTGCCCGATAGGCATTGCGCGGGCCGCTTTCTCTGCCCGGAGGTGGGGCTGGTTGCAGCGCTGCAATGCAAGGATGAGTGCCGTCGATGGAGAGTCCGCGAGTGCCTCGGCCTGTCCCACCTCCACCTCATTGAGGCGACCCCTGTATCCGTCCGTCCATCCATCCAAAAAGAAGACCAGAAAGGTTTGCGACATTGGCAGGGTCGGGATAGTTCCGGCTTGTGTGACAACGAACGACACACGCACTCAAGCCGGAAAGTAGGAGAAGATCCATTCCAGTTTGGCCCCGGCCTCTTTCCTGCTTCTTGGCTACTTTTCTTTTGGCCTCCCACATCCATCTTTCGTTTTCCACTTCTTTTGTTTAAACCACGCGACAGCCCGTCGCATCCCTCACCCTGCCACCATCCCACACTCCTTGGTTTCAACGGCATTGCTCGGACCTCTCTGGCTAGCTGCAACAATGGCCACCAAGATCACCTTCCCCGAGTTCCAGGCCACGGCCTTGGACGCCATCCCAGGCATCGCCAGCGCTGCTCGCGGCGCCTTCCGCATCCACAAGACCAAGAACTTGGAGTGGCGCCGCCTCCAGCTGCGCAAGCTGTACTGGGCTCTGGAGGACTACCAGCCTCAGATCCTGGCTGCCCTCATGCAGGACCTGCACAAGTCCGACTTCGAGTCCCTGCTCACCGAGATCGACTGGGTCAAGAAGGACTGCTTGTTCATGCTCGAGCACCTCGAGAAGTTCGCCAAGGACGAGAAGCTGGGCTCGCCCCATGTCCCGACCACCTACTCGTTCATGAAGTTCCGCATCCGCAAGGAGCCCCTGGGTGCCGTCCTCATCATCGGTCCCTACAACTTCCCGGTCCAGCTTTGTCTCGCCCCCTTGATCGGCGCCATCGGTGCCGGGTGCACCGCGGTCCTCAAACCGTCCGAGCTGACGCCCGCATGCGCCATGGTGCTCAAGGAGCTGATCGAGAAGACCCTCGACCCGACCGCCATCGCTGTGGTCAACGGCGCCATCCCCGAGACGAACGCACTCATGAACGAGAAATGGGATAAGATCTTCTTCACGGGCAGCGCCGCGGTCGGCACCATCATCGCCAAGAAGGCTGCCGAGACTCTCACCCCCGTGGTGCTCGAGCTGGGCGGCAAGAATCCCGCCTTCATCACCAAGAACGCCAACCTGGCCCTGGCTGCGAAGCGGCTACTCTGGGGCAAGACGGTGAACGCAGGCCAGGTTTGCCTGTCCCAAAACTACGTCCTCATCGACAAGGAGCTCGCCCCGACCTTCATCACCTTCCTCAACCAGGCCTACAAGGAGATGTTCCCCAACGGCGCCCAGGCGAGCCCCGACCTGGGACGGATCGTCAACGAGAGGCACTTCCACCGCCTCAAGAAGATGCTGGACAACACCCGGGGCAAGATCGTCATGGGCGGCGGTATGGACGAGGCGGACAAGTTCATCGAGCCGACCGCGGTGCTGGTGGACTCGGTCGACGACCCCATGATGCAGGAAGAGTCGTTTGGGCCCATCTTCTCCATCTACCCGGTAAACTCGCTCGACGAGGCGCTCAATGTTGCGAACACGGTCCACCGGACGCCGCTGTCTTTGTTCTCGTTTGGCTCCAAGGCGGAGAACCAGAGAAGTGAGTTTTAGTAGTCTTGATATGAACACTCTACAGCTTTTGACTGGGGCTAACCATTACACGCGCAGTCCTCAACGAGATGACATCGGGCGGCGCGACCCTCAACGACGCCTTTTTCCACGCGTCGGTGAACACGGTGCCGTTCGGCGGCGTGGGCGACAGCGGGTGGGGCGCGTACCGCGGCAAGGCGAGCTTCGACTGCTTCACGCACTTCCGCACCATCTCGGAGACGCCCTCGTGGTCCGAGAAGCTCATCGCCGTGCGCTACATGCCGTTCGACATGGGCAAGCTCAAGATCGTGAGCCGCCTGACCAACGGGAAGCCCAACTTTGACCGCAACGGGAAGGTGGTGAAAGGGTTTGGGTACTGGGCCGCCCTGTTCTGCGGCCTCGGCGGCAAGAGCGCGAAAGGTGCGTTGGTGAGGTGGATGGTTGTTCTCGTGGCCCATTATCTTTATACAAATCGGGTTGGAAAATAGGGGTCGCATTGGATTTTCTTGCTCTGGGTTTTCATGTTCAGCAATCTAATACCAGCTCTGTGTTATCTAGGACACGATGAATAAAATCTATACGATATGCTGAGTCACCATTCCTTCGAACGGCGCTCAGCCCGACCCAGCGCAGGCTGGATATAGTTGATACCCGGCGTTGATTCTTTACGCTCCCCATAACACTCTCTTGCGCACTTAGTCGTAATATTTCTTTTTTACTTTCCTTTTTTTTTCTGCTCCTAGATACCAGGCCATTATTAGTGCATTTCAATTTCACAAAGCCCTCTAGCTGGAAAGCAGTCGGACGGTGGGGATCCATAGATACCTCTTAAACAGTTACTGGCGGAATGCCCATTTATTCTTCTATTCGAGAATGGCAGAACGGTTAAACTCCCGTGAGCGCCGCCGCGAGCTGTCGCCCCTTCTCACCACCCAGGTAGATGTCGTCCGGCCCCTCCACCGACACCATAGCCATCTCCACGGCCTCGTGATACCCCCTCACCACCATATCCTCATCCACCCTCAACCCATTCTCAACCAACGCCGTCACCACCCCGCGCAGCCGCGCAATCTCCCTCATCGTCTCAACCTCAATCCGATCATTCTGACTCGAATACATGGTCGTGCTCACGCTCTCCTCCATATTCGTAATCCCCGCCGCACCCCCCGCCTCCACCTCCGGCGTCTCAACATGCCTACTAATCCACACGAACCCATTCACCCCAAGCACGACATCCACCTGCCCGCCCCCCATCGCCGCATCCATCGTCCACACCTGCCTCCGACTCCTCACCACCCCCCCACCGCCCCCCATCCCCGCAACCGCCACAAACACCCCATTCCTCAGCTTCCCATACTTCAGCGACCGCGTATGCAGCACCGCCCCGCCGTCCCCAAACAGCTGCTGCACCTCAGCCACCAGCAAGTCCCCCTCCGCAAAAAAACTCCGTATCTGCAGCTCGTCCGTCTCCGTCCGCTTGCGCAGGATCCCGCCCGGCAGGTTGATCGCGCTGAGCGGGAGGGCGGCGAGCTGCGTCGAGCCTACGTCCACCCGCCACCGCTTGGCTTGGACCTCGACGATGCGGCCGACCACGAGGTCGCCCACTTCGGGGGTGTAGCGGGCGCGCAGGGGGCGGACCGAGAGGAGTTTGTTCGTGCGGGTGATGGTGCCGGCGACGGAGGACACGATGGCCGAGGTGGGGGTGTCGCTGCTGGTGGTGGTGGTGGGGGGGGTGGCGATGTAGGTGCCGTGGCCGCGCATCCATTGCGGGTCGGAGGTGATTTGCTCGCCGGGGGTTACGATGGAGGCGGAGGTGGCGGTGGTGGTGCGTTTGGAGGGGGGGCGCATGGCGTGGTCGCCGTCGCGGTCTAGGGTGGCGCCGGCGTCTGAGTCGTCGCTGTCGGAGGCGCCGTAGATGTCATCTTCTGAGGGGGGGCGGTTGTTGTTGACCGGGCGGGAGGGGATGGGGGGGAGGATTGTTATGGGCATGGTTGGTGGGTTGGCTGTGGTTGGTGTCTCAAAGAGACGGAGTGAGGTTGAAGGGTTGAGTCGATGTTGAGTGTGTGTGTAGTTTTGAATTGGACTTTTTGATGGTTGGTTGAATAGCCTGGTTGACCCAGGTTGTTGAATTATTTGTGAGATATTCGTACACAATGGAGTCGTCGATGTGAATGAAATCTTTCATGTGAAATCGGTTGCAAGTGGAAAGTTACATACGTTTTGTATTGTATCTTACACTGTTAGCTCACTCAATTGCTTGGCGTTCGCTGCCGTCATCGCTTCCGTTCGGACGGACCTCCCCCACATTATCGGGATCTATTCTCCGTTTCCAGGGTCTCGCGGCGCGAGCCGTTATCGTCTTGCCGGAGTTGTCCATTCCCTCCCCGCGCCTTCTTCCGACATCCCTACCGCAACTGCCACTGCCCCCTCGCGCAACTGATGAGGCGGCCGCCCTGATCGCCCCAGCTTCGCACTGGCTGGCCGCTGGTGACATTGGCACCCTTTTGCTCCCTTCAGGACGAGAATGAATCGGTTGCGCGGTTGCTGTCGCGTACTCGCCCCCCATGCGAGTCGCCGTTCCAGCGCAGTTCCGGTCTTGGCGTCCACAGCCCCGACACAGCCCTTGGTGTTGCAGGTACAACTTCGCCATGCGTCGACGGGGACTGCCCGGCCAAAGACGGCCATCTTCTTCCCTGGTGCGCTGCCCCCTCTGCCGTGTGCTGGCCCTGTTCGCATCTCCGTGCACTAACACGCAATTGCGTCGCAACAGGCCAAGGCGTCCAGAAGGTGGGCATGCTCACTCCCTGGATAGAGGCATTCCCGGTCACTGCCACGTCCATCATCCAGGAAATCGACCATATCGTGGGGTACAAGCTGTCCGATGTAATACAAGAGGGGCCCGGGAGGGTGCTCAACGCGACACCGAATGCGCAGCCTGCCATCATGGCGACATCCATCCTGATCCTCCGCATCCTCGAGAAGGAGTTTGGCTTCAAGACGTCAGAGCGCGCCGACTTTACGCTAGGCCACTCCCTCGGAGAGTTTGCGGCTCTCGTATCCAGCGGATTCATCGACTTCGAGGACAGCCTGTTCCTGGTGCAAAAACGAGCCGAGGCCATGGCCGCAGCCACTAAGCGTGCCGAGGCCGAGTATGGCGGCGAGTACGGCATGGTGGCGATAGTGAGCGAGCCTGAGTACCTGCAGTCACTGGTAAACGCCATCCACGAGTTCGTCGGTTATAGCAGTCCCGGGAGCAAGTCGGAGAGCGCCGAGGACCGGTCGCCCATCGACCAAGTGCTCATTGCCAATATCAACAGCAAGAACCAGATCGTCTTGAGCGGCAACATCGACCGCATAAAGACGCTGGTCGCGCACGTCCGGCAGTTTCTGGGCCACGACCCGCGCGCGGTGCGGCTGAAGAGCGATAGTCCGTTCCACAGCCCAATTATGAAGCCGGCCGTGTCGGTCATGCAGAAGGTGCTGGCGGGGACCAGCCGGGTCAAGGGGCGCGAAGGCGAGGATATCGTAACCTGGCCCGGCACGGTACCCTGCGTCAGCAATGTCACGGCCCGGCCGTTCCAGAGCAAGGCCGACGTTAAGGACTTGTTGGCGAGGCAGTGTCTCGAGACGGTGAGGTGGTGGGACAGCATAAAATACCTCGACCAGGAACAAAAGGTCCGGCGGTGGGTTGGCATCGGCCCGGGCAAGGTCGGACGCAACCTAGTTGGTAAAGAGGTGGGCATGAGGGGGAAGGACACCATCAAGGGGGGCGGTGTCTGGGCGATCACCGATCCATCCGAGATTGAGGAAGTCTTTAGAGGGCTGGAAGAGACCGAGTACCTAGTCGACGAGGAGTAATGGGGAATTATAAGGTCTATGACTTGCAAAGGTTTTGCTTTTGTATTGGGGTCCGGGTATTCCGCCCTCCCGGTTGGGTCACAAAAAGGTTGGCGTCGGCGTGTCATGGCATAGCAGCGCACACCATGAGCTAGACATTGGGTAATCACTGAGGGCTGGGTGGTTAGTATACTGTATTAGATACATCACTTTCTTTTTGAATCTTCCATTAGTGACGAACTTCAGGTTGCCAACTGAAATTACCTCCCCAAGAAGAGAGCTGTTGATGTCCTTGGAGGGGCACTCCGTTCCGAAAACGGGGAATCGTAATGACTGACCCACAGTTATCCATCCCTGCCCAGAGCTGCACCTTTGGTGGGCCAGCCCTCTGCTCCGTATGTACGGATCACCTCCGTCTTGACACAGCTCCTGTCAACCAACCTTCCAACTCCCAAATCCTCTTGCTGAGAATCTCCTGGCGCCGCCATGGCGACCGCAATTCCCTTGATCGCCTGTCTCGGGGTGATCGGCCGAAATGTAAGTCTTTTTTTTTTCATCTTCCCGTGACTTATTCGACGACTAACCTCCCTCGTAGAACAACCCCCTCCACACGTCCATCTTCCCGTCCTACGACCCCTCCAACAACTCGTTCCGCCCCGTGCGCACCCCTCTCCAGTTCTCCCTCATACTCTCCAGCACCCTCGACGTCTTCGAACTCCGCTCGCGCCAGAATGCCGCCGCCGGCGTCGGTCTGACCGGCGACTTTGGCCTGCTCCACGCCGTCGACGACCGCCTCGCCGCCTACGGCTTCGAGACCAACACGGGCACCCGCTTCGTCGTGATTATCGACATGCGCGGCCGGCGCATCGATGGCGCGCTTGCTGCGGGGCTGGACGGGAGGGACAAGAGGCTGGCCGGCGCGGCGGCCGGCTTGAGGGAGGGCGAGATGAGGCCCGTGTTCAAGGCGATGCAGGTCGCCTACATACGGCTGCTGCAGAATCCGTTTTTCGATCCGGACGAGCACTCGCCGCCGACGGGGCAGGGGGGTGCGAAGATTACGAACAAGAAGTTTGCTGATGATATGAGGAGGATCGGGGAAGCTTGGACACCGGGCATCACGAATCTCTGATGCGATTGGGTTACTGGAGTTGCTACTGGAACTGATGGCCAAGGCGCGTCCGGTGTTGGGGCTGGGGTTGCGGATTAATAATAATAAGGAGTCGCTGCGGTCTTCACAGGCAGCGCTGATTTATACGAGTTTTATCGACACAAGCCAGCAACCCGCGCCGTTTCTACAAAGTCCGGACGCCGAAACACCAACCAACCGCCCACCAAGACAGCAACCACCATCAGACGGTGTTTGTCAGGCTGAACGTCTCAAATGTAATCCCCTCGGTATCCTCCCACCCCTGGCCCTCGGTCCGCGCCACCTTCGCCCACCCTCTCACCATCGCCCGCCAGTAGCACGTCTCAGCAGCCGGGCTGAAGTACCCTCCACCGACAAACATATCCCTCTGCCTCCTCGCGATCCCCTCGGCGATCTCAGGGTGCTCCTCCAGCCAAGCCACCGTCTCGCCTAGATCCGACCAGTCTGGCGCGACAAACACGATATTCGCCTCCTCAGGTTTATACCCCACGGGCCACGCCCTTTTCACCTTCTCCGTCGGCGTCCAGCTCTTCCCACCACCATCGCCCCGCTTCAGATCCAAATCGCTCGAGAACAGCGGCCTCGCGAGGTGCGTGACATGCTGCATCCACTGGATCGGCGGCGTGAGCACCACACTCGCACACATCTGCAGAAACTGAAACCGCCCACTGTACGCAATCCCCTCGGTGTGCACAATATACTTGTACCGACAAAACCCCTCGATCGGCAGCGCATTATCCGCATTCTTCCCGCCGCCCTTATCCCCCTTATTCCACTCGAGCGGCTCCACATCCGCCCACGGCTTGCCGCGCGCCGCCTTGACCAGGTTCTGCCGCATCCGCGGGCTGTGCACGCTGTTGAACCACATCGTCCCGCGCCACACCGCCTTGCCCACCTTCCCCTGCCACCCCTTCCCACTGGTGCTGGTGCTGGTGTATTCCGCCTCCAGCGCCGCGATCGCCTCGGCCGCGCGCCCCATCGACCCGATGAAGGGCAGGTTCCACGCCCAGAAGGAGAAGTGCGGCATCAGGAAGGTGCGCGCGTTGCGGTCTTTGGATTTTGAGACGAACTGCGGGTCGGCGTGCCGCGAGTACGCCCAGGCCGTCCCGAACGGCTGGTCTTGGAAGTTGAGCGTGAAGATGGTGTCCGGGAGGGGGGTGGGTGAGGTGAGGATGGCGCGGTGCAGTTGGTGCAGCGAGGCTGTTCGTGACTGTGTGTGTGTGCGTGTGTGAGTTTGAGGGCCACTTAGGTATGTAGTAGATACGTCGTGGGGTATGGTCTTCGGGGGAGGGGCAAATAGAAAAACTCACGTTCAACATCTCCTGCGAGAGATCCGACTTGCGCTGCGCGTGGATGATGTAGATCTACCCCAATCACACCGTCAATACCAACCCCAGAAACCCCCCTTCAACAACAAAAGGAGCGAGCGAGCGAGCGAGCGAGCAAACGCACCTGTCCATTCCTAATCCGCCCCTGCAACGGCCCCATATCCCCCGTCTGCCTCACCACAAACGGCCCCTCAGCCACCACCTCCTCAATCTCCTTCGTCAGCCCCGGGAAATAGGCATCACACTGCTCCTCGTCCAGCGACAAATTCTCCAACACCTCCGGCGGCGGCGAAGCCCCGGACCCGGACCCAGAAGAAGCAGAAGAAGCAGAAGCGGAAGCGGAAGCGGAAGCGGACGCGGAAGCGGGCGTGTGCCAGACAAACACGAGGCAGTACAGCGCCAGGCCGGCGCCGAGGACGAGCGTCAGCTGGCGCAGCTGTCGGTGGCGGGTTTGGCGGGGCCGGGGCCGGGGCCGGGGATGCATTAGTGACTGGAAGCGGGTTTTGGAGCCCATGGCGCTGGTGGTGGTGGTGGTTGTGGCGTCCCCGCGGAGGGGCGCGTTTACATGATATGATATGGGGAGGGGAGGTTGAGTGTGGATTGCGTGGAGGGGAGGGAGAAAGGGAGGGGGGGAGAGTTGGAGATTGATCTACGGTTTTACTTTGCTTTACATCACCGTGGCATTAGGAGACAGCTCAGCTACAAGTCTGGCTGTGTACGTACCGCACCCTTTTCTCTACCTGTTTTTATTTGATGTGCCTGCCACTTTGGCTGTAAAGATCGGGGGGTACACCCCAAAAGGGGGTGGAGGGGAGGGATGTGCTCCAGGTTTCCCGGCGGGGCTCGCTCCGGAGCGTAGCAACTTGCTGTTCTGGGCAAGCGGGTGTTCTGGTGGCCGGAAGGAGGGCCAATGTGCCATTGGTGGATGGCCGGGGATGCTCGGTGATGGGATGCCGAAATAACCGGCAATTATCTCCTTTAAAAAGCGTGGTTTTGAGCAGAAAGGTGGTGAAGCCTGCATTTGTGCTGCGTTTGAAATGGCATACTCCGCATCTCTGCGGCGGTCTTGAATGTATGTACGTATTGGTGCATGTAGGGTCCGACCGCCTCTGCCGTTCAAACTAACGTTCACCCCCGATATGTCTGACATGGGAGATCGGGTTTGGAGGTCGTGGATGTAACCTTGACCCCACACTTGGCTCAACGGTTACATGTCGTACGAGGAGGGTTTCCCCAGTCTTGGCTTCCTTCCCTAATTGCATCTTCGGTGAGGCAGAGAAGGGCCTATCTTCAAGACGATATACTGAGGCAGGAGATTGCAGCTATTCCAGTCCATTTCCTCGCCATGATGCTCTTCACACTCCGAAGCCAGAGGTAAACAGTCCATCTCGGCTCGGCAGCCGCACCCACACACTAAGGGTACGGTTTCCGGGACGGGACGGGCCAAACGAACGCTTAGCCTGCTCCGCTACTGCTCGCTGCCCCTTAACCTCGCGATCCGGAGCCGCTCCAGGCCCGCGGGCTCCTCGAGCTCCACGGTTTCCCCCATAGTGATCTCACTCGGCGCGCGCTTCGCTAGAGGTGAAGGCGGCGGTTTCGACACGCCCCTCCCTTCCCAATGTCTGGCTTCCTTCGGCAGCGGCTGCCACCAGTCCCCCGTTCGCGCGTGCCATTGCGTGCTGCAGAGCTCCCATAGCCGACTCGTCGCCCGCTTATAGGCGAACCGTTCGTCCTCGCCGGTGAAGGCGCCTGTTTTGCTGAAGTCGACCTTCCTGTCCTGCTCCTTTCCAAAGTCCGAGTCTTGATCGGGGTCGTACTTTGAGTTGGGGGACTCCGAGTATGTTGATATGTTCGGGCGAAACGGTGCCAGCTGGTCTTGGTAGACTTCCGCAATCGTCTCCGAGTACGTTGCGTCTGCGCCCTCGTCACGCGTAGTTGTGGCCAGAGCCGCGTCTACTCCCGCCGACTGTGCCCTTGTCTCGGGGAAGAAGAGCTGGTCGGGGTTGGTCTCAGCCCGGATAACCAACTTGCACCGTGATTCGTACAGCGCGTCCAAGAGTGTGATGAACCGCCGCGCTTCGTTCTTCATGGAGACGGTCAGGACGGGAACGTGGTCAATGATGAAAGTATGAAAGTTGGATGCCAATGTGACATAGTCCGCTGGCCCCAATGAACTAACAAGCTCAGCAAAGTCCCAGTATGAGACGCCATCGTAGTGTCGAGGGATGTCCAGCCTCCTTCCGTAGACTACTAGGCTGGTGGGTTTCCAGCTCAAGCCTT
Organism: Chaetomium cochliodes; assembly: GCA_023383405.1. NCBI lineage: Eukaryota > Fungi > Ascomycota > Sordariomycetes > Sordariales > Chaetomiaceae > Chaetomium > Chaetomium cochliodes. Next base: position 1,066,615 of record JAKWJL010000009.1, on the reverse strand, counting down.
GGTCCGCTGAACAGCTCTCGCCCAACTTCGTCGCATACCGCAACCCGGATGCCCAAGTCTCTTCGCCATCGGCTGGCAAGAAGTACATGGCCGGCACTTCCGTCTCGCCTTTGGTTTTCTGCTGGGTCAGGCTGGCACTGCTGCCCGTTGTATCCACTTGGGAATGGGCTCCTGTGGCCGTGCCATCCTCCAAAGGTGTCATCCGGCTCTCCCTTCTCCTCCAATCTTGAGTCCCCTCCATGTGCCAAAAGTCGCACCGGGCCTTGAGAACGTCAAGAAAGGCGGCAAAGTCGCTGGTTTGCCCAAACAATTCACCGCCAGACAGGCTGTTTTTAAAGCCCAGAACCCTCTCGACCAAACCACCGGTGGCCGGCGGCGTATAATAGCCACCGGTCGCTTTCTCAAGCTCTTCGGGCATTCTATTCGAGGAGGCAACAAGAACACCGCCAAGCTGAAAGAAGGCAACAAAGAGGTTGCTCATGATCTTGCTAGCAGCCCTATCTGGGAGCTGGAACTCGTCGAGAAACAGAATGGGGGAACTTTCCACAAGTTCTTTAGCCATCCAGAGCAAGGAGTACTCGGAACTTTGTGAGGACATATCCGGACGAGATTTTCGAAACTCTTCTAACCTCGAGAATGTATGCAGCATAAACGTGTTGAAGTGCCACCTCTTCTTGCGGCGGGTAGGCAGACCCTCGGCAAGGAGGTCAAGCAGCATTGACTTGCCCGTGCCAACCTCCCCCGAAAGGAAGAGGCCTTTTGGAGAGTCAACATGCAAAGCGGCCTGATAACTCGTCAAGACCCTCGCCAAAGCCAGACTATCCCTCCCATCGCCCCTCTGAAAGAAGCGCGCAAAGAGCGGATTCCGGCGGATGGGGTGGGTAGGTGAAGCGAGCGATTCCCCTGCTGTAGCCTGAGCTGCACCAACAGCCCTCGTGATCTGCTGGAGCCTGATCTTGTACTCGTTGGAAGGTGTGTAGTCCTTCAGCCTCGCGTATACCCCTTGTAGGTGGTGAGCGAGGCGGTACTGGGCCGCGTCCGGGCTGTAGACCCCAGTCGCAATAAGGGATGTGTACTTGACAAAGGGGTCGGTGATGGTGACCGAGGTCACTGCCCGGTTCATGGCCTCGCGCGACGAGGGGGACTACCCCGGGAAATAAAGTAAAAATGAGAATAAAAATGAATTGAGTAGAAGTACTTGAAAATATAACAATAGTACCGTATAATGAGCGAATGGCTCGCGAAAGGGTTCGTGGATGGTCAGTATGAACAGGGGTGGGGTGTGTGTGTGGTGAGGGTGGCACTGGTGGTTTGGGTGCAACACCACGGAATGAATCGAGTTGAAACGCCCAACGGTCGCAATGATGTCACTAGTTTCCTGACTGAAGGTACACTACGCATTCGTACCTGAGCTAGAGCTGCAGCTCAGGGCGCAAGCTCAGCTGGTGATTATACTTGAGCAGAATGCGATTGAAAATCGTGAATCGGGAAAATCGCCAAAGGATGGGACAGTTCCATTGATCGCATCGGTATCCGTAGGTACTCTACGAAGCAACGCTTGCCAGTTTTCGAGTTTTGCAAGATCGATCTCCTCGAAGGACCGAGTGAATGATTGGACAAAGCGGTGTCCGCCCAGGAACAAGTGAGGCGTTCGGCTGTTGAGTGCTGTGTGGGGCTGTCCCATCGGAGGGTGAGCGCGTGGATCGAGCTGGTATGCTGGGGCTCCAAGACCATCCAGCTTCAGCCAGTGGCAGCCCCAGAATTTTTGCCCAAAGTCAACACAAGCCAATCGATGAAGGCTTCGTCACTCCTGCTTCTGCCCGCCTCGAACTAGAACCATTCCATCCTCGACTTTTCTCTGGGTCGCCTCTTCTGCGCGCCATCCCTTCGGTATTTACCGACCATTAATTCATCATACCTCCATCCGCCATTTTTGATGTTCGGCTGTTGATGATTCCATAAAGCACCCGTCTCTGGCGTTTTCTTTCAAAACGACATCGAGGTCGCGCCGACCGCAACACCGAAAACCCCTCCGCCAGATCGATCGCGACCATGTTTTCTTCCGCATCCCACGAAGGCGGGCCCGCCAAAGGCACGCGAAGCAGTCGCCGCCGACAGCGCACCTCCGAACCCTCCACTCAGCAACCGAAGGCGAAGCGCCAAAGGGTTCCCTTGGCCGAGACCACCACCTCCGTAAATCCCGATTCACAACCCGACACGTACGAGGTGAAGCCCGACAAAATCAGCGCCCACGCGACCAAGCGCGACGGCATCGAGAACGCCGGCGCGCAACGAAAGGAACTCAGCGTGCGATCCAAGAAGCCCAAACCAGGGGAGAGGACCGCCAAGGGCGACGGGAGCATTGTTTTGGTTTGTTCCCTCCTCCTCGGCTGGACTTGAAATGTTAGCTAACTGCGCGAGTTGCAGACAACGAACAATGCGTTTACAGTGAGCAAGTTGCCGGCGCTACCAGACAGACTCCGCACAGACGCGCAAAGTAAGACGGAGGCCCTCATACTCTCCAAGGGTGGAACCTTTCCCGGGCAAGCATTGCTAAACTCTTCCAAAGATCGCCAGCATGGCGCCGTTTATTCATCGAGCGGCTACGCCCTAAGCCTCACCCATAATCACGTCTTCGTATGGCCCTACACCTCGACGACAGCTTCCCCCGAAACATTCACATTCACCATCCCATACCCTTCGAAGCATGCCTCCGATCCTCTCCCGCTTGCGTCCTTGGTCACCGCCTCGGCTTCCTCAGATGAACCCGGGTTAGTCGTCATCATTCCGACGAGCGGCAAGGTCGCGTATTGGGAGTCCATCTCCAGCGCAGCCACTGCTGACTTCATTCGCCAACAACGAACTGGGGTCGAAGATTCAATATCCGGCATGTACTCGGGCGAGCACGTCACTCAGATCGTCAATGCTGGGTCTGCGGGGTTCATTCTGGTTTTCAGCACCGGACGGATGGCGTACATGAGTGTGAGGGATGCACACGGACGGCCCGGGATCACGATCCAGTTCCTTCGGAGCGGTCTCGGCGGCAATGCCCTGGGCTTTTTCGGAACCATCCGCCACGCCCTCAGCTCAGCCGCCTTCCGCGGCGAAATTGCTGCCGCGCGGACTAGCCACGGGTCCAAGGTTGGGGAGCGAATCGTTGTTGCCGCCACATCCAAAGGACGGCTGCACTCGTGGAAGATACACCGCGGTGGTCATCACGAACTTGTCTCTGACTCCGATATCCGGGAACGATTGGTGGAAGCCATCCATGAAGCCGACCCAGCCGTCAGCACCTTTTCGCCAGACTCGTTCGAGGTGCTCGACTTCACGCTTGTGCCTCGGGGTCTGGCGCAAAAGTATGTCAATGCCAGTTGTTTGAGCGAGGCATTGACCCACGAAGAAGAGTCGTTGCAACATGCTCTGCTTCTTGCTTCTTTCTCAAAACAGCACCGATCTCGATACTCGCTAGTCGAGGTGGTTATTAGCCCCGAGGGCCCCCGGGTCGGGATGGTCCGACCGGTAACTTCGTACAACAGCCCCGTAAGATCCGGAGCCGCGGAGAAGCCTCGGATCTACCTCCCGCGGCCTGCCCTAGTTGCTTTCCTCGTCTTCGACAGGGCTGTGGTTGTCACTTCCATGGTTGCGCCTCCCGACTCCCCGGATGCGCAGCTGCAGGAAGATAGTCGCATGTTGCCGCATACTTTCGAGGATGTGGTAGACTTTCGGGACGAGGAGACTCTCCAGGTTGTTGGGTCTGGCACTGAGGAGCCCACTGCGGGCGGGCATGCACAGGACGACGCGAGACACCGTCACAGGACAAAAAACCCGACGGTTGTGCTCCTACTTCAAGGGGTCGGAACCGTCAGGATTGCAGTCTCCGACATCGACCGGTTTACCAGCGAAACGCCGCCAGAGGTCACTGCGAAGAGCAAGTTGGAGCAGGCCGTATTCTTTGGGGTCAAGGATGACAACCCGTTGGTGTTCCAGGGCCGGCGAGAGCTGCCCTTCTCCAGCGAAGAGATCGGTAACGCGGCGATTGAGCTGAGCCACGAAATTGTGAGCTCAAAAACACCCTTTATCGCGAATCTACCGGCCTCTCTCGAGAACAACATGAAGAGCAGGGTTGTCTACTTGGACGGTTTGATCGCCTATCTCAATTCACTCGACATTGACTTGGGCATGCGCACCCGGTGGATGCTGCTCTATAATGCTGAAAAGATGGCCGTTGCGACATGGATATGGCAAAAGCATGAGCAGTTCCTCGCCGAGCGGCCCAAGGGAGACAAGAAGACGCTCATCTCCGAAACAGCAGTTTACATCAACGAGCATCAGAAGACTGAGCTTAATCCGGCCGTTGGCCAGGTAGACCCCGTACGTCACTGGTTTATCAACGACGTGTGGAGGTTGGATATCTTTGTCGCTTGGGCCTACCAGATCATCAAGTACCACTTCACAGAGCGGTTGGCCGACGAGGCTGGCATCAACCGGCTAGTTTGGGAGGCCGTCACGATAAACAACGGGGCCTTGTTTGAGGCGCGCCAGTTTCGGCTCAATAGGGCAGGGCAATACGGCGTTAACCCGAGAGATATCGCCGGCGGCAACGCGATCCCGGAACCCTGGACCGCGACTTACTTCATCACCAACAACCTCAAGCGGCTCGTCGAGTTCTGTTATCAATGGCTTGAGCGGTACTCGGAACAGTCTCCCGACAACAGCCCGGTTGACTCCCACATTCTGGAATCTACCCGACATCTTCTGCCCTCGTTGACGAGCCAGTATCTCACATCTCTTGCCGAATTCTCGAGCTGGGCCGCGTTGAGCGACGACGCGCAGGCACAGGAGCGCGGCAAGAATTACCAACAAATCTATCAAGAAGATGTTTATACCAAGATTCTGCGGCTCAAGGATTTCAATCTCTGGGAGGAGGCCATTGAGCTGGCACAGGAGTACAAAGCATTTGACTCGCTTGCCGAGGTCGTAGTGCAACAGATCCTGACGTTGAAGCAAGCCGCGATGGAGGGGACCACGACGGACAGCGCCGCACAAGAAAAGCTTGCGCTCGCCAAGCTCAAGCAACAGAAAATGGGTCGCCTGTTCGACGACTACGCAGAGAGCTTCGCATTCCGCGCTTACGAGGTCCTCCTCGAGAGCAGTGGTGTGGAGGCTGTCCTGGATTTCCCTTACGACAGGAACGGTTACGCGACCAAGTTCCTCCGGACCAAGCCTGAGCTGGCCAAGATCTCGTGGATCAACGACGTCGAGAGAGAGAAGGATATCGATCATGCCGCCGAGACATTGTTGGACCTGGGGCTCACCCGCGAGCAGCAAGTCTGGAACAAGAAGATCGAGCTCAGCTTGGGCAAACTCGCCCTGCTTGCCGAGGAGGCCGAGCAGCCCGTCAACGACGGCGTCAGCAGCGCCCCTTCCGAGAACGAGGGGCGGAACGGTGTCAATCTCGAAAAGATCGATCACGCGCTCGAGCTTATCAAGATCCAGGACGCCCTGTATAGCCAGATCCTGCCCACTATTCAGGAGGGCGTTGACGAGTCGGCGGAAGTGGAGCTCGCTGTCAAGGAGCATGGGGACCTGATCCCGAAGAGGCAGAAGGCACTTCATCAGGTCTTTGATGATTCCATGTCACGCTTGCTCAGGCACGAAGCACTACAGCCACACACCCTGATCGACCTGCTCACTCTGGCGTCGCTTCCCTCCAACCACTACGACACCATCGGCGACCAATTCTACCTTGCGCTCAAGGTCGCCCAGTACGGCCTCAAGGGCGGGGAACGTCTCGACGCCGAGCGGCTTATCTGGAGACGGTGCTTTATCCGCGACGATTGGCAGCGAGTGAACCAAACCAACGAGAAGGGCGACCTCGACCAGCTCTCTACCGTGGGCCAGACGGCTGCCTACCACACCTTGTTCGCAGTTGTAGACGAGCGTAAGCCTCCCTCCCCTGAGACCCCCTCCCCAAACCCCTTCATCATCAGAAACCACATGAACTAATACCACCACCCCCACCACAGAACACTCCCACCCCAACTTCCACCCCTTCCTCAAACCCTCCGACACCCTCGGCGTCTTCACCGACTCCCTCGACCGCCGCTTCGACACCATGGATGACGGCTTCCGCGCCAAGCTGCTCGACGCCATGCGCTGGGACGACAAGCAGCTGCGCGCCGCCCTCGACAAGGCCCAGCTCGACGCCTGGTACCGCACCACCCGCGAGTGCGCCGAGAAGACCGTCGCCGTCACCTACGACCGCATCACCGCCGCGAAGAGGGCCGCTGCGGCCGAGGAGGAGCGCGCTGCGCGGGTGAGGGCTAGGGCGCTGGCGCAGGCGCAGGTGGATGGGCAGGTGGATGTGAATGTGAACGGGCAGGTGCAGGGGAGGGGGCAGCAGGTGAATGGGACGGGGAAGTCGAAGTTGGTGATTAAGGAGAGGGAGGAGAGGAGGACGATGCCCGGGGGGTTGTTTGGGCTTTGATGAGGGTGAGGATGGATGGGGGGTGGTTGAGGATGACGAGAGATGGTTGAGGAGGATGCGGGATGATGGAATTGAGCAGGGCGGTGGCGGCGGGGTGCGCGTCCATGGCTTCCGGTTTTTGTTTCTGATTTTGTGTACTTGGAAAAAAAATGATGGATGGGAAACGGCCCCTACGCAAGAAGACGATGGGGGGCCCAACGCTCACTTCTTTTTTTTTCTTTCCTTTTTCTCACCTGGTAGATGACGGTGCGGGCGTACAGCGGTTTACGCAGACCAAACTGTATAATTACTTTTTTTGTGGGATAGCTGCTTTTGGCTGGCTGTCGGGTTTTTTTTGATGAGTCTTTATGAGAATATGGCGGCTCTGCACGCAGAGCTGACCTTGCCGGGCCGGGATGGCCTGGATGAAAGAAGATGCATCGAGAATGGGAAGGCTGAGTTTTGTGATAGTGGTGTGTTTGCCGTCCTGCGTTGAGTCGATGTTGGCCTGTTCAACCAACCGTGAGCTAATCACCGGACTTCAAGTGTCGATACTCAAGTGTAGGACGGAGCAAAAGTTACCTAGGAGCCTAAGACGCCATTTTCCCTCGATTTACATTTCTTTTACTCGATTTCTATTCTTCAATGGTCTCCGTTCTTCATCTCTTCCTTTTATATTGTTTTTCTAACTTCTTTGGCCTAGACTTGCTTTCTTTTTAGAGTTCGCCTTTTTTAAGCCAGAAGACACTAACCCAATAACCACATCACCTCCTCGTGTTAGATGTTTAGTGACGAAAGCGTTGCCGATTCTAGGATCTTGCCCCAAAACCTCATCGTTGTCTCGGAGAGTCCGAGGGAGTGTTACACAGCATTAACTTGAGCCCCCCATGCCCTCCTCCACTCTCTCGCCCCCATCACGGACTCGGGGGTGGGTCAGTGACCTCGAAGTTCTTGAAGGGGTTTTGGGCATGCCAGCCGTGTCTCGGCCAGAGCGGTGAGTGGCTGGCGGTGCCATCCATCATCGAGATTTCTGTTTGAAGTGGAGGGCGAATCAGGTGGTCGGGTTGAGGGGACAGGGAAGGGGGTGAAACAGAGATGGGTTAATGCGACGGAGCTATATCCATGGATGTTGTATGTAACTATGTATGTCTGGATGTATGTGTGTCGCTACGGCATGCCTATCGTCCAAAACCCGAGTTTGGGCATCGATGATCGTTTTGCGCTCAAAGCCAAGAGTTGAATTTCAACCCCCAGGTTCCAATGCGGTTGCACAGTTTAAAATACCACGCACCACTTTATATTTGTCGGTCCATAGACGACACCTAGAACGGGATTTGGGTCAAACACCCACGAATCCCCAGTCTTCCAGAGGCGGAAGGTAACCTTGACTGGAAACCATTGGATACTGGGCTTGCCAGCGAGTTGATCAGTGGCAGAAGCCCCGGCCTTGGGGTCCTCGAGAAGGTGCTGTGTCTGAGTCTGTCAACCAAGCACTAAGTCGTATTTGACTGGATACAGAAACACCTGCATGAGCTGGAGCGGGCAGATGCAGATGAAAGTCAAAGCTTGAGTGTTGGTTCGTCAGACTCAACTCTTCAGGAATGCCCCGTCAAACAGGTTCTCGTCGCAAAAAGGAAGGCACCAAAAGTCGTGGCCTCGAAAAACCGCTTCAGTGCACGGCACCCGAATGAATAATAATATCCTTGTGCAGCCGCGCCCAAAATCGCGTTCTGGCGGCAGGCACCTTGTTTTTTTATTTTTATTTCCGAACTCGCCTTCCGTCTTGGCACCCAAACAAGGCTGGCACTGGCTGGCTAGGCCGAGAACTTCACAAACGGCAAACTTCCCGTCAGGTCAGGGCCAAACTTGCTCAAGAGCGGCTGAGAACCACAAAAATAATGAAGGTGGCCCGCCACAAGCAAGGGGCGGACCGCACCCTGCCGGCTGGTTGGCTGATGAGCAAAGAAAAAAAAAAACTCCACCACGCCGAAATGGGCATCCCATCGCTTGCCTTACCGAAGCTTGGAGCGAACGACCGACCGACAGCCGTGATCTGGGCCGGGGTTCTCATGTGAAATTTGTACCTTCCTTTTTGCCCCTTGCCGGCCGCTTCCCCAACAAATGATGTTTGCGAGAGGCGTGACCGCTAGCCTTCTGCAGGAGAGCTGCTGTGAGGCTCACCGCGACAATTTAGTCTTATTGCTGGGAGCCATCCCCTTTTAGGATTGCTAGCGTGGGGACGAGAGGCTGGGGGAGAGGTGCTGTCCCCACACGATTCTGGCCTTTTTTGTCGTCGCCTCGGCCAACCTCAACGGCTCGTAGATCGACAGCCGGCTTCGGGCGGTGAAAACGCGACCCGGCTCGTCTTCACAATAACGACGTACCTAAACTACATACATGCAACCGACGCCGGAGACGCGCTGCTATTGCTGCTTGGTAGGCCAAGATTGCAAAGTCGCATTTGTCTGGCGGTGCGGAAGGTCCCTTGTTTTTACGCTCAGGGCACGGTCCAGAGGGGGATCAGGGCTGGCTTGTTGGCGGATTGAATCCCTTCCAAAATGAACCGACCAAATCCATCCAGATCAGGCAATGGGTCTCGACTTGGGCTGCGATGCTCTTGAATGCAACTCTGATCATGCAAGCAAATCGATGACCTCTGGCGACCGATGATAACCCGCCGGGCTTGTTCCTGCGCCTCTCTCCCCCATCCACGCCATCCCAACTCCTGCTGGGCCGTTGCTACGCCTCCTAGGCCTGTGCATCCGCTTTTCCAATCGCGGTCCACGGGTGTTGTGGCGAGGACGGGGTCTGCAGAAGTGAATTGGCAGGAGACGGGAGGCTGCGCAAGGACCACTGGCAGCTCACTTCGGTGCCCGGTGCCCGCTGGCGGTCTGCCCATGCTGGATTGGCTGGTCTGTTGACAACCCCTGTTCGTCGACTCCGCTGCCCTGCCTTCCCCTTCTGGAGTCTCCCTTCCTCGCCTTTTCCTCCTTCTCCATTCCCTCCCGCCACACCACACGACATATCGCCATCCCACCAAACTCTGTGCGCCTTCGCAGAGGCCACAGACGACAAGCGGTGCCGGGGCGACCGAGCGAATCCCGAGTGCGGACCTGCCAATCGGCCGGTTCAATCCAGAAGAATCATCCTTGAGTGTCGGACTGTCACGTCGCGGCGGAACCCCCGAAGAGAGACCTCACGAGCACTCCTCGACTCGAATCACCTTTTTGCCTTTCGTCGTCTCATCTCCGACGCGGCTGCACCCGCCAGAGTTTTCTTCGCCGAGGACCCGTAGCAATTGTTTGTTCTGCCTGTGACTGTTGCCGACCGACAAAAAGTCTATGCCAACAAAAGCATCGCCTATTGAAAGCCGAGCTGCTCCGCCCACCGCCTGTCAATAGGGCCGTCTGCAAAACCCCTTCGAAAGCTTGTGAGTTGGCTCGTGCCCACGATATGCACCCCGTTTTCCCACCACATTGCATCTGTTCTGGGTTCTCCCGGTCTTGCGGAGATCGTGCGTTGCGATGATCGCATCGCCCGTTTGCCTCCTGCACTCCACCGACCACCAACCCACATCGACATGGCCAGCTGTGTCATCATCCATTTTGATACAGCTCTGCCTTCAGATGACCGCCTCCTCTTTATGGGAGTTCTCCGTTGAAGCTGACCAATTTGCCGCATTTCAGATACCCTCACCGCATAACCTGATCGAGTCGCGCGATTAACGCCAGGCCGTCAACATGGCTTCGTCATCGTCGAACGTTGTGGGGGTGCACTACCGGGTTGGGAAGAAGATTGGAGAGGGCTCCTTCGGCGTCATTTTCGAGGGTATGAACCTCCTTAATAGCCAGCAGGTCGCCATCAAGTTTGTACGTTGGAACGGAGATCCCCCCCTACCCACCTATCGTCGTTGGACAAGGCTGATGCCGTATGCAATAGGAACCGAGAAAGAGCGATGCTCCCCAGCTACGCGATGAATATCGGACATACAAGATCCTTGTGGGCTGCCGTAAGTGTTACCCCGGCGAGACGACTACTATTTCACGCATTCTAACCCTCGTTTCTAGCCGGCATTCCCAATGTCTACTACTTCGGCCAAGAAGGCCTCCACAACATCCTGGTAATCGACCTACTCGGCCCGTCGTTGGAGGATCTCTTCGACCACTGCAACCGGAGGTTTACCCTGAAGACAGTATGCATGGTCGCCAAGCAGATGGTATGTGCCTCCACCAAATCTTGCTTATGACTACGTCTAACCGTTGCTGCAGTTGTCGCGCGTGCAAACGATTCACGAGAAGAACTTGATTTATCGAGACATCAAGCCCGACAACTTCCTGATCGGCAGACCCGGCACCAAGACCGCCAACGTCATCCACGTTGTCGACTTTGGGATGGCGAAGCAGTACCGTGACCCCAAGACCAAGCAACACATCCCGTATAGGGAACGCAAGTCCCTCTCGGGCACTGCCCGGTACATGAGTATCAACACCCATCTCGGCAGGGAGCAATCGAGACGAGACGATCTCGAGGCTCTGGGTCACGTCTTCATGTACTTCCTGCGAGGTGGTCTGCCTTGGCAAGGCCTCAAGGCTGCCACGAACAAGCAAAAGTACGAGAAGATCGGCGAGAAGAAGCAGACGACTGTCATCAAGGACCTCTGCGCCGGCTTCCCCGAACAGTTCGAGAAGTATCTCAGCTACGTACGCGGTCTCGGTTTCGAAGACGAACCCGACTATAACTATCTTCGTGGTCTCTTCACCGAGGCGCTCCAGGTCTCCGGGCAGGTCGAGGATGGCGAGTACGATTGGATGAGGAAGCAGGACAAGAAGGGGGGGGACTGGAACCGCCAAGCCTTACACGACCCAAACTCTCGGCCCGGGGCATCTGCCATGGAACTGCACGGCAACTCGCGGGGGGCCACCAATCGTCACCAAAGCGACCCGCAAGCCCCGGGTCTGACCGCAGCTCGTTTAAACGCCACGCAACCCCCGCTGCCTCGCCAGGTTATGGGTCAATCACCGAACCCAGGGCGGCCAAACGGGCCCGGATTGGCAAGTCCGCGCTCGCCGGCTGGGGGTTACATGCAAGCGGCGCCGACCCCAACGGGCTCGACCCAGGCACAGTTCCAGAACAGCGCCCAGAACCTGCCCCAGCGACCGATGACCCAGTCACCCCAGATGAACAGCCCAGCCCAGCCGCAGAATAGCCCCCAACAACCACAGCCGACGGGCTTCCAGAAGTTCATGAAGACGCTGTGCTGCGGCTAGGAGTGTTGCTGACACTTGTTTTTTTGTTGAATCATCCGGCGTCCTCTTGGGTAAGCGATTGGTCCTTGCCTTGAACAAATCTCCGGCGACCTTTGCTCACGGATTCAACTAGCGCGAGGCGGTAGCGGACGGCATGTTCTATATAGAAGGCTTTCCAGGAGACGAGTCTGACATGATTTGCCCGCAACATGCGCATCCGTTTTTCGTTTTTGCATGGGACATAGAGGATACTTCTTTCCATAGCGGTTTCCGGCACATTCGGCGCCTCTGGACAGACATCATTTACGATCACGATAATCCGGTTTTCTTTTTTCTCTCTCGACTGCGAGTCCCTCCTTTGTTTTCTCGACCTGGGCCGCCTCATCTCGCCACAGCTCTGGCTACAGGGCTGGGTACTGCTGGGCGGACTGGGTTACTGTGGGGGTAAACAGGACATCATGGCGCTTCTTGGGCGTGTGTTTTTTTTATTGTCTCTCCCATACAGATAACTCTCTAATAATCAGCATCCGTCTTTGAGAACAAGAACATACAGCACAAAAACAAAAAGGGAGCGTCAGCGTAACTGGTGTCAGGTTGACTGCATACGTTGTCTGTCTCTGGGCGCAAGCGGGACGGGAGACTGATTTGTCACACATTCATGTTTTTTTTCCTTTTGGGTCAGAATAACGAAATCGATTTTATAAAACTATCTATAGCCACCCGTGAAATCCCCTGGTATATTCGTGTGATCTTTCTCAAAAACGTCTTGACATCATCTAGAATTTGGCTGAGAAATAGCGTCGGAGCTTGTGAATTTCATTAACACTATTTGTATCTCCCACTCCCATAAATATTAGGTCATGATATCAAAAGTTATGAATTGGTCGTCCCTATCAATCTCAACAATCTGAGCATCTCTCGCAAAACATGATAAATCACTTGTGGGGATTAAGCTTGCGGAACACCAACACAACCGTCCTCCACCGTTTCCATTTATGCCAGACCAAGTGTGTATATCATTACAGTAGAACCATGACCGCGTATATACCTATCGTCGATTGCATTTCGAAACTCCCGCTCCCAACCAAACCCATTGACTACCCTCCCTTCCAACCGAGAGAGAGAGAGAGAGAAGAAACTTCTAACCCAACCCAGACAGACAGGCGGAATGTTCTTTTGTCTCCGTGACGGAAGTACAGCAAGCAAGCAGATCATCAAGACAACAACAACCCCAACAGTAACAACAAACTCCCCACATCGACACGAGAACCACCCCAGCAGCAGAACCAGCCTTGTGTGTCTCTCTCTCGCTCTCTACGTAAGCTTTTGCTTGATGAAGAAAGACCGCAGGTGGGACAGCTGCCAGGCACAGGTCACGCCGAGCACGACGAGCTGGATCAGGATCCACCGCACCACGCGCGCGTTGGTGCTCTCGGACTGGTCGCGGAACTCGGCTTCGCGTTCCTGTTGTTGTTGAATCCGTGTTGGTTAGTCTTCGACGAGGCTCTCACTCATTCCAACCAACCAACCAACCCTTCAACCGGTGGGGGGAAAGAAAAAGGGGAGGAGGGGGGGAACGCACCCGCTGAAAGACCTGCTCCCTCCGGATATCATTCAGGCGGGCGTTCAGGTCCTTGACGCGCGTGGCCAGGTCCTGGATCTTGTCCTTGTCGGCGCCGTCGAGCGCGCTGGTCTCGCCAATGGCCACGTCCAGGGTCAGGCGGATGCCGCCGTTGGGCGACGACACCGACAGCCAGTTGGCGCGCCCGCTGCTGGACGACGGCGTGAAGCACAGCTTGTGGTCGCCCGATTCGGCGGCTGTGAAGGTGAATTTGCCCGAGGACCCGCCGCGCTGCGATACGACGCGGTGGTCGTTGTCGAAGATTTCCTGTGCGAGGGGGGATAGGGGTTAGTGAACGGGTTGGTCGGAGGGTGGTGGGTGGCATTGAGCGAGGTGGGAAGATAAAGAGAGGACATACATCGACTGAAATGTAAATGCTGATGCCGTCGTGCTTTTCCCAGGCGTTCCTCTGGTCGTTCCATTCCTCGGCCGAGTAGTGGCCCACCACCAGGGTGTCCTTGGGGAGCTCCTCGAAGAAGCACTTGGGTGTTGTCACGTCGACGTAGAAGTAGAGCGCCCGGGCCATGGAGGCCAGGGAGAGGAGGGGGAGAAGAGACCTCATTTTGCCGGTGATCTGGCGGGTCACCTCGTGTTGTTGGTGACGGTGGAGGGCGGCGGCGGGAGTTCGCTAGGACGAGGTTCTGGAAATCGACAGTTTCCCGCTGGCAACACTGAACGACGAGTTACTGCACTGGCTGGCACTCAGTCGCGGCCAAGGGCCAAGCATTCGAAGCTGCCACGTTCAGGAAAATTGGGCCCAGGGGATTGGTTTGATCACGTGCGCTCTTTTGCAATGAAGTCTTGGCTCGTTTTCGACTTTTGCAGGCATGCGACGAAGCGGGAGTTTTTTTGGGCGGTGTTCACTGCCAAAATCCACCAAAAACGACCTTGATGAGCTGCCCAACTTCAACGATTTGCATCGTCCAGATAACGCCCTGTCGCTCTTTTATCGCTGAAACCGGGAGATATCGATTTAAAACGCGTGTATTACTAAAGATACTCTTTTTTTAATTGAATTCAGGGTTTACCAATTGATTTTACCCACTGCGAGCGCAACTCGGTGCAGCTCGGTACCTCTAGCGCTATCGCATGCCGCGACGCGACCCCAAGCAACACACCCCACCACCATGACCTCCCACGATGTCCGCGATGTTCTGAACCTCCCCTCCAACCACTCCGCCACACCCCGCGCATCCAAAAAACAGAGAACCGGCGGGCTCCGACCAAACTTGAAGGGACTCGCACGCGAAGTGCAAAACCTTGGCGGCGACAACCCGATCGCTATCGTCCCCGAAGTATCCTTCTTCAAGAAGAGGCGATTTGCAAGTCGCAAACCAGCCACGCGATGGGAATTAAAGTCATTCACAAACTCAGCACGGGGCGACGACGGCAGCCTTGTGCTTCGGCACTGGAAACGGAAGACGGAGCATGGTCCGCCGCCGGCACCCGTGCAGGATGGGGAATCGGAGCAGAGTGAGAGCATGGTGGTAGATGGGGAGCGGCAGGACGACAAACCCGAGGACTCTTCGTTCGCCAAGTTCAACGTGCGAGTTTCGGTACCGCAGTACAACGAGGACCAATACCGAGTAAACCTCCAGAGCAGCGAGTGGACGAAGGAGGAAACGGACTACTTGTTAGAGCAGGCAAAGGAATACGACCTACGTTGGGCCATCATCTGGGACCGGTATGAGTTCGTACCTGAACATCCTCAGGGAGAAGAAACCAACGGGGCAAGCACGGCCGTGGTATCCGCACAGAAGTCCCGGACGATGGAGGACCTGAAGGCTCGCTACTACGAGGTCGCGGCGAAGATGATGGCGGTCCAGAAGCCAGCACAGTACATGACACGGCCCGAGTTTGAGCTCTACGAGATGATGCAGAACTTCAACGCCGAGCAGGAGCGGAAGCGGAAGGAGTTCGCCCTCAACACGATGGCGCGCTCCAAGGACGAGGCCCGCGAAGAGGAGTCTCTCCTCCTCGAGATCAAGCGCATCCTCGCGCGCACAGAGCGCTTCAACGAGGAGCGCCGCGAGCTGTACCAGCGCCTCGACTACCCTGCCACAGACTCGGACATCAACTCCTTCAAGAGCTCCGCCGGCCTCCAAGCCCTCCTCCAAAACCTCATGTCCACCGACAAATCCAAAAAGCGCAAGAGCATCCTCGGCCCCGGCGATGGCGTCAGCCCAGGCGGTGCCGTCCCGAACAGCGCCGTCTCCGAAGGCCCCGGGGGGCACAACCGACGCGAGAGCATCGCCGCCTCCACCGCCAACCGCCGCGACTCGGACGTCCGCGCCGGCGCCAGCGGCGGCGGCGCGGGGTCGCGGGTATCCGCCGAGCCGACCCCGACCTCCGCGACCTCGGCAGGCGGCGGCGGCGTAGGGGGGGGCGCCAACAACAAAAAGAAGGGCGGCGGCGGCGGCGGGGCCGGCGCGTCCCAGCCCGAGCGCCGCAAGCTGTCAGCGCACGAGGAGCAGGTCTACGGGGTCCTGTACCACGACCGCCTCGGCAGCGGGCCCACCTTCCGCTACGAGCGCATCAACAAGCTCTACAGCCACAAGTCGGGCCAACAGCAGCTGCGCATGACCAACGCGCTCGCCGAGCTCGACGTGCCCCCGCGCCTGGTCATGCCCACCGCCGCGGTGACCGCGCAGTTCGAGGTGCTGTGGAGCGCGGTCGCCGCGCTGGTGGATGCGCGCAAGCTGAGCGATAAGTTGGAGGGTGAGATCAAGCTGGAGGAGGCTAAGCGCGTGGAGAGGGCGCGCGCGAGGGAGGTGCTGGGGTCGGATGGTGAGGGTGAGGGCGAGGGTGAGGGAGAAGCGCATAGCAAGGGGAAGGAGGGGGTGGCGAATGGCGAGGCTGGGGATGATGAGCAGCAGCAGCAGCAGCAGCAGCAGGAGGAGGAGGAAAAGTCTGCGGGGGATAAGGCGGGTGGGATTAAGGAAGAGCCTGGGTCGGAAAAGGAGAAGGAGAAGGAGAAGGCTTCTGCTGGCGCGAGACCAGGCAGCAGTGGCGGGCCGCATAAACGGAGTGCGAGCGTGCTGAGTGCGGGGAGTGATAAGAGCGCAAAGAGGCAGAAGAAGTAGGGGATGTGCTGTCCTCGAGGGTGTGTGAACTTCTGGTTCGTGTAGTAGAGATGTAGGGGGAGGCAGGAGCCGGTGGTGTTTTAGCTATATAACAAACACAAACACGCATCCTTACCCACCCCACCCTATGTGGCAT
The DNA here is from genome assembly GCA_023383405.1 of Chaetomium cochliodes. Lineage (NCBI taxonomy): Eukaryota > Fungi > Ascomycota > Sordariomycetes > Sordariales > Chaetomiaceae > Chaetomium > Chaetomium cochliodes. The sequence continues at coordinate 1,050,063 of JAKWJL010000009.1, read as the reverse complement.
TAATCCATGTCTGATCCCTATTCTGCGCTGTGTGAGTTGGTGATACTATTAACGGCTGTTCAGCGAGGTTTTGCCCAACACGGGGTGAACCGGTTCTGATGATACTTGATGCTTGTGAGTTGGCAAGGAGGGTCAACGTAGGTGCATGTATTTCAACAACCGAACACAATGCTGAGAGGAAACAACATAACCACACTGGAAGCATCAAGAGCGGCTTGCAGGAGAGTTAATATACGAGTGGGCTGCTAGATCAGACTTGACATTGTAAATCTGTCGTCATCGATTATTGGGGTGCTGTTGCGAGACGAAGTCCACGTTGGAGCCCTATTAATGGATTTCATATCTATCTTGTTGAATATGATCAAACTCCCTTCTCTTCTGGTTAATTTTCTTCTTTGTCTTCACACCTTTATAGTCGTATGGTATGCCAGCGAGGGCTTCTCAACGTCGCAAAAACATCCTCGACAGAACTTATCAACGGCCCAGCCATCCTTTATTGATGAAAGCGAGCACAATGCCCTAACCCACCCTCCCCCATCCCCTTACGTTGGGTGATAGAATGGAAAAGCATATATACTTTTTACCTGCTTCTTCTCGGAATCTGAGGTGGTAGAGCAGGGCACGCTCAAAAATGCTTGATACGTTGGCCAATACATACATACGAACTTGGAAGTATCATCTGAAGGTAGGTTTAAAGGGCTGAGCAAGGAACCATTCAAAGGCTGCAAAACCCCCTTTCTCCTACCATGACTCGCCCCCGCCACCCTGCTAACTTTATGAGGCCCGAACACAATATTAACTGCACCGCCACTCCTCGAGATGCGTGAAGTGCCAGTAACTCCGACCTCTGGCATCGGTTATCGTGCTATCCCCCCCCCTCTCCCAAAAGCGACCGCAGCAATTTACCGCTTGAGTCAAGCCTGCTGCAGCGCCAGGGACATCTTGGCCGCCCTACCCCTTCCCTTCCTCACACGATCGACCACTTACCACCGGGGTCCTCGCCAGGGCCCCTTCACACCCAGGAAAACCCCAAATCTCCCATGAGACACGACCCCAGGCAGTATTGCGGCCCCTCACAGCCACTTGAACCCCCGACCGAGCCTATCGCGACAGGACAGGAGAAAGCCGGGACAAGGGCGCCCCGCTTCCCGTGAGATCGCAGTGGTCCGACCGACAAGTCCTGGCATGGCAGACGCAAAGTATTGCTTGATGGCCCCTTCGTGTGATGCCCACTCACTGAGGGAGCCAGGTTGGCGAGGAGTCGTCTGGTCTAAGAATAGTAGAATTCACACCGCCATCACGGCTTGCGAGGTGTGCAAGTCGGCTAGCATGCATGTTCCATGATAAATAGATGATTTTTTTAGCTTACCATCACGCCCTTCTACAATACACCGCCTGCTCCCCTATATCCCAGCCATCCAATCCAGAGGCCCGGTCTGGTATTGCGTCGGGGACTATGCAGCCTGGTGGGCGGCTGGCTGGTGATGGGGTTGTCCGTCACGAGGGGGGGATGTGGTGCGCGCGCGGCTAGGCCACTTGCTTCACTGCAACATTGTTGCGTTCGTAGCAGTGTTTGGGAGAAGCCGCAGACGCTGGCTCGGAGTTGGGATGGACGGACCTGCATTCAAGGCAGCTCTCGTGGATCTATTTTAGGACGGGTGGGTGGGTGGTGAAAGTTCACGGGGGCATTTACCGGGTCTCGGCCGTGTGACGTCGGGAACGGGTTTGGAAGCAGAACAAACAAGGCAGTTGTTTCCGGGGAGAGGAAACGAGAAAAGATATAAAAAGGTCTTTGAGTAAACGTGTCCCGCCAATAATTGGCTACTAGCCCATGCTGGGTTTGTGCGGCGTGGGCGGGTTCATGCGGTCCGGGTTGTGTTTTGAGGCAGGCCTCTAGAAGCGAGGTCGTTGAGAGTGGACCCAAGGCGGCAAGCCATATGCAGGTACCGCACGCAGATCTGGCCGGTACGGTATACATGTACCAGTACTTGGGGGGGCCCGTCTCTCGTGGTACAGGGCGGCCAGCGCCGCAGATCTAGATCTCGCCATGCCGGTGATAGGGCTGTTTTGGCGCAGGCGCCCAGGGTAGCCGCAACGGCGGTAAGGGTGTGGCGGAGAGGGCCCAGTTCCCTGGGTCTATCCGGGGATGCAGAGCGGCCCGCGCTGGGAAGGGGGGGGGGGGGGGAGATGACGGCGGCGCCGTGCTGGTGTCTGTCTCGGGGAGGGGGAGGGACTCACTCCTCGCAGGCGACCCACGTCACGTTCCCATACAGGCGCCACAGCGTGTTGCCGCCTGCGGTTGCCGTAGCCGCTGGCATGTACATACATATGTACTTGCAGTCCCTTCCCCAGTCGTCTGGATAGCCTTTGAGCCGCAGCCGCCCTGTACGTACTCGTCAAAAACGTTCTTGCAGGGCGCCATGCTCGGAAAGGGGTAGGGGATGCAAGGGTGTCTGCGATCTTGGGCTATCATAGGACGACTCTCTGGCACACGAGTACGATAATACCACGGTAGGGCTGGTCGGGAAACCAATCTTGTTTCGCAGCGTTTCGAAACGATGTTTCCGTCCGGATTTAGAAGGCGTGGAAGGTCTTCGTCGTCCAATGTCCTGAGGGCGGCAGAGGATGCTGGAATTCGTGGGGAAGGACGGGCCAATGAAAGGGCCGTGATGGGGTCTGTAGGCGCTGCTGGGAAGTTGTAAGCGCCGCTTCGGCGTCAAGCGATGCAGAGCCTCGATACGTACCGCAGCAATTTAGCGCCGGGGTTGAGCTCGCTCGCGCAATCGTGCATCTGCGGCCGGCGGCAAGACGGTGCTTTTTTGCGACGAGTAGTTATCTTGTCGAACACCCCGTTTCCCCTATTCACTTCCAATTCCCGGTGACGACGACCCACCAACCTCGTGGAAATGAGCCGCTTCCATGCCCAGTGTTCTTTTTATGGCATCGAAAATCCCCGACTCGTGTCGCGGCGGGCCCGAGCACTCGTACCCAATCGTCGGCCATGATTTTGCTGCAAGATGTGTGTTCAGATCGGACCTGGCGGTTGAGGGGGGAGGCCTGCTAGTTAGGGTGATGTCCCTCGCACTTGTGCCTATCTTGGGCAACTGAGCTCAGGAGTTCGCGGAGGCACTTCTCGGGCGTTGCAACGGTTTTAGAAGGCCATGTCCTGGCACCGAACAAGATGTAGCGCGTGTTGGTTTTGTGTGTTTCGGCCATATCGATGTCAAGTTTGCGGCGCCCTGTCCGTGGAGGTGGGCAGAGGTTGGCATGAGCCCCGCTTCTTGCATTGACATCGCCGTCGGGCAACACAGATGAAGTCGGGCCGTTTGATTCAGGAGTCAGATAATCTCTCCTTGTGCCTCGGCTTCGAAGAGCTGCTTATGATGGGCATCCTTCCGTCTCGGAGGGTCTGTCGGCCCCGCAGTAAGCTGCTCGTGTAATCTGTACAGCTTATGTCCGCCGTAAGACACCTTCTGTACGAAGTAGGTTACCGAAGATTGTGCTCGTCTGTTTCGTCCCGCCCGAAAGCAGTCTGTCGGATGTTGAACGGATGGCATGATGGGGTGTTTTCCAACGGAGCTCTATCGGCCCCGCCGGACCGGCGCGCGGCGGAGCGCATGGTTCGGTGTTTCTCGGGAGCTGGGCCTGGCGACATTCCACCTGTTTGTCATTGGGTAGCGGCGGAGGGTAGCAAAGACAAAAGGCGTTGGAACCCTGCCAGCCCTGTCACAAACCCGGAGTACACACCGCCAGTCGGTTGTCCCTCCCTCATCCGTCTTGTCCTGTTGGTTGTTGGCTGGTGGGATGTGGGAGTTTCCGAGTCGGGCGAGTGCCGCACCAGACCCAAATGACGCATAATTACCGGCGAACAAAAGACTCGATTGGATGAAACCTCCAGATCCAGACTTCTTGCGGCGATGAAAGACATCGGCTGTTGGGCGTTGTGGTGCCGGGAACTGGGGTTGGAGGGAGTTGTTGTGGGTTGCCCGCCCAATCAAGTTGAATACCGTCTCACCAGAATGCCAGAATGCCAGTGTGCCAATGTTGAGCACCACCGAGGTTTTTACTGGAGACTGTGACGAGGGCCGCCTAGCGCAGGTCCGAATCGCGATAGCGTTAACTAGCCGCCTCTGTCCGCCACAGCCACGGCATGTTGCACACATGCCGCGTTTCCCCCTTCCTTATTTCGGCCGGTGTGTGCGACCACGAGGTTTTGTTTCCAAGAATGGATCCAAAAATACACTCGCTACTTGCAGGTCTGCCCGCTTGCTGCCCGCTTGCTGCCCGCTTGTTGCCTGCACTGTTGCGGCAATCTGGTTCCTGCCCTCTCATAGGATGAAATGCCTTCCGCGCTGGCCAATGAGGGCTGCAAACTCTGCATAAAACTGCCGCCCAATAAGAAGGCGGGTTCTGCAAATGGGAGAAATCGACAGGGGTCTGGCGTGCGCTTCTGCACGTTGCACCGTTGGAAGAAACGCACTTTCCGAGACGCTCACACGGACTCTTGCGACTGCCCCTTCTCTTCACCAGTTAGGCTTCTAAAAAGAAACCAAAATCCCCAACACTTCCAAACCAACAACGAACGCCTCGCCGCCGCACCATGCAGGGCTCGCGCAAGAGGTTGTTGCTGCTATAATTATCCTGCGTGCATGACTTGGCTGTCGCTTCGGAAGATTACCGATTTGTGTTTCATTCTGGCACTGGTAACTGGCAGTTCGTTCGTTCATTTCATGGTTCATGACCGAGTTTGGGGTTCAAGGTGTCTTGGGAGGGTGTGGGGATTGATGACACCTAGCGCCAGAAGCAAGCGCGAGGCACAGGGGAACCTGAAAGCACCGAAGAAGCCTCGACTATCACCGGCAGGAAAAGGCGCCATTGATTTCCCCCGCGTCGTCTCAGCAGCCTAGCAGCGTGACATGGTGACGAGCCTGAGGGCCAAGTTGCCAACCCAGCTCTGACATGCACCACCGCACACGCACACGCACACGCGAACAATGTCGGCACTTGGCTGGATCGGGACATGCAGTGGGGAAGCTGGCCTCTGGCTGGTAGCATCGATGCTCCCTCTCTGCAGTTTCGGCAACCCTTCTGAAATGACAAGGAGGCCAAAGAGGCAATTCATTTGGATGTCCCGTCTGCGTCGATCCACTTCCCGACCGAGTTTGACCTGTTCCTGTGTGGGACTTGCAGTAAGTAACCTACTACAGTCAGCTGCCCAGTGCCGGGCGGCACGTCTCCGTGGGCCGGAGCCGCCTGATACCGTCACAAACGCAGCGAAGCGGCCGTCCGCGGCTCGTCGCCGTGTCTGGTGGGCGGTGTGTGCCGGAGGACTAGGCTGACTGCGTGAGTGACCACGAATGAACACCGAGTGTGTGCAGCCATTGGCCACTCATTGTGCAAGCCTCGAAGCTCGCTTCGCCATCCCACTCGCTAGTCATTGTTCACCTCCCGAGTCCCCTTACAAAGCGGGGTCACTGGTACCGAAGACAAGACCTTGTTAGCTTATCAACTTCGAAAACTCGAACTTCAAACTGACTTAGACGGCTAACCCTTGAAAGAAGTGTAGAAAATGTGCTCGGCGCGTCTTACACCGAGCTTTTGCTCAAGCTACGCTTTGAGCCTGGATGTACGGACATGTTCCCCTCGCGGGAGGTTCCATGAGTACCACCGTACCTTTCTTCGTGTATGTGTGTGTGTGTGTGTTGCCCTTCTCTTCTGTTCATCCTCGAGTTACAGCAGGAAACGGCCCTTTACACTGGACCTGCGCACCATCCGTTGCGGAATCAGTGCGCATTGCGCTTAACCCCAGTCCCAGGTCCCCTGTTTCTCCATTTTTGGATGGGGGCCGAATGACATGCCGCCGCGCCGACCCCAATCCGACCTTGGGCTCCCGAAACCTGTTCGTCATCACTCAGACGTCTCCCTACGAATCCCTCACACGCCCTGTGCAGACAGACCGATCCAAGCAGAGCGCAGATTGCCGCCTCGCACGCGATACCCACTCTGTGCGAGGCGAGGCAGATCTGTCGGGTTCTTTCCGCGGTCTGTCACGCTGCAAGAGAGTTTCGATGGGGGAACGTTGGTCGGAAGCCGGTGGGGCCTTTTGGACCACATTTGGCGGCTGTTTCCTCTGATTGAGCCACAGGTTGCCAGCACTAAGCTTAAGTTCAACCAGGGACCAAGGAACTGCATGAAACTACTGCCGTCTTCACTTGTCAGCTTGGCGGGCTTGTCCCTGGCGAGGGCCATTTGCGTGGCCACCGGGCTGAGCTCCCGGGTAGCTGTCCCATTCTTCAAGCACGCAACTGGAGTTGGTCGGTCAAGGAGTGAGGCATCCAGGAAGACGCGTCAACCTCATCGGCTCGACGGCCGTTTCCTCGGTGGACAGCCGCGGTCAACAGTGCGCAATAACTAACTCTAGCTTACACAGTAGATAACTAATCCGTGCAAGACCACAACCGCTCGTGTGCAACTTTGCCGACGGTGTTGGGCTTGGCAAGGTCGCTCGATTGTAACCAGGATGGTGACTGCGTCTGCAAGTGCCTGGCCCGGCCGGCCGCTGGTTTTACACAGCACATAGCGACTTGTAACTGTGGAAGGGTTGGAATGACGGGCGGATCGCTCCCACACTTCTTCCCAACACGGCATTCCACGCCCCCCTGGCCCAACCCAAACGAAAAGATACCGAGGTACCTCGTGCCGCCGGACGTACCGGTACAAGTCGAAGTCCCGTCATCCCCCCCCGGGTTCTTGTGCGGCGTGCCGCTGGGGTTCCAAGTGAGATGGAGGCGGAGGAACTGCACTCGCGCATCTCACATTCCAGCGCGGATATTGTAATCTGTATTTTGTAGTGTCGCTTAACCTTGACGCCCTGCCCTGGAGGGCCCCCTGTCCCTTGTATTTTACACTACCTAAATATGTACGGGATTGAAACGTAAGCTCTGCTTGTCCTGACCGGAGGGACTTCCTCTTTCTCTCTTCACTCGCAACTTCCGCGCTGCCCGCTGCAAAACTACCCCGGCTCCCCAGGTCATTCAGGCACGGCAGACCCACATATCCAATGACCGGGGTGCCCTGCTAGCCAGATCTCGCCGCTTCTCATCCAGCCTCTGGCACCCGCGGGCGTCTGTGCGTCTCGACTCACGACGGCTGAGCGGGACATTTCTCTGGCGCTTGTTTGGCTGTGAGCACTTGAACGGAGCGCCGGGTCTCTGATTACAACCGAGTTCCCTCCCCCCTTCAGCACCATCTCCGCTCCGCATCCGCATTGCATCCCGCGAGACGAGGCCGTCAGGAGTGTTTTGCAGTGCAGCAGAAGGGAACTTTTCCCACACGCTTGGTGCGCCGGATTTACGACCACCATCTCGAGGATTCGACGATTCGAGGATCCATCTATCACCAGGGCACTCCAGGAAGCGTGCAGTGAGTGAGTTATCCGCGCCGCGGCAGTGCGAACCGGCTTGTCCTCTCGCCTCTCGACCCCCCGTCCCGACAGGCGCAGCACATAATCGCGCGTTAAAGAAAGGCCAAGCGCCAGCAACTCGGCAACTCAAAAAAGAAGGCTGGGGAACTTGAGGATTCAACCAGTTTTTTCGGCAACAACGGCCACGATATCGGCTTGCATCTGGTTCCGGTAACCTCATACGCAGGCAACACCTTTCGAGCGCCCTTCTCTCCATCCTTTCGTCGTCGTCTTGGTAGCAGGCTGCCAAGGAGCGCAACGGACAGGAACGGCGCAGTTGCGATTTGCGCACAGATCAGCGTGCCGCCTCAACTCACTATCGGCGACGACTAGGTTCATGTCTCTCTGACGTGTCACACGGTACCGTTAGAATCTTCACGATCCCATCATTGGAGCCGAATCATATTTCGTCTTCCTTCACCCACAAAAGTACCCAGCAGCAAGCAACAACAACAGCAGCAGCAGCAGCAACGGCTTGACCGTGGTTGAGAAGCAACGCCGGAGAGGAGACTGTGGCGGTTTGCCGTTTTTGTGAGGCCTGAGCGGCGGCGCGGTTGTTTCCTTGTCGCTACCCGACCCCCGGCTTGTTCGTTTGCGCACCGGGCCGCGGATTTGCGGTCACTCCCATCGCTACATCCTGGATTCGCCTCCACGCCCGACTCAGCCTCCACCATTTGCTTGCTTCTGGGCGTGCAGGTGCTGGGTTTCGAGCACTCAAAACCCAAGGTGACCCCGAAGCTCCCCTACTGAGAGAGACGCATTTTTGCGCCAGGACCAGGACCGGAGCCGAAATCGACCAACTCGACAAATAAATAAATAAAACACAAAAAACACAACTCCGCGCCATTGTCCGAACAAGTCCAGAGCTGGAAGTCACGGACGCACGAGCGCCGACCGGTCCCCACCTTCCTTCACTGGTGCATCGCAACCAAGTGCGCTCTTGCTGCTCATCCTGCTGCAGCCTGATCACACTTTTTTTTTTCTCTCCCACAGCAAACGCCAACAAAAACGGCTTCTGTTGCTGTTGTTCGTTTTCTTTCACCAGATAGCGAATCTTCACGACCCCACTGAAATCCCCTCTCATCGCATTCCTCAAACGCCCACCTAGGCACTCACTCACTCACTAGGGTTCTCATCAATCAACGAGCCGCTTACACCCGCCACCTTCACTTGCTTCATTTATCTGCTACATCAAGCACACCCCCTTGAGACCACCTTCACTACGCGAACTCAACGGACGCCAACCGAACTCCGCCAACAACTAAAGAGCGGCCGCTTCGGCCCTGGGTGCCGACTGATTCCCCACTCTTGGATTTGCTTGCAGTCTCGGGGGCGCCTCGGAGAGGCGGTTGTGGATGGAGATGGCGACGTTTACGGCATTGAACGGGGGCTCGCCAAAATCGGCAGAAGGAACCACCAACGGGGCAATGGACGGAGGAGAGAGGCCAGGCCGGCAATCGCCCAGCGCGGAGCCCAGATCCGCCGAGCCTAGATCCGCCGAAGGGTACCACAGCCAGAGGGACCGAGAGGGCCGCGAGGTTCAGGAACGCCGGAGCAGCACCAACCACGAGAGGCTTCCGTTTCCCGGTGCCGCTGCCTTCGCAGATGTCGAGGGATCGCACAAGCGCAAGCGCTCAATATCAGACTCCCCAAGGAGGGAACGCCCACGGTCACCTCCTTTGCGGACGGAAAGAGTCGAGCGTCCAGAGCGGCCAGAGCGTGTAGAGCGTGTGGAGCGAGCAGAACGTGCGGAGCGGTCAGAACGACTAGAGCGATCAGAACGATCAGAGCGGGCGGAACGGTCTGAACAGTATGAGCCGCATCGCCACCCGTCAGAATCACAGGATGGCCGTACCACGCCGCAAAGGGATATATATCGAGGACGGCAAAGAGATGAAGCGCGGGATAACGAGCACTGGCGCACGGAGCGGGCTAGGGAGGAGCGCACTTCGAGCTACGAAGCCCCTTACTCGGCTGGTCCGGTATCGGCTCAGTCAGAGGAGCCATCGGGCGACTTGATACGGAGGGCGACAAGCCACGGCGACGACGACCAAAGCCCAGACGGCGACGAACGCTCCATGTACCCTGGCCAGTACACGCCCGAACACCGCAGGGATGGCATCCTCCAGTCGGACCCCAAGAAGAGGAAGCGCAATTTCAGCAACCGCACCAAGACGGGTTGCCTGACGTGTCGGAAGCGAAAGAAGAAGTGCGACGAGAAAAAGCCCGAATGTGAGTCGAATTCCGCCCCGATCCCAATGTTTTGGTGCCCGCTCGGCCCCGAAACGCGCTTGTTTACACGCATGGCCACATTTTGTGGCCGCATCCGGCCTGTTCTAGCGGCTGACCATCCGCACAGGCAACAATTGTTACAAGGGTGGCTTCGTGTGCGCTGGTTATCCACCACAGAGGGGAGCCTGGCCGAATACGCCCGAGAGCAGCAAGCCTGCGCAGGTCAACATTGAGTCGAAGGATCCGAACTACGTGCCTCCGGGAGCGTACGGGATGCCCCAGCAACCACCCCCGTACAGCGGCAGCCAACAGCCTCCGCTGGGTCAGCAACCGAAGCGTGACTCCCTGCCATATAACCGCGGCCAACCCACGCTCCGGATTACGCCGCCCCAGGGCCGTCCTTTGCAGACAGACGACGACAGGCTGACCGCATCGACCATGCCGAGCTCCATCATTAGCCCTGACAACAAGCTCTCGGCACTATCAGGATACACAACGTCCGCATCGGCCATGTTCCCCACCCCAGTCAGCGCTGCCGCCGTATCCGCCTTCTCGGACCGGACGCCGAAGGAGTACCAACGCGTGCCGCCGCTTCACGACCTCACGCGGACCGACCCGGATCAGCAATCGCTGCCTCCTCCACCGCCTCCGCAGAGCAGTACCATGGCGCACCCTCCATTTAACAGCATGCTGCACGGCGGCAGGACATCGACTCCGCCGGCACCGCCGTCGGCGGTATCGCCCCAACCTCCTTCTGGTGGCGGTGCCCAGGCGACGGCACAGGCCGCTCTTTCACACACGCAGTTCTCCTCGGACAGGCCATCACGCCGTCAGAAGGAGGAGATGCTGAACGGCAGGCCCTACTATCCGTTCGACAAGGAGCTCGTGCTCGAGCGAGAGCGGTGCAACGCTGCGTGCTGGCGGTTCAACAACTCGACCAACCCAAACCTAGGCGTCTCCCCCACCGAGCGCGCGCGGCTGTTCCGCGACATCCTCCACCCGCGCGAGGGCATCCAGCTATCGCCCAGCATGGTATCACCCGTTACCCGTGCCGGGCGCGTGGGTGAGAATGCGACGGTGGAGGCGCCCTTTAATTGCGACTACGGCTACAACATCCAGATCGGCAACAACGTCTCGATCGGCCGGAACTGCCTCATCAACGACGTCTGCGAGGTCAGCATCGGGAACAATGTCATCATCAGCCCTAATGTCTGCATCTACACGGGCACCTGTAGCACCAACCCGCGCTACCGCAAGGGGAACCAGGGCACGCAGTACGGAAAACCCGTCATTATCGAGGACGATGTTTGGATCGCGGCAAATGTGGTCATCCTTCCGGGGGTCAGGATCGGCAAGGGCTCGACTGTTGGCGCAGGGTCGGTCGTCACGAGGGTATGCTTACCCCCCTTCCTTCGTTCCCATTTTGCTAGAATTGGTTCGGTTTGCTGACTGCTTTGACACAGGATGTCGCCACCTGGAGTGTCTACATGGGCCTCAAGGCCGGCCACCGCAGGGGCATTGCGCTTGTTCCCTGAGCTTGAACCTAGTATTGCGCAGTGAAATATTTTATTAATATCTTTTTTTTCTCTTCCTGTTTCAATCCCAGCCCCACCGTTTTAGTACCGTTCTTGTTTGATTTGGTTGCGGGGCTGGATCTCCCTTTTCCCTCTCTCTCTCTCCTAGGACGATGGACGACGGACGACTTTGGGCTGATTAAAGATCTGATGAGTGTTTATTTACCCCCATCTCCTATGATACCCAGTATTGTTTGTATGTATTCATGTATGTATGGGATGAGATCAAGTCTTTTTGTTTAGTTGTGGAGGAAGGTACATGTCGAAAGAAGAAGCATAATGTGGAATGTAGGGGGCGGCGTGGTGTGGTGCGGTGCAGTGCGGTGGAAGCGAGTTGATACCTCAGACCTAACTTTGATACCTGATATGATACATAACGACGTCTTTGTTCATGTTTTCCACCCTCTTGAGCGACCAGGCAGTGACTACGTACATGTTTTGGTTTACTATGTATGGTATGTACGCGATATGTTGTCGCCTGAATCTCAGGCCTAGGGTGGGTGGACTTGGACGTGGCCATGGTATATTGTTGTTGGTGTCGTTATTGATCCGCAATCTCTCGCTTCTTCCTGTTGGGGGCGATCGGGATCGCGATCTGCATCGCCGCATCCAACCTCCCGTGTTGTTGGTACTGTACATACCTACAATACACAACGGGTCACAACGAACGGCTTTAGGGCTTTGAATCCCACCGCGCCTGACAAACAAACTTAACTTTAACCAGAAGAGCATTATTGTTCGGCGTGGACCCCTCCATCCCGCCGCCGCCGCCGCCGCCGCAACCCAATTGTCACCGCTCCATCTATCTGCCTCGCCGTGTGCCTGCTTCCTGACGACGTGACAACGTGGGCTGGGGCGGGCGGGCGAGGGAAGTCGGCCTGGCCTTCGGATCCGGCATCCGATGGATGCATGTTTTTCTACTTTGTTTCTCTCTCTTTTTTTTTTTTCCTCCGACGGACGGGTTCGGGTTCGGGCTCAACTCTCGCCTGGGCGCCCCCTTCGGATTTCGGAGGGGGCTGAGACAGACAACAGACAATGCAAACAACGCGCGGCGGATGGTTGTGTTCCTTCCTTGGGGAGGGGATGTTTCTTTCCGTCGCCCCCATCGTCCCCCCTTCCGGGGCCGCGACCCTCACGGCCGGGTCGATAGGAGCGGCCGATGGAACCCAGAACACGGGGACACGTGTATGTAACTTCGCGGCCGTCGCTGGGCCGGGGCCAGAAACATGGGGCCTCGCGGCCGGTGGCCGGGCTGACAGCGAGGGGCTGGCTGGGAGGGGGAAAATGCAAATTCTTTTCTCACTTGCGCCGCAGTTATTGCCAGGCAGCTACGTTGTGTTATTGTGTTATTCATGCCGAGCGAGCCAATATCGAGAGCGAGCTGAGACCAAGACGGGCGGAAATGAAGTGGTTGGTGTGTCGCCCCCCTCCCCCGCCCGTCTTGGATGGACACTCACCCTCACCTCTCTCCGTAACATCGGATCACATGCAAGGGCCCGTCAGGTCAGCTTCGGCCTTGCGGGGGTTGTTCCGCCGCCGGACGGGAGAGGGATTGTGGTGGTGTTGAGGGGCGGTCAGCTCCTTGAATTTCTTTGTGTAACCCCCGCGCCATTTCGGGGGCCCGCCCGCCGTCCGATGCGGCACCGGGGGTTGTTGGTTGTACAAGACATGGCATGGCTCGGATGGGTGTATGTACACTACATACATGGGCACGCTGGGTATTGTTCAGACAAGTTCTGTGCCGCGTTCTACGCTAGTGTAGGCAGCCTCGAAATAGCCATGTGCCCCCGCAAAGATCCTCCCGCCCTGACCTTCGGCTCCGTGTATCACTGCGGCGTGGTGCGGCACGGTTGGCGGGAGAGGGGGGGAGGAAAGTACCTCGCTCAAACATCACGGCGAGAAACCCCGAGATATACAGACGAGGGGTTCGTGTTGAAGCGGCTGCGGAACATGCATGACAAAAAGAAGCAAGCAATAATAGCTTACCCAGCCGGGTCGCGGACTCACGGGGCACCCGACTTACACGCCGCCGTCGCGACGTTTATCAGATCGACAGGGATGTCTTCTGCCGTGTCACTGTTGGCTGCACCCTGCAGCTCAGGTCCAGAAATATATAAGTGCTCCGAGACATGACACATGACGAAGCAATTCGTCAGGCTGTGAGGGCCCTTCACGGGATTATGAGTCGGAAGGTCCTGTCCCACGCCGTCGGTAATCGCTTCGCTTGAGCAAACACGTTCCGGGCGTGCTTGACGGTTTCTCAAACGGTATGGAATGCGAAAAGGGTTGAACTAGTGGGGGCCCAGCTGAGACCAGAGACCTCGTAAATGAGCCAACAGGAGACCGTGAAAAACGGGTGGGAGGACATCACTGGGTATTGCGACGCTGGGCTGACAGGAGGAGCCGGCGGCGGTTTGACGGGATGGTGTGGAGGTAATTCTTTGAGCGAGGGCTTGCTGGGGGGTGCTGGGTACCGCATCCTGCTAGCACGTCTTCGAGACGGCATATCGAAGGAAGCTGTTGGTTGTTGGCTGTTGGTTGTGCTCGGGCGGCATGCAGGACTTTGTGCTCAGGGGGTTGGATGGAGGGAGGGCAGGATTCGGAGAATTAACAAGCGACGGGCCGTTGGTCTGGACCATACCATACCGGTGGGCTTGGGCCCGAGACCGGCGAACGCGCGAGATGGTCTGCTTCAGGATGAAATCGGTGAATGCGGGACGGCGTCTACCCTGGCCCAGCTGGGATGTCAGATCGAAGAGCCGGCACCGACAACAAACATTGCCAATAAATCGAGAAATAGGTCTTCACGGCGTGTTTTTGGCGCCTGCATCAGCACCTTATCTCCACACCACCCTTGCTAACTGTCAGGTACTTGACGCCCTTGTACGGCTTGACGCCCTCCCCCAACCCGCGACTCTTCCTCGGATCAAGATGTATGCTCTCCACCTTGATGCCGCTAGCCAGCCAGCCCTTGACGGCGAAGCTGAGCGAGGCCGAGCTGGGCATCAGCATCTTGTTCTGCGCCGCCCTGCGTTCATCTCGGTCCGCACCGCTCGCGTTCACAGCCGCCCTGGCCGATTTCGCAACGGGCGATGAGCTCTGGTACGGCTCGTCGTACGAGTATGCGTTCGCACCGGTCCCAAACCCAAACCCCGTCGGGTCAGACTCCTCATCCTCCTCAGTCATCTGCCCCACGACCGTACACCGCAGCACAAAAGACGCCGTCCCCTGAGCCAGCTCCTTGTCCGAGATGGTCCACTCCAGCGCCCGATCCCCCGGGTTATAGGTAGCATCACCCCTCGTAGGCCTGATATCAGAGAGATTCCTCACGTCCGCCGGCAGCGGCACGGACACGGCCAGGTCCTGCAGCGCGGGCGCCCCACCGCTCTGTGCGCTCCCACCAAACCCCCTCCCACCACCACCGCCACCACCACCACTGCCCAACCCCCCTCCTCCCCTCGCCCCCTGCCCCCCACCGCCCGCAACCGGCCCAAACATCCGATTCACCTGCACCCGCACCTCAAAATCCGACCCCGTCGCCCCCAACCCCGTCTTAATCTCCAACGTAACCGGCAACTTCAACGGATTCACCCCCGCAGCGGCAGCAGCAGCATCCCCCGTAAAGGGCATCAAATCGACCTCATAGCCTGCCAGGGTGAACCGTCCATCCGGCGGAATAAAGCTCAACACGCCGGGCTGCTCCCTCCAGCGGGCTAGCCTGACGCAAGGATGAAAAACCGGCAAGTCGATGACGCTCCGGAGGTTGTGCTTCCCCGCGGGGCCCGTGAGGGTGAGCAGCAGGTCGGGCACGCCGGACACCTTGGAGGTGAAGGCGATGGTGCCGCTGGCGAAGGCGGCGAGGGGCCGGCCGGAGGGGGCGAGTGTGACTGAGAGGGTCTCGACGAGGTCGGTGTACAGCTCGTTGGAGGTGTGGCGCACGTTGGCGCGCCGCCAGGGCAGGGCCGGGGTCGGTTGCGAGGTGTGTAGCGTGGCGGTGGGGGTGCTGAAGGTGGAGGTGAAGGTTGGTTTTCTGTAATGGCGGAGAGGGGGTAGAGGGTTAGTGAAGTTGTTTTTGTAAAGTTATTTTTTGTTTGGATGTGGAAGAGGGGAGCTGGGGGAAAGGGGGAGGAGTGCCCGTACGTTGGGAGGTTGAGGTTGCCTAGCAGCTTGTCCATGAACCCCTCCACCTCGACCAGGTCTCGTAGCGCATTGGGCTCGGTGGTGGTGATGGCGCCTGCATCGCACATCTCGGTCAGAAGTTGAGCGACGACATCGTAGTTGGCCTCGATCTTGTGGGCCAGTAACGGCGCAGTCAGGAATTCTTCGAGCGAGTCGATGACGCGGTGTAGGAACTCGAGGACGAGGAGGGGTTCGACCTCGGATGAGGTGGTCAAGAGGAAGAGGAGGTTCGCATGGGTGAGGTTGAATATGAGGGTCGGCGGGTTGGTGTTGGGTAGGTAGATGAGGTTCGGTCGCGGGACGGGGTGGTCGAGGTAGAGGGGTAGTAAATGGGCCGCCGACAATGGTCGTGACGAGTACGTGTGCGACAGGACGAGTGCGCTGGACAGTCAGTGAATTAGTTTACGGCTTGACTTTAAGGGACCATAAATACTAACTTGTGCTCGTCGTAAATGTGCAGCGCCTCGACAACGCCGTTCATGGTGGCCGGGGGGAGGAAGTTGAAGTTGCTTTCCGTTTCGAGGTTGGGAGCTCGGCGTTGGTGGGTGTTCAAGGTCCGGTGTTGGAGGTTTGGTCAGACAGGCCCCGCGGGCTTCTGGAAGCACTGACGCAATGCGCCTGGCGGCGGGCAGCGGCAGTGACAGCGAGTGGTGTCTAGACCCGCCCACCCGCGGTGCCACGGCCTGTAAGCGCCGCTGCAGAATCTCAGCCAAGACCAAGATTCAATTCAACATGACCACATCTCGCTCAACGCACAATTGAAACAAGCGAAAGAAAAGAGCTCGTCTCAACCACGCCAACCCCCACCATGGCTAAGGACAGCTTACCGCCAATCCACTCGTTGGACAAGCCTGAGAAGCTGCAGGACCTTCTCAAAGAGGACCGCGGCGACGACTGCCTGCCCTGCAAGATCGTCGGTGAGTTTGAGTTTGAGTTTGAGTTTGAGTTCTCATCAACCATCTGACTCTCTACCCCCTAAGACCAGTTGCTAAATATTCATGATAGGCGGCGGTGCTTTCCTCGGCCTCGCCGTATACAGCTACGTGTCCGGACAATATCAGCTCGAGCAGCAAAAAGCAAAGATTCTGGCCAGTGGCTCACGATTCGGCATGCGGAGCAGGAGCCTCGGCATCACGGGCATCTCACTTGGGTTGGCCTGGTTGGGCATTTGGAGACTGGTCAAATGAGCGCGCCAAAAGGGCTGTCAGTTTATGACACATCGTCGCTCATTTCTACCGACGACACATGCGGCACGGGGGACACGCCAGCTGGGCTGAGCCCGTACCCTGGGCCACGCTTCACGATGCCCAACCTTACTCCGCTATTTTGTGGCGGCCTGGTCCAATCGGTTCTGGAGAGGAAGCGTTGGAGAGGGATACGTTGTTTGAGTTGGGCAACATTGCGTGTATCTTAACGGGAGATGGGGGCAGAGCCACCGATAGCGTCTGGGGTGAGAACTCAAAGCCCCCCGACCGATGTAATCATATATGTATCAATAGCAGGACACATCACTGACAACCTGTCTCTTGAGGCTTCGGCTCCTCTCGACGAAACCTTTCTCGTTTCATTTTCTCTTGCCATGGCTACCATCACCTCTCTCAGACTTATTTAAGCCTTGCAGTCACAATCACATAGAAACGGAGACGGAAACGGTAGTATGTCTCGACCCCATATGTACTGTCAGGCCTATGAAACTACTACACTAGAAGGGAACATGATAAGGTAAACGCGCGACCAAAGCACAGCGCCCGCTTGTCTCTTCCGACCCAATCTCTTTTTGCCCTTCCCCCTCCGCGCAGCATTAGCAGCAGCAGCGGCATCAGCAACAGCAGCAGCCGCCGCCCCGTCGTCGTCACCACCCCCGACAACAACCCGCTTAGAACGCCGGCTTAGCGTTCTTGATGAGGTCCTCAAAGTAAGCCTGGTTCCACTGGCCAGCCTCGGGGCTGGGGTTGTAGGCGTCGGGCTTGCCGCAGAAGCTGTCGTAGCGGGTGGCCGAGGTGTCGCTGGTGCCGTCGGACTCGCCGCCGGGCTTGACCCAGACGAAGGCGTCGGCGAGCTCGGTGCCCGTGTCGGCGGTGGGGCGCTGGCCGAACCCG
Source organism: Chaetomium cochliodes (assembly GCA_023383405.1). Taxonomy (NCBI): domain Eukaryota; kingdom Fungi; phylum Ascomycota; class Sordariomycetes; order Sordariales; family Chaetomiaceae; genus Chaetomium; species Chaetomium cochliodes. The sequence goes on along the minus strand of JAKWJL010000009.1, from coordinate 1,032,517 downwards.
GCGCCCTTGACGTTGCACCAGTTGCCCCACTCCTCGCGCAGCCCGGACACACCGTTGCGGCCCGTGTCGATGATGGCGTGGTTGGGCATCCCCGCCGTCTTGAGCGCAGCCCCGAAGGTGGTGATGTACGTCTTCTCGTTCTGGCACGAGTTGTACTTGGCGTCCGAGGTGTCGGAGAACTCGCCGGGCGACAGGTCCCTGGAGATGGGTTGGTTAGCAAAACCTCTCGAGCGTTGTTTGATATGTTTTTTATTTTTTTTGCGGAAGAATGAGCTCACCATTGGTTCCAGCCAGCCACGTTGGTGGCGATACCACGGAACTGCGAGGGGCTGCCGGCAGCCTTGTAGGCCTTGGCGAGTTCCTCAGCACCGGGCTTGAGGTTGGCGTCCCAGCCGAGCCAGCCACCGTGGCCAGCGTCGAGGTACATGACGACGTTGGGCAGGTTCAGCTGCTTGAGGGCGTACGCGACACCGTCGCGGTAGCCGGCGGCGCTCTCTTGGCAGGTGGTGAGGTCCGAGTTGGTGACCAGGTTGGGGAGCGAGTCGGGCTCGATGACGAGCGCGAAGGCCGTGTTGGGGTTGGCCTTGAGGATCGTGACGACCTCTGCGGCGGATGGGTCAGTAACCCGTTCATCTCTCAACTGACTTCTGCTCCTCGCCTGGGAACTTTTGGAGCCAGAAAGGGAAGGGGGCCCACTCACTGTCGATGTACTCGGTCTTGTACTTCGAGATCTCGCCGACCTTCAGCTCACCGTTGGAGGCCTTAGCGGCGCAGTCACGGCCCGGGAGATCGTAGATGACGAGGCCGAGGATGTGCTCGCAGGGAACGTCCTCGAGGGCGGGCTCGAGCTTGCCGATGTTCTCGATGGTGTCGAGCCACAGGAAGGTACCGACGTCAGCGACCTTGGCGGCCGAGGCGGCGAGGCTGGAGTCGGAGATCTGCGCAACGGCGGCCTCGACCTCGGTGCGGTAGAAGCTGTTGGGGTGTAGGGTGTACTTCTTGAAGACGTTGGTCTTAGCATCGAGCGTGACGGCCGACGCGCAGGCACCGCTGGCTTGACGGGGTTTCTGCTGGGTCGTGGGCGACGGGGCGGCAAAGGCCGTGGTGGCGAACGCCAGGGCTGCGGTTGTGGAGAACTTCATGTTGGGCAGGATCACACACAAGCTGATGTTGGAACTGTGATGGGCTGGTCGAGAGATCTTCCTTCCTTGCAAGAGAGGGCGGATGGCTCGCCTTTATACCGGGACATGAGTGCCCTCCCCCTCCCACCCCCCTTGGCGTCTTGACTTATTCCCTGGCAACCACATCCCGGAGCCTCAGGGGCCGAGGCCAACGAACGTCTGCGGGCCGCTTACGAGGTGAGGCTACCGCCCTGCTTTGGGAGGTCGAGCCTTGGAGCCTTGCAATCAGGAAGACAGGGCCGGTGTTGGCGCGAGGGCTCGGGTTGGACGCTCCGAGGAGGGATGTGAGCCGCGCCGAGCAGTCGCCGTAAGGATATGGGATGCGGGGCTGCTGGCGAGTGCCGATCACAGCGACTGGACGGCATGTCAGGTCCCATCTCGCACTTCATATCGAGCTTCATTTGCGCTCAGGCGATGCCCCCCGTGGCCCCCGTTGCGGATTGGCTGACAGACTACGGATGCTGCCACAGCGGTTGAGCGTGTACATGGGGAATGTGGGGAATCGGGGAGCTGGTTCCTGACAATCTGGGGTACTTTCCCACCTTCATGCACGTCCCTCGATCTCCCGTTTGGGTAAGCTAGGGGTTCAAGGGTGGGGGGGGGGGGGGGGGGGTTACGGAGCTTTGCCCTTTACAACCGCCCTCCCGCCAGCGCGGGCTTGTGAGAAAGATTCGCCGTGTCGATCAGCGGGTAACGGTCCGCCACGAAGAATGTCAGTGGCTGCTGCTGATGGCGTAACTACGTACTTTGCGGGCGCGGAGCAGAGAGCTCCCGAGTTGTTGTGGCAGGTAAACCACTCTGGATGACTGCCCCGGGTCATCACCAGAGATTGATTCCGAAGGGTCTAGAGCTTTGATTCTACTTTTGACACAAACGTAGCACTCACGACATGTCGGAAACGGTCATTCATGTTCATATCGAGATGCATACATTCTCGCGATCTCTTCACACCACGATCCGGGTCTGCCATTTCATCAAGTTGGAATGCGGGGACTCCGCATGCACCCATACGGTCGTGTACATGAGGATCCCGGGGGGTGGACGACTGTGTATGGGGGGACTCCATTTCCCCAACATTTCATTCCCGGCGCTAAACGGCAGTTGGTGGCTAAAATACGCCATTGTTTGAAACGGAGCTTGATTTGTGTGCAGGCGCATATAGTGCCCCCCTATTAAGCCGTTGATTATTAGCCGGCAATCCCAGCCCAGTGCCACGGGAGCACGCAGGGGGTAACTTGAAGGGTGTAGTCGTTGCCGATCATGATACTACCCGACCTGCTTTGCCGTGCAATTCGACGGACTCTTGATTCTGTCGCCGCCCCGGCTAAACCCCCTGGACGCTTCGTCGGCACGGAGCATGGACCGAGCAACACGAAAGGGGACGAACCGCCCCCTATACGTGAGTCGCGTTAACTCTTCACAAGGCCCGGTACCAACGATCCAGTCATCAGGCATCGATCACTTGGTCGTCCGCCCTAGGAAGTTCGGTAGTCGTTGCCGTGGCTGTCTTACTCCCGGCCTTGCGTTTCACTCGTTTGTTTCGAGAAGTCGGCTCAGCTCGTGGGGGATCCGGAAATCTGCTCATAACGCCTCGACGTGATGTATTGATGTCATCGTAGCCATGTTCGGGGGGCGGAGGCAAGTCCCGATACTAGTGGCTTCGCTGTGTGTTGTTTTGAACCTTGACCGATGGAGACCACCGAGGCGAGGACTCTCTCGTGACCTAGGACCGAACCGCGTCCTTTGGTGTTGCGGTGCAGACCCCTTCTCCTACCGGAATTTCTCTCGTTGTCTTACTATGTCTTCCAAGGTAGAGATGGCCGACGTCGACTAGCTCGGTTCAGGTCGCTTTAATCACAGCTGTGGTGATTAAGAACAATATCATGAACCCTGAGGATGAAAAATGCACAAGTACCAGAAAGTGAGTGACACCAGCGTGAAACGCTTCGAGCACTTGAGTACTAACACGAAAGAGCAGTCAGACTTAGCAGGTTAAGTCTTGCTTGGAGCTCGGCAATGCGATGGTAATACCCTCCGTTACACGAACCGAGACGTTGTCTCTTCCAGAGAACAGCGTGGGAATCAGCACTGGCCTCCTGTCCCCGGTTTGATTTCCTTGCCCTTTCGTTTTCAGTTACCAAGCTTGTGATTCAACTTACCGTGGCTTACTAGTAGGTTGTGACCTCGAAGCTAGTCACAGTCCAACCACCGGCTGGTTTAACCGACAGTCATTTGCTACTTTGTGGATGCGTAATTGTCGCTCCGAATGGTTTATTTCTTGGACAATGGTTTCGGATCAACATGGTCTGTGTTCTCGCTAGCTGTCGCCAAGGTGTTCCCCACCTCAGCATCGGTCTAGTAAAGCTTAGCGAAGACGTCTGTTCTTCAACGAGCTCGGCGAGCGCTAGGATGTCGGCTCATGCTCGCGACGAGGCCCACCCATGGAGTTGGGTCCGAGGACGGTATTTATGAGAGCGAAAGGAAGAACGAAGTGCCAAAAGAATCCGCCACACGAGATCGGGAGCGGTAGAAAACAAACTCCTCTACCAAGCAGGCAGCTCTGACGGTCGCCGTTGGAAGGCATTCGGTGTTTTGAAGGTATCATGAACCGTGCATGTCCTTTGTGTGTCAAGTCATCACGCAATGCTGGATAAAACCAAGGTATGTTGACGCACGACATACTGCCCGTTTGGGTCGACTAGAGAGGTTGAACGGCGCGCGCACAGCGCTAACTACCATCTTGGCTTGCTCCGCTGTTGTTTTCGTTAGGAGAATAAAAGTTCAAAACCCAGAAAAGAGGGTTGGGGGCTTGGCCAAATGCAAATGCACCTCACTACGAACTCAGCCCGAGCTCCAGCCCTCTGGCCCCACAAGTTGGCCAATCTGCCGTTTCACACCGCCCACGCACAAAACATCCCCCCCACACCAGCACCACCAAAATCTCGCCAAATTTTGCGCCCTCGGAATTTTGAACCATCGCCCAACGAACTTCGACCCGGATTTTTGTCGACAATCCACGAGTCACCGTCACGATGGGTACGTAACCCTTCGGCCTCCTCGAAGCCTTTGTGTGCGAGTGGATGAGATTCTGAAACACGTCTCTCTCTGCGATATGGCATTTCTGCTCCCGGTCGAGAATTCGTCGTCGTCGCTGTGTCTCTGAGCCCTTTCTCGAAAGAGATGGGCCGACCAAAGCTTCGAGGCGATGCATCGCTGGTCGACGCGCCAATTTGAGCATACCAGGATCCAAAGGCTGACCGGAGTCCTTGTTGAATAATAGGTATCGATCTGCGGAAGCACCACGAGCGGTCCACGCACCGCAAGGCCCCCAAGAGCGACAACGTCTACCTCAAGCTCTTGGTGAAGCTCTACCGCTTCCTGGCCCGTAAGTAATCCTACTGCCTCAACACCACAGTATCCGAGCATTCTGACGCAGCAACATTCCAGGCCGCACTGATGCGCCCTTCAACAAGGTGGTCCTGCGCCGCCTGTTCATGAGCCGCATCAACCGCCCCCCCATCTCGCTGTCCCGCATCGCGGCCAACCTCAAGAACGGCAACGAGAAGAAGACCATCGTCGTTGTGGGCACCATCACCGACGACAACCGTCTCCTGACCGTCCCCAAGGTCCAGGTCGCCGCTCTCCGCGTCACCGCCACCGCCCGTGCCCGCATCACCGCCGCCGGCGGCGAGGTCATCACCCTTGACCAGCTCGCTCTTGAGAAGCCCACCGGTGCCAACACCCTCCTGCTCCGCGGCCCCAAGAACTCTCGCGAGGCCGTCAAGCACTTCGGCATGGGCCCCCACAAGAACAAGGTACGTTTTCTCTTGTTTTTCTGCAGCACTCGGCCGAACAGTACTGATTCCCCCAATAGAAGCCCCATGTCCGCTCCAAGGGCCGCAAGTTCGAGCGCGCCCGTGGTCGCCGCAGGTCGCGTGGCTTCAAGGTCTAAAGCAGTGGATATGGATACCCATTGGAGTTTGGGGCGTGGCACGGGGTTCTTGGTCGTCGCATGGCAATGGTTTTGGGGCATTTGGTTCTGGGCTTGCTATGCTGTGCCGTCGGCCACAGGCGGCATATGGAACACAAAAGTCTTTTCTCTTTTTTTACGGGCATGAGGAATTGACAGCATGGCACTTGACTGATGCCACTGCTATGAATGACAATGCCATTGAGCCCCGCAACAGCATAAATGATTGCGTTTCTGTGTGTTTGTGATCCATGTGTTATACAACAACGTATTGCGCGTATGTTTACAAGATGGTTTTTACATGTCTACCCGGTTCGCCACCGAAGCAGCCCTCTCTTACTCTCTCTCGATATCCTCCAACGTCACGTTGTCTATCCTCCTTAGTGCCACAAAGAACGACTCTCGCGATTCCTAAACCCATATGAATCAGACTCGACCCCGACCAAACAAAAACAAAACACACAAACATACTCTCGCAAGACAAAGAAAGAAACCGAAAAAACGAAAACATATCTATATAAAAAAGACGCACCTTGCGCGACGCATCGGGCTTCTCCCGGTGCACCGTCTCAAACATCTGCTTCAGCTTGTCCTCCAGCGCCTTGTCCTCGGCCCCCTGGTAGAACTTGCACACGAAGTGCCCGCCGGGCTTGAGCGTCTCGGACGCGAAAGTCAGGGCCGCGTAGCAGAGGTCCTGTTGTGGGGGGAAGGGGAGGGGAAGGGTGGTGGTTAGCTTTTGGGGGTCTTTTTTTGGGTTGAGGGGTTGGGAGTTGGATGGTGTTGGCGGGGGTAAGGGGAGTAAGAGGGAGGGGGGGGGTTAATTACCATGCTCCCGGCGTGATCCTTGAAGAAGATGCCGCTCGTGTTCATCATCCTAATATAAGGGTTACTCAAAGTTTTGACCGTGAAGCCGTGGGTCTGGGGCCAAGGTGCTGACATGTCGCTGAGTACCACCTGGTGTGTCGTGAAAAGTGAGTTGGCCGTGTTAGCTGGTTGCTGTTCTTGCATGGGACGGGTTGCTACGCCGACCTACGTCTACCAACCGCAGATTTGACTTTTTTCCCTCCTTCGGTTGTGTGCTCTCCTCCGCGGGTTGGACGCTCTCCTCCGTCGGCTGGGTACTCTCCTCCTTCGGCTGGGTGATCTCCTCCGCGGGTTGGGCGCTCTCCTCCTTCGGCAGGGTGCTCTCTTCCGTGGGTTGGGTGCGATCCTCCGTGGGCTGGGTGCTCTCTTCCGTGGGTTGGGTGCGATCCTCCGTGGGCTGGGTACTCTCCTCCTTCGACTGGGTGCTCTCCTCCTTCGCTTCAGTGCTCTCGTCTGGCGAGAGCGATGATGATGACGAAGGCGAAACCGGACTGCTGTCAATCTCCGCATCACTCTCATGCGCCGCCATCCGCTCCATATCAATATAACTCGGCCGATCCAGAACCTCATCACCCCCTTCCTCACCCTCCCTCCTCCTCCTCCTCTCCACCATCTCCGCCCTCCTCTCCTCCCTCCGCCTCCTATCCCCCTCCACCAGCACCTGCTTCACTATCTCCCTCACCCTCGGACTCAAAAAGTTCCCCTGGATCGTGCTGACCCCCTTGGGCGGCTGCGCGGGGATGATATCGATGCCCAGCACCGTGCCGTTGGGCGCGGTGCGGTCGACGGCGACCTGCGACCAGCTGCCGGGGGCATAGCCGAGGTCGACGACGACCTGGCCGGCGTGGCGGTGGAACAGGCCGTACTTGATGTCTATCTCGAACAGCTTGAAGGCGGCGCGCGACTTGTACCCCTCCACGCGGGCGGAGCGGGCGAAGTAGTCGCCGCGCTGGCGGATTTTCCAGGAGCCGGAGGATGATGAGGCGGAACGGGATTGGGTGAGGGTTGGGTGGGGGGATGAGATTGGCGGTTTTGATGCTGCGGAATGTGATGATGGGAGGGAGTATGGGGAGGTGAGCAGGGGTGAGTTAAAGGTGTTTATTGTTGTCGAGTTTAGACATGAGAGTCCCCGAGTGACTGGGACAGCCAGACGGAGTGGCGTCCGGGTCCATGGCGCCTGCATATGGATGGATGTTGTGGTTACACATCAAGTGACAGGTATGTGTACCAAGTTTGTTCGTTGAAGCTGAAGAACTAGGACTTGATGGGGAGGATTTGGGTTTATGGTTGTGAAAGATGATGAAGCCGGATAGTTGCAAGTCTGAGATTGACGTGTGCGAGCTAAACTCAACTCCTCAATTGATAAATGCTTGGCGCGCAGATGAGCGGGAAAAGCTCACCTTGTAGTCGGGTAAAAGCCCGTTACGCATATATACAATCCTGGCAGCCTGGCTCCCTGCAATGGAGCCTGCCTCTGACGAAGAGGGTCTTTTATTTTGGATGAGTTGGGCGCCAGTTACTCGAGTGAAAATAGGGGCAGTAGTTGGATCTCATCACAATTTGCCAATGATCATAGATTGAAGGTCCGCATCACTTGCCAGAACAGAGGGAAGATCAAAATGTCTCATTGATCGTGGCATAACGAATTAAACAACAACGCCTAGATGCCCAACCCCCAACCAATCCCAAAACACCAAATGTAACAACACACTCACAACGCCAAAAATATGCCCACCCCATCGTGCCTAGTCCCAACCAGAAGTAAATGCCCTAGACCACAAGCCCAATACCATCCGTCCACCGCATCAGCTATGCCAAAAAGCTAGCCGCCACACCCCTCCTCTCCTTCTTCAACGGCGAAAACGAGGCCCCGGCAAAGGCATTCTTGACGCCCGCCCCAAACCTCGCAGCAGCAGGGCCCTTCCCCGCGGCCTTCGCACCGCCGGCCTTGGCAATAGGCGGCCGCTTCGCAGCAGGAGCCGCGGCAGCGGTCGGGTTGACCTTCTCACCCTCGTCTTCAGCCCCGTCGAACAGCGTCGAGGGATTTGCGCCGAGCAGCTTGCGCTTCTTTTTCTTGGGCTCCGCCTTCTCCGGGACGCTGCTGAGGCTGGCAGTCGTCGGTTCGGGGCCAGCGTTGTTTGCGGGGAGGTTCTCCTGATCTTGGTTGGTGCTGCTGTCGCCTTCCTCGGCTTCTTCGCTAACCTTGTCCAGCGTGGACTCGACGCGTGGAGCCTTGCGGTTCCGGACTGTCAGGTTCTTCGTGGAGGGCGAGGTGTCGTTAAGGGGTTTTGTGCGAGGCCTGCCACGCGGCCGCTTCTCGGTGAGTTTGACGGCGGAGGCGGGTTTGACAGCCGAGGACTCGACTGCTGCCGGTTCTTCGGGGGCCGGCTCAGTGGAAGTGGTCTCTTCGGCGCCGCGGAACTGAACGGCTGCTGTTGGCGTGGTGTCGTTGTCTGTGGGTTTCGGGGACCCGTCGGGGTTGTGTGTCTTGTTAAGGAAGGGCGTGATGGAGAATTCAGACTTTCCACCGACCATGGACAGGTCGAAGCCCCTCTTCTTAAGAGGACGCTTCGGGCGGTCGTCCATGCCAGGGGTGAGAAGGACCTTGTCGTCCATGCTCATCTCCTCTGCTGACCTCTTCTTCTTCGCATTCGCCTTCGCGCCGGCCCCCTTAAGCGGCACTGTGGTTGTTGCGACAGTAGAAACTTTCACTGCCCGCTCCTGTGCCTTCTCCAGCTCAGCGCGGCATTTCTTGAGCTCATCCTGTGCATCACGCAGCTTACTGCGCAACCTGTCCACCTTGTCAAATGCAGCTTGCTGCCGTTCCTCCGCATCGACTTGGGCTTGCTCGTTCTCCCGTCGGAGCTTCTCTTGCGCTTTCGCTTGTTCCGCCAACTTCGCAACAGCCTCGGCAAGTTCCTCCCGGAGTTGTGTTAGCTCCTCATCAGAGGCTGATTCGGCTTCCCTCTTCACTTGCCGCTGCGCTGCGCGCTTCTCCACAGCGAGGGCCTTCTTGGCTTCATCCACCTCTTGTCGAAGCTGTTCCATCTCTTCTTGCATTTCTGACGTTGTGTTGGACTTGGCTTTGGCGAGCTGGTCCGCCCGGCGCTTTTCAGCAGCAAGGCTCTCCTCCACCGAGGCCAACTGCTCCCGGAGCGCTTGCAGCTCGCCCTCAGCCTCACTGTTCTTGTCCGCATGACTTTTCGAGTTCTTTTCAGCGAGCCGCTTTCCCTTGGCCAGTTCCTTCTCTAGCTCGCGCACTTGTTTGCGGAGGTCTTCCTCGACTTCATTGTCGCCGTCCTGTTTCTGTGCTGTCTTTTCCGCAGCGCGCTTCTCATTGGCAAGCTCGACTTCCAACGTGTTGAGTTGGCGTTCCAAAGCTAGCTTTTCGGCGAGCACATCTTTCTGGTGCGCAAGTTGCGATCGCAAGTGTTCTAGTTCGGGCTTGAGAACGGCAACTTCTCGGGAGAGGGCGAGCTTTTCGGACAAGACCTTGGCTGAGTCCTGTGATACAGCGTTGAAGGCAGAGAGTTCCTCCTGTTGCGGACCATATTAGAACCAGACCCGAAAGCCGGGCGAGCGGTCAAATTTACCTTCAGATTGGTAATCTCGCGGGCTTGAGACTGCGTGAGGTTGTCCTGCCTGCGGGACTTCTCCTGCGCGCTGTCCAGCTGGCTGCGGACATCCTCGATTTGCTCGACAAGGTCCTTGACACGCAGATCCCTTTGCGCAAGCTGGTCCTTGACTCCCGAGGTCTCATCGCGGAGCACCATGCTGCGCACCTTTAGCCGCCTCGCTTCTTCGGCCTTGACCACGAGATCGCATTCGTGGATGGCCTGTTGGTACTTGATGTCGAAATTGTGCATGGTTTCGGTTCTCTGATATTGATTGGCATGTTAGAACGGCGTCCGACGCGCCGTAGGGTGGATGCGCACCTCTTCAGAGTCCATGTTTACACATTGCGACGCGTTTTTCGGCGGCATAAGGATGTAAACAGTGGTGGGAACAAGGTTGAATAGAGTCTAGGCTCGATGATAATCGAGTAGCAACCAAATCGGAACGGTTATCACGAAGAGTTGGAGCGCAGGCAATGGACGATAGCTGGCGAGATATAGATGATGCAATGGTTGAGGAATGCAATCAAGAAGCTGCCCACACTTTGAAGTAAACAGTCTTCCCAACACAGCTTAGCGCATATACTCGGCCCCCACCGTGCCATCCTGGCATCTTTGTCGGACCGGTAATGCCAAGCCACAGGGGTGTAGCCAGCATTGCCAGCTGCAGCAGAGCTCCCGCGTTTAGGCTGACGTTCCTTAAGGACACACTTGCCAGAAGCAGAAGCTCTATCCCAATCGCCCGCCAAGGCCCCCGAACCCAGCAGCCAGCGGCCGTCTTCAACGACGAACCAAACCACCACCACCACCCAATTGGTGATCCGTCCAGGAGCAATCGGTCCTCCGCGCGGCGACGACTCGACCCAACCCAACCCAACCCCACGACGCCACCGCCAAACCCCCCTTACATCCCACCCACCCACCATGAGGCTGCTCAACCTGCTCACCACCGCGCTGCTCAGCGCGGCCACGACCACCCTCGCCGCGGCGGGCAGCAGCAAAAAGAGCTCGGAAGAGCGGTTCCAGCTGTACCACGGCAAGGCGATCTCGTCCAGCCCCGTGAAGCTGGTGGACGCCTCCTACCGGGAGCTGACGGCGACGCCGCGCGACTACAGCGTGGCCGTGCTGCTGACGGCGATGGACTCGCGGTACGGCTGCCAGCTGTGCCGCGAGTTCCAGCCCGAGTGGGAGCTGCTGGCGCGCAGCTGGACGGGCGGCGACCGCAAGGGCGAGTCGCGCGTGGTGTTTGGCACGCTGGATTTTGGGGATGGGCGGGATGTTTTTATGAGTGTAGGTTTCCAGAGAGAGAGAGAGATGGGTGTTCTTGGGTGTGGTGTGTTGGAGCTGGTTGACTGACGTTTTTGGGGCGGGGGTAGCTTGGTCTGCAAACGGCGCCGGTGCTGTTTTTCTTCCCGCCTACGACTGGCCCTCACGCTACTGCCTCGTCGGAACCGATTCGCTATGACTTCACTGGCGGGTAAGTTGTTTAGAAGTATGAGTTTCCGTTCGGTCCGAGAGACGCTGACCATTGGCCCCCCCTTATCAGAGCTCAAGCAGCCGAGGTTGTGCACAGTTGGGTTGCGCGGTACCTGCCGGACCGCCCTCACCCGCCCATCAAGCGGCCGATCAACTGGATGCGCTGGATCTCGACCTTTGTCATTCTCTCCGGCGGGCTGACCTTCTCCTACGTTGCCTGGCCCTACGTGCTGCCCGTCATCCAGAGCCGCACCGTCTGGGCGGCCATCACGCTGATCTCGATCCTTCTGTTCACCAGCGGCCACATGTTCAACCACATTAGGAACGTTCCGTACGTCGCCGGCGACGGCCGCGGCGGTATTAGCTATTTCGCGAGCGGCTTTCAGAACCAGTATGGCCTTGAGACGCAGATTGTGGCTGCCATGTGTAAGTGCTTTACAAACAAAGTCTATCCTTTTTTTGTTACCCCCGCCCAGCCCAGCCTCCTTATCCCCGTCTGTATGCCTATCTAACGCCGCCAACCCAAATAACAGATGGTATCCTTGCTCTTTCCAGCATTTCCCTTGCCATCAAAGTGCCCCGGATGAGCGACCCCAGGAACCAGGGCATTGCCTTCATCGCCTGGTTCGGTATCCTCTTCGTCGTGTATAGCCTCCTCCTGAGCATCTTTCGGGGTAAGAACCCCGGCTACACCTTCTCGCTGCCGCCTTTCATGTAAGCGGTCGAATGGGGATCCTGCTCGAGTTGATCCCGGCTGTTGTCCACAAGTCTAAGGAGCCAAGAGCAGGAGCAAGGCAAAGTGATGTTTGGTGTGTATGTACAACTAGGGTTATTAGTGGCGCATCTAGAGGAACGGAAAAAAAGTTGCCTTGATCGATACATTCTTCGCGATTTCGGCTGCGAATGGGGTCAGTGATGATGGCCTTGAACCGAGATCGATGATAGACGCACATATCGGCGAAGGATCACTGCAAGAGCGGCTCCTCTTCGGGCTTCAGGCTCACGAGGAAGTCACGGCAGAGCTCAAAGCTCAGCCAGCTAGACGCCATACTCGGCGCCACCTTGAGCAGGTTCGGGATGATACCCTTGTAGAGCCCCTTGATGCCTTCTTGGGTAACGATGACGCGGACAGCGTCCGTCAGAGATTTGTACTGATACCCCATTCCGGACATGGTGTTGATTTGGAATCGCCGCCGGAGAACGTCACTGTTTCGGTCAGTACCCCGCTGCTGCCGGATCTCGAGTTCTTCCAGCCTAAAACTCACAATGGGTATGTGCATGTTTGCGCCACAGCGCCGGAGATGGCGCCCGCGGCCAGTTTCCGGACGGCGCTGGGGTTTTGATCGCCCTCCAACGTCAGGTATTGCCTGACAAACTCGTACGTCATGAAGTTTAAGCCGACCTGTGCTACTTGGTTAGCAAGGCACTCCCCCGCCGCGCCGAAACCCCCTTCCGAGATATATCCACGTACGTATGGCGCAACGCCCGTCACCGTCGGGATAATGCCCCGATACAGCGCCTTGATGCCTCCCTCCGTCCTGTACATGGCGCCCATGGTCTGCCACATGCCGGGGAGCTTGGTCGGCTTGGCGCCGAGCTCCGCGAACGACGCCGACTGGATCGAGAGGCGCGTGCGCACGATGTCGAGCGGGTACGTGAAGGTGACGGAGGTGATGCCGGCGATCCCGCCGCAGAACAGGCGCGCTACCGGCGTGAGGCTGTCTCCGGGGTGGCGCTCGAAAAACTGCTACGGCCAGAGAGTCAGCTCCCCCGTTATCCAAACATGTATCCCTACCCTGCCCGGCACCCATGCTCGGCTCGAAAGGGGAGGTTACTACCGACCCTTTTATAGAAATTGTAACTCCCAAACTGCACGGCCGAGTACGGCACAATGCGGATGCAATTCGTCCCATTGCCGCGCATGAACCCGCGCCAGCCCTCCTCCTTCCACATCTTGGCCAGCCCCTTGCCCACGCTGAGCTTGTAGGCGTCGCGCCCCGCGCTCTGGATCTGGAAGAGGATCTTGAGGCGCTCGAGCGGCGACACCACGGTGCGCGACACAGCGCCCGCGACGCCGCCCGCGCAAAAGGCCGCCACGACAGGCTGCGAGATGGTGGCGAGGAATTGGTCCGCCGCGGTCAGCTTCTCGGCGGGGGGCGGAGACGGGGATGTGGAAGAGGTCGAGAGCGAGGGCTCGGGCCCGGGCTTGGACTGTGTAGACTGGGCCTGTGGAGGGGTCATGGTGTTAGTATATGGGGCATCTAGCACCGAAGCTTCTCTTGGAAACGTTCTAGAAACGCGGCGGGTGGAGTGCCAGACGGAAGACAAACCCGCGGATGCTGACAAGGAATACGTACAGCTGACATTATGAGGGGTTGAGCAACGAAGAGTGAATATGAAGCTTGTTGTTCAACAGCAGGCCGGTTGGCGCTGATCTCCAAAGGTTCGTGGCCGTCAGGGGGAAAACGGGTTGTCGTCGGTCAGGGGAAGTAGGATGGGCGAGACGTCGAAGGGGTTCAGATTTAAGGTTATGGTTGGAAGGCTGACATGTCGGGAGAACGAGCCGGTTTCGGTTCCTCGAGTCGCATAGGTGGCGCCGTGCTCGTTTTCGGGAGTGGTAAGCTGTAGAAGTTCAGCGTCTATGGTTTTCAAGAGGTCCTTCGGAAAGGGCTGTCACGGCGACGGCGACAGGAGAGCGCAAGGCAATTTCGGTTTGGAGATTTGCTAAGGAGGATGCTGAGACTGAGCTTTTGAAGAGGACCGTGTGGTCAGTGGAGATTGGTCGCTGTGGGCCGGCACTGGACGGCACTGAGCCCAGATGACGAAAACTCAAACAAGGCAAAGGCGCCAAGCCACCTCACGGCTCAGCGCTCAGCTCTACGGTAACTAAAAATGGCTGCGCTCAATGACTTGCCCCTTAGGCATCAAAGGGCTGCTTACACAAATTCGGCGCCCTTGTCGACGAAGACAATGGGGCAATTGGCTTGGCCAGACAAGTCTCCTTTGTTCAGGCGATTTTGATATCGTCTGCTTGGCAGCTTCTGACTTGCGCTTTTAGAATAAGGACCAGTGCAAGGTACCGATCGATGACTTGCTGTCGATCCAACTACACTTGGCCAGGGAGGCAGGTGGGCTAAAGAAGTTAGTCGCAGCGACTGACGGTCCGCCAGGTCAGCGAAACACTGTACCCGGTGAGGCAGCGAGTCGTATTCTGACAAGTATCACGGGTACCTGGCAGCCCGTCAGCCCCTCATCCATTTGTATGTACATACATGCGAGGCGAGCTTGTCGGTAACATGCATCGAGGGCTAATGCTGCCGCGACTCAACGAGTAAAATCATTGCCTGTCGAGACTCGACGTATTGCCGCCAATAGCCGACAGAATTGGTTCCGCCCTCGGTTGATTATGTCCCTGTGTTTTGCGGAGTAACTCTCCATCACAGCATCACCACCCGAGCTGCCCCGATGAGAGCGGGGCATTCTTTTCTCTGAGAACCATCGAACATGGGACGACAACCCACAACTCGTTTGAGAAACCATGGGGTTGAGCTGCCGTCGGGAATCCCTAAAGAGATCGGACTGTCTCACACAATTCCAGGATAGGCTCGGTGTCGCCGAGTCAATGTTGTCATGCCAAGCGCCTAGCCTTGAGCAACTCGAAATCCAATGCTCACGAGACCAAGATGCATGGCCGTTGTCATCACGAGGACAATGTTAAGAAACCAACCTGCGATTGCTACCTACTCATGACAGTGTGTCTATTTTAACTTCCCACCGACTCCACCAGAACGTAAGGAGATGAACGATCGCATGCGTAAGTCTACGTCCCACTGTCTCCAGAAATCGTCGTCGCGGATGTCCCTGCTATATTTTCGGAATTGGAATGTATTGGAAAGGTCCAATCGGGATCGCATCTTCGGCCGACGCAAAAGCGGGAACAGGGGTAACGAGCTTGAGAAAGTTGAACGCCCAGGAGACGTCCAACATCAGTAATCCACCACAGGAGGGAAGAGAAACGCCGAAAGTGCATCAGTAACAGTCTTACAGCCAGAACCCTGAAGGAATCGCGATTAAGAAGGGGCTTCCCGAGCAAAATGCGTTCATTCGGCGACATCGAGATCGTCGTGGGCCGGCCGGTCGGGGCTGTCGATGGCTGCATTTTGTTTGTCAGATATC
This sequence comes from Chaetomium cochliodes, assembly GCA_023383405.1. Classification (NCBI taxonomy): domain Eukaryota; kingdom Fungi; phylum Ascomycota; class Sordariomycetes; order Sordariales; family Chaetomiaceae; genus Chaetomium; species Chaetomium cochliodes. The sequence continues at coordinate 1,017,236 of JAKWJL010000009.1, read as the reverse complement.
GCCTGCCTTGTTGGTGCGGATAGCTAGAGAAAAACATACGCTTCCTGTCGTCTCCATTCGCGCCATTCTCGCGACGGTCGCGCTCGTCACGGTCACGGTCGTCCTTGGTGTCACGGTCCCGATCACTGGGGCCGGCATCAGCATGTTAGTGGTCGCGGTATGGGCTAGAACGACACGTACCGATCAGGGCTACGCGAGCGGTCGCGGGTATCGCGGCGATCACGGTCGTAGTCACGGTCCCGGTCGCGATCGCGGCGATCGTCCTTCCTAGGCGAGTAGTCGCGACGACGGGGGCTCGGCGACCGACGGCGTGGAGAAGAGCGGCGCGGTCCACGCTCCCGTTCGCTGCGGTCGAACCGCCACGAAGCGGAAGGCGGGGTACGAGCCCACTAGAGCGGAATCAATACACTGGTCTGGCTAAATAGGCGGTGACGTCCAAGGCATACCTCGATCTTCAGCACATCGTCGCGGCCGATGCGCTTGTTGTGCATATCATGATACGCGTCGTCCGCATCGCGGCGATCCTCGTACTCCACGAAAGCAAACCTAGGAACGACAGTTAGGGATGCTGTTATTATCGCGAAACCAATCGATGGGCGCAACTTACAGCCTGCTGCTAGCGGACCGCGGAGCCGGGATGTCACAACGGACCAGACGGCCGTAGCTAAATGGATCCAGTATCGTCAGCACCTTGACAAATACCGCGGGATGCTAAGGAGGAGGTTTATTGGCTAGCCGCGCGCGGTCAAACTCCAAAATATATGCTGCTCTTAGCAGGTTGCTTGCCCGATGCAACAAATGGATTCTTGTTTATGTCTTCGCCGGCCGCTCGATCGAAGGGAGGAGGGGGGCGAGGGCACGAGATCCGGAGCCTCGAGCGAATCACCGGGCGCGGAGTAGTGGGAGCGACGGCGGCGAGGATATATGGAAGGGAGGAGGGCGAGGGAGCGCGACGACGAGGAGGGGAGACGTAGGAGGGGGAGGACGGCAAGAGGAAGGTAATCGAGGACCGAGCTCGATGTTGGTTGATCGAGCCATCGCCGTGTGGTGTTAAACGTACCGCTCGAATTCGTACGCAAGGTCGCGCGCGCGAGTGCCGTGGCTGAAGCCGGACACGTAAAGGGTGGTTCCGTTGCGAGACATGACGGGTTGATGATTGATGGAAAAAGTGGCAGAGGTTGTCTGAAGAAAAGCGAGTCAAGTGAGCGCGACGGTGTAATTAGGCGCCTTGAACTTTGCGCAGTTTCCCCGAGAACAGGGCGAGCCTTGCCACCAGATTGAACAATGGCTATGCTTGGCAGGCAAAAAACAACCAAGAAGAGCCACCACTCGATGATGGTTTGATGGATTCCGAAGAGGTTGATGGAGGTGAGAGGTGGAATGTTCGGAGAAAGTGGAATGGCAGGTCCCAAAAGAAGCCTAGGCTAAGGGACCCACCTTTATGTCAGCGCGACCATTGGGTTCCCGAAAGGCGGCGCGTGGAATGCCAAGAAATGCAGCCGAGTCTTCTTTCGCGCAGGATAACTGCAGCCAGCCAGCTGCCCGAGTCCTTGAACAAAAGAACGAACGACCTTTGAACGATTGGGGATCGAGTTCGCATTTGGAGCGGCGAGGGAGTCAACATTCCCAATTCCAACTATTGGCACACTACCTGCCTGAAGGTATATTATTATCCGCTCTCATGCTGATTTCATGCTTATTCGACTACACAATAGTTTCGCACTGTTTCCAAGCCCCAAGCTCCCAATCACAAGATCAGGTACAGACTGCAAAGGACACTGGGTCCTGTGAAAATACCTAACCAGAATATCACGTTTCCCAGCGTTGCTCGGTTCCGGAGCCATTTCGTCCGACTGAGCCTCACCAACTGTTTTCGGCTGAGTTAGCACCCGAACAACAATGGCAACACCAACGAGTCCCCTCTGCAGTAAACTCACCGGCAGTTGGCACATCTGTAGGATTAGCAGGTAACCCCTCAGCTTCTTAAAGATGCACCACATAACCAGCTCGTGGACACAGGCCGACAAAAAAAAGGTGATAAGGGTGGCCGTATGTTTGTCGACCTTCATGGCCGAGATGGAACTGTGATAGACATGCCTCAGCAGGAAGTTGTGCACGGGGCGGTTCCAGTCCCGCGCGAACTGGTCCCACGAGACACAATTCCACCACGCGTCGTAGAAGCTGCGGTCCGCAAAGTAGGTCAACTCGGCCAGGAAGTTAAGGATGGTCTCCCAGATGAGATACCACGTCAGCAGGTACTCCATCAAGAAGGGGAAGACCAGGTCCAGCAGCATCCAAGGGAACTCGCGGAACCGGCCGGCCAGCGGAACACCCTCCTCCTTCATGCGCACCGTGGTCATGACGACGGGGTAGATAAAGGCCTGCGAGATCATGATCATGACGAAGATGATGCCGAAGCAGGCCGCGGCCTTTTCGGCGGCGTAGTACCAGTTTATGGAGTCGGAGCGCGGGTACTCGAGCTCGTAAACCACCGTCGGCAGGACAATGTACTCGTAGTGGTTGCACAGAGTCAAGTTGTTGGGGTACTCGCGGCCCGGCTTTGTCGACTTGCCCCTGAGCTCGTCCGACAGCGCATCCACCTCCCACTTTAGCACCCGCTCAAAGACGTGCACCTGCTCTCCGTCGAGCGGTTCGCGCGAGTCGATGGCCACAACGATCCGCCCGATATCCAAAACATTCTCATGCGGCAGGGACTGCCGCCTCTCTCTCGCCGACGGGACCTTGGCGAGATGCGCCGTGTCGATATCCGCCGCGGGCGGCCCGGTGGTTGACGGGGAAGTGACGGGCGAGATCCGCTCCAGCTTCTTGAGTTTACGCAGCAACAGCTGGCGCTGTTTGTACACGGAGCTCAAATGCCCGTTGTAAAACGCGTACGAGTGCTGCTTCATGAGCATGACCAAGCCATGGAGAACGAAAAACACGGTATGCGTCCACGGCCAATCCCGTAACCTTGTGAACCCGACCACGCCGCCAATGAAGGCAGTCTGCCAGATCTATCCACATCATTAGCACCGTTTACCAACACCCACAAGGCCACCAACAATAAGCCCCCAAGGCCAAGAACAAACAGAGAAAAACAAAGGAGGAAAGGAAAAGGGAAACCAGAAAAAAAGGAAGCAGACAACAAACAAACAAACCAACAAACTCACATTCTGCAGCACCCAACCGGCCCCATCCCAATCCACCCACCCCCCGCGCACCAGCACGCCCTGCACCAGCCACCCGACCCCGGTAATGGCACACATGACGCCGTCCGCGACCAACAACACCGCGACCTCGGTCTTGCAGCCGAACATCCCCCGCATGATCTCGTTGGTGCCCAGGATGCTGCCGTGGCGGCGCCAGTTGTCGGCGGCGATCTTGACGACGAACAGGAACACGGCCATCCAGAAGAGCGTGAAGAAGCCGTGGAAGGGCGAGTTGGCGGCGTGCGGGTTCTGCCGGTCGAAGGTCGAGAAGGCGTGCGTGAAGACGGGGGCCGTGAATTTCTTTTTGCTGCTGTGGCTGCTGCTGCTGCTGCTGCTGCTGCTGCTGCTGTGGTTGTGGCTGTGGTTGTTGGTGGTAGGTTTGCGGCGGTGGGGGGGTTGGGTGGTGGTGTTGTTGGGGGGGGAGGGGGTGAGGGATGTGGATGGTGGTGGTGGTGGTGTTGTTGCCGTGTCTTTCAAGGGGTCGAGCTCTGGTGTCTTCCGTCTTCTCGCCGCGACACCATTCGGTGAGCTGCCCGACGAGTCGTGATGTTCATTGTGACTTGCGGTCTCAGAATCCCGACCGAATACCCCTGGCGCCTCAACCTTCTGGGGAATGTTCTGCAGCACGGACGGCGTACTTGCTGATGAAGTGGAAAATCCATTGCCGTTCGCCGGAGCCGTCCCGGCACCCATGCCGTTGGCGGATCCAGATCCGGCCCCGGCCCCGTCCCCTCCCTCGGAGCCGGCGCCGTTAGCGCGCTGCTCCCCTGTCCGGCCCATGGTGGGAGAACGGCAGAAGAGCGACGAATGGATCCGACGAACAATCAGGCACAACCAGCCATGTGCCTGACACGGTTTGACGCAATAATTGGACGTTTAGACGGCGAAAAGTTGATGCAATTGTTTCGTTGGTGGTGTTCATCTGAAGGGCTGATTCACTGAAGTGAGCCTCAAAGACATTTTACCGTCTGACACTGGTTCATGTTACATTGATGAGCCAGCCACAGTAATCCCTTGCACTGCCGGATTCAGCGGATCAAAACACTCCATTATTACGAAAGACAGGAAACAACAGCAAAGGGTGGCGGATGTCGGCTTGTTGATCTCCTGGAGATTCGGAACACGTGTAAGACCCGAACGCCGATTTATGTGGCAACCTGTAAGTCAACGGGGCTGACTGAAGCAATGAGTCGGGGTCGGAGAATCGAGAAGTCAAAACTCCGACTAAAGGAAAAGAATAGGTACCGTAGTTGGGCTCCAAAAGAACCCAAAGGGTTGGGGTTGAGTATGGGGAGTGTCGCCCCTGACGTCACTACCTACACAGGAGGGGCACGCATATTGTGGGTTCTTCGATTTGATTCAACTCGTCAACTTCATTTCAACGCCCCGTTAGAAACAACATCTCGGCTAGCTGACAGGGTATGAAGGCGCTCTATGGCAAATATCGAAATAAACACAGTATCCCGACGCCCGGTGAAGCCCACCTCCTTGACCCAACCCTTCAATGGTAGGGCCTCTCGGGCCATCATCACACAAATGCCCTGGGGGTTTTCATCTTTCGAGATTTAGCTGCCCGGGTATCATAGCATGCCATTCAGCAAATCAGTTAGGAGTTTGCTCATTTGGCCGGACAGGCAGTTCCTTGTCTTTGCCTTCGGCCGGCTCATTAGCACCCCCGGGGTAACGTGTCCCCTTGTTCTTGACCTTCTTCTCCTTCTTCGGGGGTGGTGGGTAGGCCTTCTCGGCGATCTCTTGCCACTCCTTGGAGGCCTGGAATGCCGCTTGGATGGGGGCTAGGAGCGCGCTGAGTTCCTTTGCGACAGCGGGTTTGAGGAGTTGTGGTGTCAACTGTACCCGAGTTAGTTCCTGCACGCAAATGGCACGAATAATGAGAACTTACCACATCGTTCTTGTAATCCTCACGAATCCTCTCCGCTTCAGTGTAAACGAGCGGTTCCAACCCATCCCGCTCACGCTCAACACGGAACTCCCCATTCCCACGGAGGCGCGCCGCCGGTAGCAACACAAACTCAATAAAAGAGATCAGCCCGTTCTCCTCCACAACCTGCGGCGCGGCATGCGCCTTCTTGATCTTCTTAGCCACCGTCTCCGGCGTATCAAGCAGATCAATCTTGCTGTCCGGATCACTCGAGCTCATCTTTCCACCGTGCAGCCCAGGAACCATGGGGTTCAGCAAGTGGGCGCGCTCGCGGTAGCCCAGCTTCGGCAACCAGTCCTTAGCCGCCGTAAACAGCTTCCGCTGATCCATACCACCAAACTGCGCGTCACAGTCCAGGTACTGCTCGTCGAGCACCTGCAGGATGGGGTACAGCAGGCCGCTCATAGGGGCGTTATCCGTCTGCTTGACGACCTCGGCGCCGGCCTTCTTGGCGTCGTGCTCCGAGATGAGCGAGGCCATCTTGTAGACGTCCATGACGTACTCCGGGCTCTTCTGGTACGAGCTCCCCAGCACGACGCGCAGCTTCTCGGTCGACACGCCGATGGCCTGGAGGGTGGCGATGATGACGTGGCGGTAGAACTCGGCGCGGTGCATGACCAGCTCGAGGGGCGCCTTGAGGTTGTCGAGGAAGCCGTGGATGTCGGCGAGCAGGATGGTCACGTCGCAGCCGGCCGCGAGGAACTGCGCGATCTTGATGGCGGGGACGAAGTAGCCGCAGTGCGGCCGCCCTGTTGTTGCGGTCCCTGGACGCAAGACTGTCAACATCGCTTGTAAAGGAGGACCGGGCTATCAGCACCGCCTGTCACGTACCCCAGTAGATCTTGGGATGTTGCCCTTCATCGAGGATCTTCTTGATGATCTCCTCGTTCAACACCTCGGCGAGGTTCTCCTTGATGAGAGCAAATCGCTTGTCTGAGTCCGCAGCCGCCATTTTGTCCTGTCTTTTTCTAAAGAATGTAAAAAGTGATTGTCGAGCACAATTCTCTTGCAAGTCGGACTCACCCGGTTTAAAAAAGGTGGCCCCAAACCGTTGACTCAAAACATTTGGTGGGGCAACCGACTCTCGGCGGCGAGGGGTGGCGGGGTTGTCAGGGAACATCCATATTGCCGCCAAGTACCGCCTTTTCAGGGGCCCACTGTGAACCCTGAGGGCCGCAGGACAGGGCTGAAGAATCCTTAAGGGGGCGACATGTCAGACGACTCAGACCTGGGGCAGTGAACCGTTAAAAAAGTCCATCGTTTTCTCAAAATAGCAACCGTTCAACTGTCTTTAGCGAATATATGATTTTACAGAGAGAATAGAAGGCAAATGAGAAGTGACCCAAAGGGTTAACTCGCATAGCAAAACACACTCAACTCCACAAGTCCGTCCAGAAGTCCGTCCAGAAGTCCGTCCACTTGTTGAAACAAGAGGATTGAGATAACAAGGTAAATCTGAATTGGGGCGTCACTGCCTCAACGATTCGACTGCACAAAGGAATCAACCTGCTGGAACACACCCATGGACGGATGGAAGAATCATGAGCCCCGTTGCCCATTCAACTTTTCCTGGAACCAACCTGCCGCCCCGGTCTACCATGGAAACGTTGTTACACCCACCTACTGCATCTTCTCGTGCGTTGCCATCAACGATCCTATGAAATTGTCAGCTTCTAATCCTCAATCCTCTCGTACGGGGCCTGGACTCACCAATAAACGTCGTCACCAGGCGGGCGCGGACTTGACAGATATCCTCGGGCACGAGCCAGATGGTCGCGCCCATCTTTCTCGCAATGCTAATGCTCAGCTTAGCATTCAAGTAGGCGTCCTCGTCGGTGCGGCCGTCCGTCACCAGGTCGTAGTCAACATAGCTGCTCTTCATACCGCTGAGGACATCCAGCAAGAAGATGCCCGTGCCGATAGCCGGGTCCTTGAAAGAGCGGATGCTCGAGTTGCGGCCGCCCTTGCGGCTCATCTCGTTCGCCCAACGGACCATCTCGGCGTCGGTGATCTCGCGCTTGCCGAGGCGCTGCGCCAGGCCCTTGAGCGTCAGCGTAATGTCCTTGCGCATCAGCTGCCAGACCAGCCCCAGCGTGAGCTTGCGCTGCCCGTCTGTGATGTCGGCGCCCTGGATGCCGACCAGCGAGAAGCCGTTCTGCTTGCCGAGCTCGATAGCGTAGTTTGTGTTCTCGACCGCCTTGAACCGCGACATCTCGCCACCGTGCGCCGGCCGCTTGTTGACGCCCCGCCAGTTGACCGAGCCCTTAATCACCTTGTCATACGCCTGCATCAGGATGGTACCGTCGCAAAGGTCGTCGAAGAAGGATTGGACGGCTGGCTGCACGTCCAAGCTGTTGAGCCACAGCGTGAACACGCGGGCCTCGCGCTCGCCTTCCGCGTCAAAGTCTTCCACCTCGATCTTCTCCTCTTCGGTGATGGGGTCGAGGGCGGGGTGTGTGTTGAAGAGGTTGGCGACGAACGCGAGGTTGAGCTTGGGGTTACCGGCCACGAGCGAGGAGGGAGTCAAAAACTTCCGGCACCCCAGACTGTCGGCATTTTGGAGTACTTCTTCGGCCCGCTGGTGTAGGTCCCGGGTTTGCAGAGGGGCCCGAGTGCAACCGTACTCATGTCCAATCTGTGCCAACAAGACAGTGTAGTTTTCGGCGTCCTTCACGTCGGTCGAGAAGTTCTGCACCCTCCTTGGCCAGTTGGCGGCCTTGAGGTGGTAGTTGAACCACCGGAGGAGGATCTGCTCTGGGGGAAGGCGCAGGAACTGCTCCAGCGTCTCGTCCTCCTCAAGCAGCCGGTAGAGTTCGGGGTGCAGCTTGATGTCAATCTTTCCCAAGAGACCGCGGCGGATGACCTGCCAGATCAGTCCAAGAATGAGATGCTCCCGGACCTCGATGATATCCCCACTGCCAATATTGACCACTGAACAGCCGATACCCTTGGCCGACTCGATGACGATGTTGTTGTTTTCGCTCATGTGGAAGGCATTGAGGGACTTGATCTTCCTCCCGGGAATGTTGAGCACACGCTCATCGATCGTGTCGGGGACGCTGTCGTTGATGAGCTTGGCGAGCACTAGACCATCCTTGCACTCGTCGAACATCTCGAACGTGTCTGTCGGGAACGGCAACCGAGCACCAATGTCGGGGTCGCCTGCGAGAACGGCATTGATGTGGCGGGTAAATTCAGTGCGCTCATCTTCGTTGATGGTGTGAGTGATGTTAGAGTTCGACCCTTGCACGAAGATCTTGCCGCTGCCGCCGATGCTGCCTTTGGAAGAGTGGCCGCCACCGGTCCGTTGGGAGATGACGGCGGCTGGTGAAGCGGCGGCGGCGGCGGAAACACCCCGAGAGCCCGCCGGAGAGTCGCGAAGCTTGGCAACAAGCTGAAAGACAGGTCAGCCATTCGGACTTGTAGAAACGTAGCTTAACCTAGCAATAGCTCGGGGAGCTTGAAGGTCGGTAGGATCTGGACGTACCCCGACGTAGTCTTCCAGCTCGACTCGCCTCGAAGAATCAAGTTCAACATCTTTCAGTGCCTGACGGACCACATCGTAGGGCTGACGCTCGCTTGTTTGCGTGGCTTTGATGGCAGTAGCCTCGTCAATGTACCCCTTGTCGTCAACGTCGAGCTTGCGGAAGGCGTCGGCGAGGCCAAAAATGTCGTTCTGTTGGAATTGAGGAAATTTCCTACGCGGAGAAGTTAGAACCGGGCATAATACAAAAAACGCGCCGTAAAAATGCGTCGTATGAATCGCAGTCGGGCCGCGCAAGCCTTACCTCTGGAGCTTGAGGACGTTCATGACGGGCGCGATTTCGCAGAGCTGTGGTGCAGATGGTCTGACGATGCTCGGCAATGGTAGCCCCCGGCGCAACTAGGCAATGGGGGATGTTTCGTTGTAGATAGATTTGGTGCGCGAGGTGAAGCGAACGAAAAGGAAGTCAGCGGGGGAATGGCAGTCGGAAGCTCTCCCTTTTGTCTCTTCAGGAGGCTGCCGCAGCTTGTTCCTCCGAGTTGGGTTGGCGGGGGTGGAGGGGCGCCCTCTTCCAGGGGACTGATGTAATCCGACCAGGGTGTCAAACCAAGCCCCAGCAGGATTGCGTAACCGCCCAATCAAGCTTCAGGCATCCCCCGTTCTTCAACAGGAGTCATTGTTAATCGAGAACCCTTTCTTGGCATCAACTCAGTGAGTTTCCATGGTGATCCATCAGTGGAGCAAGGTACACTGTTAACATCCGCAATTGAAATTTATTTCCTCTTCCTTTGGGTTGACATGTGTGGATAGCTTCACAACCAGGGAGAAACTTTAATGCCTAATTGAGTGAAACAAGGTTCTTTACCTTAGGATATCCAAGAGTCACTGACCGTACGTAAGTCCCACGAGCTCTAAAGGCCGCGTTGCCCTTTACAATATTTCCAGGCAGCGACTGACATCCTCGACACAGAGCGTGCTGGGAACTTGATACTCCCACCCACTGTCACATCACATCTCCCCATTATCAAATTTCACTCACGCCCAACATGACGGAAACCTGCAAATCCTGCCGCGACCCTCTCACCCTAACCCTAGACCCGGAAGACTCCGGCGCCGAGGACGGCGAGCAGACCGTCCCCGACGATGTCCTCCTGCCCTGCGGCTGCCACTTCCACTGGCAATGCCTCCTCGGCCACTCCTCCAAAATAACCAGCACCCTCACCTGCCCATCCTGCAACCGCCCTCTCCCCTCCAACACCCCCCCAGCAGCCGGGGGATCCTCTTCCTCCTCTTCCTCAGCAGCACCAGCACCCACCAACCCCACCATCCTCACGCACTACACCAACGAAGGCGGCGTCCAGCCCTCCCTCGACATCTACCCCTTCCTCGCCGAAGAGTCCTTCCTCGCCGCCCACCCGGCGGCCCGCCCGGCGCGGGCCCTGCACACGCTGGCATCCGAGGGCGACATGCAGGGGATGGTGGAACTGCTTACCGACGCCGACACTCCGGACTCCGACGACGACGACGACAACGACGCGGGGGAGAAGGAGGTAGCGAAGTTCTCGTCGGCGCAGCTGCTCACCTGGCGGGACCCGCTGAACGGCGGGCGCAGCGCGCTGCACGTGGCGCTGGAGGCGCGGCAGGAGGAGGTGGTGTGGTTGGTGTTGTGGTTGGGGAGCGGGGCGCGGCGGGAGGATTTCCCCGATGCGGTGGTGCAGGTTGCGCTGGCGATGGGGTTGCCGAGGCGGGTGGATGGGGCTGGGGCTGGAGCTGGGGTTGGGGAGGGTGAGGATGTGAGGTTCGTGAGGGATGAGGCGGGGCGGACGGCGGGGGATGTGTGCTTGGAGCTGGGGCAGCCGTGGGCGAGGTTGGTTGAGGGGGGGTTGTTTAACTAGAGGTGATGAGGGTTGGCGGGTGGGGGATAAAAAAGGAAAAAAAGGGGGTGGCTCGCAGTCATATGCGACATATCGCTCTGACAAGTTCACGATCAGGCCTCAGTGATATCTCAACAGTAGCGGGACGGAAATTCAAGATACGGCAACCAAACAAAGAAGCAACACCCATGTGGGTTGGTATCTAACGCTCTCTACCATCATTGTAAGCCCTGCCGCCTGGCACTTCGTCGTCCGTTAACGCCATGACGGCCTGAGACTCCCCTGGTCTAAACCCTCTATGTTACCCAAACACCGGGAAATCAACCCCTCCGGTTCTGCGCCTTGCTTGCCAACATCTGCGACAGCATAAAATGACTGACATCCTCGTCCGACCAGTAGCTCATATGCGAAGCGATCGTGTTGATCGGGTTGAAGTCGAGTACACTCCTACACTCCCGGTTAGCCAACTATCACAAACTCAAAGTGGCCATGGGAAGCGAAGACTTACTCTTGGATGCAATAATCCACCCTTCCGTTCCGGTTCAGCGCCCTGATCTTCAACTCCTCCCTCTTCATCCTCTGCGCCTTACGCTCCTCCTCCGCCCACTTCTCCCGATTGAGCGCTACAGAATCTGGCACAGTAGTGCCCTTGTTCGACTCCTTGCCACCATCGTTGTTGCTCGCCATATCGGCCCGGTTCTTCTGGAATGTACTAAATAGCGTCTCCAACTCGTCATCAATTAGCGTGCCGGCACCGGCGCCGTTCGCCGCGCCGCTGGCTAGCTTGCGCATGCGCTCCGCCGTCTTTTCGCTGCGTTCTGCTTCGGAGAGGGCGTTGCTGTCTGCGATCACCCCGGCGGAGATGTTCGTCCCTGCGCCAGGGCTCGAGGGGCTTTGCTGCTGGGATTGCTGTTGCTGTTGCTGCTGTTGCTGAGACGCCGTAATCCTGGCCACGTCCTCGTTGGTGAGCCCGAGGCTGCGGTTGAGCAGGTTACTGGCAATGCCCGCACTGAGACTGCTCCAAAAGCCGGAAACACTCTGGCCTACTTTCGCGCCGATGCCCGTGAGGCCCTGGGGTGCGACAGAGCCGAAGATCCATTTCTTGGTGTACGGCAGGGTCTGGGGTTTGAGAGTGGTCATGATGGGAGAGATGAGGGGTTCGAGGCGGTACGAAATGGGATCGGAAGGATGAAAGACGTTGAAAAGTTGGCCCACTTTAGGAGATGAGACGTTGAAGGGTAGGCCGGTGATGGGGGAGAGGCGTTGGTTAGCGTAAGCTTGGGGAGGGAGGTCTAGGAAGGGGTCGTCCATGTAATCCGGGTTGAGCGGGCTCTCCGATGGGAGGGCATTCGGCAGGTCCCGGGCGGAGATGGTGCGGCCTTTGAGCATCTGGAATAACCCGATGGGAGAGCCGAGGCAGTAGAAGTCATCTACTTCAAACTCAAAAGCCAGCTCTTTTGGCTCCTTTGCTTCATACTGGTCCGGAGAAGTAGGCCAGAACCGAAGAGGGTTCCTTGGCGATTCTGTGGCCGGGGCCTTCTCCTTCTGTCGACAAAGGATGTCGAACATGATTGCAGAGCCCAGAGAGTGGCCCACGATGTGGACTTTCCCGTTGAACTCCGGGTTGCGCTCTTTGAAGATCTTGTATATGCGGTTTGACTCTCGTAGCACGATCTCGACGATCTGCTCCCGGTAAGCACTCTGGTAGAGGAGCACATCCAGGGCGAGATCCGATATGAGTGATCTTGCAAAGGCAACTCCCTCAATTGTGATGTCTTCCAGAGAAGGGTCTGTGGATATGTTAGCTGCCACGCGAGGCGTACAACAGATTTCCGATGCACTCACAGTCATCCTCTTCATCGTGTAATTCCCCGAGGTCCCGCTCTCCCCGTTTTGGCTTGCGCTTTGGAAAGTCTAGAAGATGGCGCCAGTTGACGGGTAAAACTTGAACGCGGGAGTTCCCAAGCCCCGGTTCGTTGATCTCTGAGTTCAGTGCCCGCAAGTCGGCCGAAGCCGAGTAAACCGACTTCATCGTCTTGCGAAACATGTTGACATCATGTACGAAATTTATACTCTCCATCCTGTAGTTCGGTTAGCTACAATTCGGCCTATAGATTGGGCATAGGTGCATACCTGCGCGAAAGTAGTTGCCCAATGCCGTGAGTAACAAGCACGAGGTGTTCAATGTCTCGCCCTTGATTGTCGTCGACTCTGGTGTTGTAGTCTCCTGAGATTTCCTCCTCTTCACGCTCCCGAATAGCTTCTTCTTCTGCCTCGGGATCCTCGGCTCTCTCCATCAGGTTCGAAAGCTGCCGTGTCAGACGATTTCGGGTGCTCTCAAGGTCGTCATGGACTTCCTTTTTTGCCTCGCCGGCCTCTGACCCTGTGCTAGGAGGGGGTGCTGACCGCCTCTTCAACGCCCGGGACGCTTTATCGTCGCGTTCTTTAGACGTCGACTTTGTGCCTTCTGGAGTTGAGGGTCGTTTTTCTTCCTTGGACTGTTTCGGCTCGGTGTATCCACGGACGAGCTTGACACCGCCCATGTAGCCGCCGCCTGCGAACCTCTCATACACGGTTGACGTCACCCAGGACAACATACTGTCGGATGACAGCCAGGCCGTGTTCGAGTCTTGGTATGTTACTACACTGTTCATGTACCCTCCAAACAAGCGGTAACTTTGTGGTTGCTGCTGCAGCGTAGGCTCCTTCTTTGGACCATCCCCTTGGGCGTCTTCAACAGCTTTCAAATTACTCGCCGAAGTTTTCGTGGCAACGGTTTTGGATGCGGAGTCGCTCCGTGCCCTCGGTAAAGACTGCCATGGCTTGGTTTTAAGGTAGCCCTCCTCCAGCTGAGCAGCCAGGTTTTCCTCACAAGGGCGGAGGGCTGAGCCCTCTTGGTAGAACCAGCTTCCGCGTCGCACATGGTACACAGGGCCTTCCCAGTAAACAGGAGACAGTTCGCGTTCCTCTAGATTAACATCGAACAGAAAATCTTCGTTCACTGGGACGGTAGTTTGGGAAGCCGTCGAGTCGGCGTCTTGTGAGCCTTCGGTAGAAGCTGCGCGAGGGCGTTTGACCCCAACCCCTGGGCCATTAGGCCCATTGTTTTGCCCCCTTTCTCGTTCTAGTTCCTGGAGCTTCCCCTGGTATGCAATCTCGATGGCGCGGGAATCTTCGACGGAGAACGAGACAAACTTTTTGGGCGGAGTGGGCTTGGTATCCTCGGCATTCTTGGACGACATAAATTTGGGCTTGCGCTTTGGAATCTGGGCAATTTGGTGTAAGTACTTTCTCCTCGGTGCAGTTCGTGCAATCGGCGGGCTTACATCAACGGCGTGGAACCATTTTACTTTCAGCGGTGGGCAGTCTGGCGGGTACCGCCCCAAGCTTTGGCCATAGAAAGGGTTTGTGACATGGTCACCGGTATTTGACGCAACCGCTGCGGGTTGAGGGTCTTTTGGTGTTGGGGTTGCACTGCGGCTTCCGGCCCAGGGGTTGATCGAGTCGACAGCTGAGGCGAGATATGACTTCTCTGCCTTCTTCTCAGCTGATCCCGGCGGCATGGCTCCGGTATGGCCAAGCGGCCGACCGAAGGGAGGTTTCGATCTTCGTCTTGCTTGCCAAAGTCGACAGCTGTTCTGGTGGAGATATGACCTCCTCAACCAGGAACAAGGACCAATTCGCAACAAAAATTGCGGCGCCAATACTGAGGAATAATGCAACGCTAGATGGTTGTTGATCCCTTGACGGGCGAGAGGCAAAGACGCCAATTCGCGGCACAGAAACTTCGCCGTTGAAAGCGGCGCGACGCGGAGAGAGGGGCGCTGCTGGCGGGGAAACGGATATTGGATGAAGCACTCGAAACTGTGCTTGATGACAGATGGGAAAGTCGAAAGAATGGAGTCTAAAAAAGGAGAGTTTGTCACGGGTGCCTTATCTGACCAACAATGTCTCAGGAATGAGGCACAGAAAGATTTACATTGGCCCGATGATTGGTCTTGGTTTGGGTCGGTTCTTGAAGCTAGGTGAGAGTGAGTGTGAGAACACATGCTCCCAGCAAACGATGACGGATGGTGCTGACACCGTGGCTGCTGGTTGGCGGGGACTTGGAGCCCTTGTTCGTTTCCGGCAGGCAGAACGGGTGGTCCGAGCTAAGGTGGGGCTATGTGGCTGATCATTTGCAATCGCTGGCGCATAAGCCACAAACCCCAGCCATTGCGGGGACATAGCGCCAAGCCAGAGCGGCCAACCGTCTTGGCGTGATGCGGGTGTTGCATGAGGTTGCATGGATTCCACTGACTTTGGTGGGGCACGACTTCGGAATTGGAGTCATTTCATCCAACCTGCCCCGCCTCCAAAAATTGTTCGCGAACTTTAGTTTACCTTCTGATAACACTGAGGCGTCGATTGCCATCCCACCACGACTCGCCGAAGGGATAACGAAAACAAGGCATCGAGAGACCGTGTCATTCTCAATATTCCGATACTGCGTCTGATCCTGAAATCTATCGACGACAACCCTTCCATTACGCAATTAGTGCTGCCCGGTATGAGCAGGTAGCAGAGGGCAGCGACATCGAGCGCATCACGGAAATTTTCGCGCTTTGACTTGCGCCATTATAATACCGGAAGAGATATGGCTGTCGAACATAAAGCACGCCGGCGCAAGGAGCAGCTGGTTGACCAGCTCCCGAAGCGCTTCAAGGCGCTAAAGTTCGGAATTCAGTGAGAGCCCCTTTGGAGCATCCTCCGTTCGATTTTATCGGTGCTGGATGCTAATGCGTTGTCGCTACTTAGATCCCATCAGGACATAGTGAGCCAGGGTGTCCTTGAAGTCTCCGACAACTTGCTCTACGATGTAGAAAACCGGCGAGCGGCGTTTCCCCATGGACCCCTCGATCCACGCCTGGTGAGCAGCTCGAGCACACTCGGTGTTCTTCCGCTCATCGAAGCTCATAAATCTGTAGGGAACCTCGAGTACGAACCGCGAAAGCAAGTGCAGCACATGCCACCAGGGGTTGCAAGAATGCCCTGGCCATTTCGGCCACGTTCGCCTACCGTTACCCGTCTTTCACATTGGCTACCTCAGGTACATTCAGGCGACATTACAGAATATCTGTAAGGACTGCGCCAAAATTCTTTTGCAGGAGCCCGAACGGCGCCAGTTCCTGAAGGAACTGCGTCGCCCGGGGATCGACAATCTGAGGCGATCAGGAATTCTGAAGAAAATCAACGAGCAGTGCAGAAAGGCAAGGACATGCCCGCATTGTGGCTCTATACAAGGTGTCATCCGGAAGTTGAGCGTCATGAAGCTTGTACACGACAAGTTCTCGGCGTACAATAAGTCGACGGCGCAGAAGAAGATTGCCCCTGAGAGCAAAGTTGAGTTTGATGCGTCCTTCAACCACGCTAAGAAGTACACGCCCGAGCTGGAGAAGCACACGCGGAAGGCGATGGAGGACTTGAATCCTCTCAAAGTTCTGAACCTTTTCAGGGCGATCAGCCAGACTGACTGTGAGCTCTTGGGTTTGGACCCCTCAGAGGGTCGACCCGATATGTTCCTGTGGCAATATCTCCCGGCTCCTCCCATTTGCATTAGGCCGTCTGTCGCGCAGGAGAATGCCAGTAACGAGGACGATATCACGAGCAAACTTTCAGAAATCATTCTTTACGCCGGTCACTTGCGAGAGTCGCTGAAGAAGGGGGTTGCGTTGCCGGTCATTATGGAGCAGTGGGAGTTCTTGCAGCTGCAAGTCGGCATGTACGTCAACAGCGATGTACCGGGCCTTTACCAACCAGGCTTCGGAAAGCCCATTCGTGGGTTTTGCCAGCGCCTCAAGGGCAAACAGGGCCGTTTCCGTGGCAACCTCTCCGGCAAGCGTGTCGATTTCTCCGGGCGAACGGTCATCTCCCCCGACCCTAATTTAAGCATTGAACAGGTGGCAGTTCCCGAGTTGGTGGCCAAGAACTTGACTTATCCAGAGCGGGTCAATCATGCAAACATCGAGAAACTCAGGGAGCGCGTCATCATGGGGCCCAATATTTGGCCTGGTGCCCAGGGAATCATCAAGAAGGACGGAGCCAAATACAACCTGAAAATCGGCAATGAAAGCCTCCGCGAGAAACACGCCAATAGCCTGGAATACGGGGATGTTGTTGAGCGTCATCTGGAAGACAACGACGTTGTTCTCTTCAACCGGCAGCCTTCGTTGCACAAACTCAGTATCATGAGCCATCTTGCCAAGATTCGACCATGGAGGACGTTCCGTCTCAACGAATGTGTGTGTACCCCGTACAACGCCGATTTCGACGGAGACGAGATGAACCTGCACGTCCCACAGACGGAGGAGGCTCGGGCAGAAGCAATCAACTTGATGGGGGTCAAACACAACCTCATCACGCCCAAGAACGGCGAGCCTATCATCGCCGCTACGCAGGATTTCATCACCGCGGCTTACCTCCTGAGCAGCAAGGACAGGTTCTTCGACCGGGCGTCGTTCACGTACATCTGCACCCAGATGCTCCTGGGCGACACGCATCTCGAGCTCCCCCCACCTGCGATCATCAAGCCCATGGCTCTTTGGACTGGCAAGCAGATATTCAACGTCCTGATGCGCCCTAATAGAGAGTCCCCCGTCCTGGTGAACCTGGAAGCGAAGAACAAGGTGTTCAACAAAAAGCAGGATGGCCAGATTCCGGACATGGACATCGACGACGCGTTTTTGGTCGTTCGCAATTCGGAGGTTATGTGCGGGAGGATGGACAAGTCTACAGTCGGAGGAGGTAAGAAGAACTCCGTCTTTTACGTGATCCTTCGTGATTTTGGGCCGGACTATGCGGCGGTCGCGATGAATCGGTTGTCCAAGCTCTGCGCCAGAACTTTGACGCTTCGGGGGTTCTCCATTGGCGTTGGGGATGTGTGGCCATCGGGGTCCCTGACAAGTCACAAAGCCCAACTTGTCGAGGATGCCTACAAGAAGTGTGATGATCTCATTGAGACGTACAGGCAAGGAAAGCTCGAGAAGGCTCCAGGCTGTAACCTCGATGAGACGCTCGAAAACTCCATCTCTGGTATTCTCAGCAAAGTCCGACAGCAGGCTGGCAACTACTGCGTCGAGAATTTGAGCAAGAACAATGCTCCGCTGATCATGGCCAAATCAGGATCCAAGGGTTCTGACATCAACGTCGCCCAGATGGTTGCCTGCGTCGGTCAACAGATCATCGGTGGAAAGCGCGTGCCCGATGGATTCCAGGACCGCAGTCTGCCACATTTCCACAAGAACGCGCGCCAGCCTCCGTCCAAGGGATTCGTGAGGAATAGCTTCTACACGGGTCTGGTCCCGACTGAATTTCTTTTCCACGCCATCTCTGGCAGAGAAGGTCTCGTCGACACGGCCGTCAAGACAGCCGAGACAGGCTACATGTCTAGACGGTTGATGAAGTCATTGGAAGATTTGTCAACACAATACGACGACACGGTTCGAACCTCGGAGGGAGGCATCGTCCAGTTTCAATACGGGGCTGATAGGCTCGACCCCGTTGACATGGAAGGTGATGCCAAACCCGTCGACTTCACGAGAACGTGGAATCATGCGCAGAGCATAACGTGGAGCAATTCAGATACATCGCTACTGCCTTGGGAGATTCAAAAGCTGAGCAAGACGATACTGGACGAGGAACGGAGTAAGTATGTCAGGCGACATCTCGTCACTAACGAGGAGATCAAGTACGACGACGAGACGATCCGCAAGAGCATGGAGCACGATGTTTTGATCGCCATCGACGAACACGAGAGCGCCAGAGTCTACTTGAACACCATTTGGGATTATGTCATGGAGCGCGCCATGAAACTGGCGAAGGCTCGGAAGTCGGTGGGGTTGGACCCGTGCATCCCGGACGATAAGGGGATGAAGGAAGCAGTCGACAACTGGGAGCCGGCGGTGGCAGACCGGTCAGAGATGGATGTCGACGCCCTTGGCGAGCCCTGCCAGCCGTTGGAGTATGTGCTCAGAGATCTACGACGGGAGATCAACGAGGAAGACGATCTCGACGAAACGGCTCGACAAGCGAGAATCCAAGCCAAGGCGCAGGACCATGTTAACCACGTCGCCAAGGTGTCGGAGCGCACGCTACGGCAATTCATTCAGATGTGTCTCCAAAAGTACAAGAAGGCACGGGTCGAGCCTGGCCACGCGGTGGGCGCCGTCGGAGCACAGTCTATCGGTGAACCCGGCACGCAGATGACGCTCAAGACGTTCCATTTTGCTGGTGTCGCCGGCATGAGTATCACACAAGGTGTGCCTCGTATTAAGGAAATCATTAACGCCTCAAAGACTATCAGCACACCGGTTATCACCTGTGAGCTGGAGAATCAGGTGGAGATCAAGGCGGCGCGTGTGGTTAAGGGCAGGATCGAAAAGACATACATCTCGGACGTCATCTCGTATATCGATGACGAGTGGCTTCCGGATGTTGCCAAGATCGTCCTCCAGGTAGACCTGCAGGCACTATCGGACATGCAGCTCGGTATCTCGATGAAGGACATCGCCGACGCTGTCGTGCGGGCCAAGAAACTCAAGCTCAAGGTCGAGCCCGAGGACCTGCGGATCGGCCGCGACCGCGTCGAGGTGATCGTCCGCAACACATGGCAAGACGCTACCGCGGCGCGTAAAGCGGCTCGGGTTCGGGCGGCGGCCGTCGAGAAGGGCCACCTCATCTCGAGCGCCCTGGACGAGTCGGCAGCCGACTTCCAGCTCCGCGTCAATTTCCTCAAACGCATGCTTCCTCAAGTCGCCATCTCGGGCTACCCGGAGGCGGCGCGCGCCATCATCCAGACCGACGAGAAGAACGTGCATAAGGTGCTCGTCGAGGGTTACGGTCTGCGGGCGTGCATGACGACCGAGGGCGTGATCGGCACTAAGTGTATCACCAACTCGGTTATGGAGTGCCGCGACGTGCTGGGGATCGAGGCGGCGCGCACGACCATAGCGAAGGAAATTGGGTCTGTCATGGGCGAAATGGGCATCGACCCGCGCCACATGGAGCTGCTAGCCGACGTCATGACATACAAGGGCGAGATTTTGGGGATTACGCGGTTCGGCCTGGCCAAGATGCGCGACAGCGTGCTGCAGCTAGCGTCGTTCGAGAAGACGCCCGACCACTTGTTTGATGCGGCGGCGGGCATGAAGGGGGATCGTATCCAGGGTGTCAGCGAGTGTATTATCATGGGCCAGAGCATGTCGATCGGTACCGGGGCGTTCCAGGTGGTGAGAAGGCTTGGGATACGCGACTACCAGGTTGCGCCGAAGCCGACGCTATTTGAGGATGCGTGGAAAAAGGATGAGATGATCCGGCGGAAGTCGAGGCTTGAGAAGCGGCGGAACGGGATGGGAGGGATGGGAGGGATGGAACAGGGGGGGATGGTAGCCGTTGCTGGGTAGTCGTGGTGAAGGAGTCTTTTGGTGGGGTAACTACATGTAGCAAGGAGTTGTTGGAATTTGCAAAATTGAATGTTTAGTTGTTCGTAACTCGACCGTTCCCCACTTAGTTCTAGATTTGCTAGACTAGAACCACTGCTGGACAGGATAGTATTTACCTTCATCAGGGGCCATCTAAATGGGTCCACGTGACTTGGTGACAGCCTTCGCGATCCCGCTTTGACCAAGTCGCGTCACTCCAACCACCGACGTCATCACAATCAACGACACGAACAGGAACCGCACCCATCATCAACGTACCAACCCGTCCATATTCAATTGTTGTTACCCTTGAACTTGTATAAAAGGTGTCTTTTTTGACCTCACCATCGGTTTGAGACAAAAAGCCAACATGTGCGGTCGATACGCGATGGCTTTGGTGAGTGGCGGGCATGAAACACACCTCATCCTGCGATAGTTCTGTCGGTCAACGCAACCACTGAGCATAAATTCTTTGTTCGCTCTTGGCTGCCTCTGTACGATCTCACTAACAATTCCATAGCGGCCCTCACAAATACGCCAGATGCTCCAAGACAACGACGACATGCCCGTCAACGACGCCCCCGCCGACGAGGGTGACGGCGCCCCGCGCCAGAGCTACAACTTCGCCCCAGGCTACCACGGCGTCGTGTATCGCGCTGACGTACCCGACCGCGGAGCAGTCACCTCCAGAGCCGCCCACACCCCCCGCGACGCCGACACCACCACCACCACCACCACCACCGCCACCACCGACACCACGGCAGATGAAGCAAACACGCCCTCAGACACCCCAGCCACCACCCAAACCCGCTACAAACTGCAATCCATGAAATGGGGCCTGGTCCCCTCCTGGAGCAAACACAGCCCCTCGTCCTACAGCTCCCTCCTCAAGACCATCAACTGCCGGTCCGACTCGCTCGCCGCCCCCGGCGGGCTGTGGGCGAGCATGAAGGGCCGCAAGCGCTGCGTGGTTGTCGCGCAAGGGTTCTACGAGTGGCTCAAGACCGGGTCGGGGGGGCTGAAGGAGCGGGTGCCGCATTATGTGAAGCGGAAGGATGGGAGGCTGATGTTTTTTGCAGGGTTGTGGGATTGTGTGAGGTATGAGGATGGGGAAGGGCATGGGGCGGACCGGGGTGGGGAGCAGCCGTTGTATACGTTTACGGTGGTGACGACGGATAGTAATGAGCGGTTGAAGTTTTTGCATGATCGGATGCCGGTTATTTTTGAGCCGGGGTCGGAGGCGCTGTGGAAGTGGCTTGATCCGGGGAGGAATGAGTGGAGTATGGAGTTGCAGGGGCTGTTGAAGCCGTTTGAGGGCGAGCTGGAAGTGTATCCGGTAAGCAAGGAGGTTGGGAAGGTGGGGAATAACTCGCCGAGTTTTGTGATTCCGGTCGCGAGCAGGGAGAATAAGGCAAATATCGCGAACTTCTTTGCTGCTGCGGCGGAGAAGAAGGGAGGGGGTTCGAAGGTCAAGGCGGAGGTTGAAGAAGGCACGGGGCTGGATAAAGAAGGCCGTGACATGGAGTCTAAAAGTGCGGAAGAGCCGGGGAAAGGTACCGACGGTGGCGGGATGGGCACGCCGAGGAAGGGTGTTAAGAGGGAGGCTAGATTGTCACCTGATGCGGGTGAACCGCCGGTCAAGAAAGGGTCGGTCTTCAAGACGTCGTCGCCGGCCAAGGGGAAGCAGCAACAGCGGGGCAAGATCAGCGCCACGAAGAACACCAACAGAAGCCCTACTAAGCCCAAGGCAAAGGCGGATGGAAGTCAGAAGATTACGAAGTTCTTCGTTGGCAACAGCGCTTAGGCCGAGCTTAGTAAGGGCCGCGGTTCCTAAGCGGAGAGCATGTTTGGAGTATGGAGGTGGGGAAAACAACGATTTTATGTTATTACCCAGGGCTAACTCAAGTCGCAGATCGAGCTCTTCCTAGCGATGTTTCTGCTCAAAAGAGCCTGGTTTGACAGCCACAATCAGCCGCCAGCCGACATCTAACTAGCCACTCGCTTCTCCTTTTCTGATGTCAAGTCCATTCAGGACATGAACGCCCGCACCACGTACACCGCACCCACAACTGCCAACGCAATGAGTTCCACCAAGGGTATCTCTCTGTGGCTGTAATCCGGCCCCTCCGGCATCACGCACACATCATCCCAACATCCGTCATCCGTCTCGCTTGTGGCAGCTGGCGGCACCAAGGTTGGATTCGGGCTCGCTGTCGAGGTCGGGGTTGGAGTCGGGGTCTGGGTTGGAGTCGAGGTCTGGGTTGGAGTCGAGGTTGCCGGCGGAGGTTGCTCCGGCTCAACACCATCCTCCCCCGCTTCCGCCAATTTTGCGTACCGGTCGTAGTCATCCGACTTGGCATCGTCTAGCATGACGCGGAACTCGCCATAGTCGGCACCATTTCCGGTGTGGTCTGAGAGGGCGGTGTCGATATTGGACGGGTCGTCGACTGGTATCTGGGAGTAGGCGTACCCGAAGAAGACGTCCCCCTTAGATGAGGGGTCGAACGAGTCGCTGTTGATGCAGCCGGCGCAGAGGAAGGTTGAGGAGATGTGCGTGCTGTTGACAAAGGTTCCCTGCTTGATGGGGGAGATGGTTATGGGGTTGGCTGTGTAGGGAACGACGCCAGCCACGCTGTAGTCCTTGGCTACACGGCCGGCCGTCATTACTTTGTCGCCGTCGGCCCTGGATAATGAGGAGGGTTAGCAACCGCTGTGGTCTCGATTTACGCTATGCTTTTTCGGGGCGATGTCTTGGACGTACCATGTGACAAGCAGGAGCGGGCCGATCATGAAATTCGCCAAACTGACACCTCCCCACCCAACGCCATCCGCCAAGGGCGCAACTATCTGCGCGACAAAGTCGGTTGTTGGCTCCTGGGGTGTTACTATGCCAAACGTGAAGCCTGATGGCCCAACATTGCCGCGGAAGCGGATGCTGGTGACGACGTCCGTGTACTTGTTGGCTTGCTTTCCCCTTGTAGGGGCAGCTGCTACCAAGGCGAGGATTAGCACCCTCAGGGTGCCGAGAGGTGTTAGATATTGCATCTTTTGGCAGGGAAAGTGTCGTTTTGGGAACCTGATGGCTTGGTAGTTGATGGTATCGAGATGTTTAGGAACCCGGGGGAGCCAAACCAGAGTTGGGGAGTGCCAGCCGGCAGTTCACTGCCTACATCATGTTACGGGTGACTCCTATCGAAAAAGAGCACTCTTGCTGTCGTGTCCTCCATCCTGAGTTCAGGGGTCACACGATGCTCGCTGTCAAGGGCCTACTTGGTTACGGATGAACGTGGCATAAAGGGGCGCGGGGGAAGTTAATGTAGCAGAAATCGTAGGAATCGATAGCCACCTCGTTACCATGGCGGATTTGACTAGCATATGACAAGTAAGTGCCACAAGATCAGAAATGTGACCGTGTTGGGTTTACCGAGTGAACTACACCACCTTATTTTTGGGCCGTTGATACCTCCAACCTTTCGGGGAGACAAACTCGAGGTGGGTCGGGCCGAAAGCTACAGGCGAGAGGCCCGAGACGGCCCGGTTCAGCGGAACGCATTACCTAAATCCTTCCATCTCAGGACAACATTCACAACTTCACCCTCGTGACTCAGCAACAACCCACATCCTAATCCTTCCCCGACAAGCAAATGTCATCATGGCTCTCCTTTCCAGTCTTCGCACGTCAATTCTCTCTTGGTGGTAAGATACGCCATTGCCGGCTGGTACGCCCGCAGCCTTTCAGTCATGGAACGAATTCGATGAGAACGGCAATCGATGGCGTGTTGTGGATGCTGCGCGAGAGATGCCATCGGAGACAGCGTTAACCATGGAGCCAACGACCGGCTATATACCCTTATGACCTGGAATGTGGATTACTCTTCACCACTTCCAGGTCAACGTCTATCTGCCGTTCTCTCCCATACTCTCTCGCTATCCCCGGCCGTTGGTATCATCTTTCTCCAAGAAGTCTCGCGTGAAGCGTTCCAGGTCCTGTTAAACGAACCCGACATCCGCCATGGTTGGTTTCTCAGCGACGCGGACGCCGTGCTTGCGGCTGGACAATCATTCACAACTCTTACTCTCCTTTCCAAGGCGCGTTTCCGGAAACCTGGTCCTATTTGGAGAGTCAAATACCCGAGCCGATTCGAGAGGGATGCGCTTTGCTGCGACGTTTTCGCCGCCTCGCCGTCCTATAAGCCTGGTGAAGGTACCCGCATCCGACCAGTCAATGTACATTTAGATTCTCTCCCCATCCAGCCCTCCCTTCGACCCAAGCAGGTCTCGATAGCCGCTGCGCTCCTACATAGCGCAGGCCGGGGTATTGTGGCGGGTGACTTCAACCCGGTACTACCTGGGGATGACACCCTTGTTCAGGACAGCGGCCTCGTGGACGCATGGGCTGAGCTCCACCCTGCTGATCCTGGCTTTACCTTGGGTGTCGACGGGAAAGAGCCGTTTCCACCGAATCGAATGGAAAAGATTGCTGTATTTGGGTTAAGGGCGCAGGAGGTCGAGGTCTTGTCACTGGACAACATAATCAGGAGAGATCATGTGGGAGAGGTTGACGACGAAGCCGTGGCTTGGAGTGATCATTTAGGTCTAAAATGTTCATTCAAGCTTGTTGGTTCATAGGGATTTTGATCTTCTCTGTGTTTTATAATCCACATCTAGGAGGCTTTCTTGAGGCTTGAGGAGTTTGGTGACTTGAACCCCTAGAAAGTACCGTACTCTTAATGATCCGGAGGGCCGTAGACAGTGGGCATTAGTCGCTATAACGGAGAATCAGGAGCAGGACAGCCACTTTCCCGTTTTGTACCCCACTATGTCGACAGGCTGAGCGAGGCGGTCACTGTTCTGGCGGTCACTGTTCTGGGCTACCTTGGCTGTTACTTATCACGGGCTAAAATTGGAGCGGTAACCGCACCACCACCATCAACATCACCATCTGAAATACACACTGGCTACTCCAGCCCTTGGCCAGTGATCCGCGTCATTAATAGCCACGTTAGCACGGTTATCTACCAGCAGAATGTCAACGAGACGGTCAAACACTGGGCCGACATGTTCGTATATTTAGCCTCAAAGCTTGTCACAGTGCCGTGATCGGCAAGCAGAAGTAGTTAGCTAGCTAGAAATTCCGATACCCGCCGGCCGGAACGCCTTGGTCCATGGTATTTGTCGCCAGAGTGTAGGTCGGCAGTTTTTCAACCCAGTTCGGTCCGGAGGTGGTCAGGATGGCTTGCATGTCCGCCGAGGAAGGGGACTTTCCAGCACCAACTCTTTGTCGGATCAAAGTCTGTAGCTCTCTAACTTCCTCAATCTTCCGCTTCTCTGCCTCGGTTGCTGGCCGCGGAGATCGGGCAAGTGAAGGATCATCCAGGGTGGAGCTCATGACGCGGGACGGAGAACCAGGGGGCGGGTCGAGGAGGCATTCCATACGGGCTTTTTCATGGCTGTCCTTGAGGGTGCTTTCATATTGTGGGCCAAATAGGAGCCGCATTTTCTCAGGCGTATCTTGGCCGGTGAGAACCAGGCGGCGTAGAGGCAGGCTAGAGTATGTGTGAGCTACCTTACCATATTTGCAAGAAATGGATCTGTGAGGGGGAGGCGCACGCTGTTCCACCACGGTTTGGATGCCCCTCAAGACGAAGCGAGCTCATCAAAGCCCGAGCCTCCGGGTCGGTGGGTGCCTTGGTGTTGTAGTAGTCATAGGCATCAATGCTGGGGGTGGCACCAGGTGCGTGGCATACGGCCTTGTGTTGTTTCCAGTGCGTCTTCTGACACTCCCTGGAGTGGTAAAAGGCCGCGCTGCATCGCGCACACTTCTTGAGCGGCTGGAAGAAGCAATCGCGGCTCATACGGCAGCCATGGCACTTTGTGTTATCGCCCGGACCAACTGGGTCTCGCTTAACGTCCTCTAAGAGCCTAGTCATCGTGGTGAAGATCCTGTCTCGGGATGTCTCCAGGATGTCCCGCTCTTCAGCAGTGCAGACGCCCACTTTGCAAAGCGCGGGGTTTACGCCGTGCATTTTGAGGCCGTCCTCGATTGCCCGTGCCATGTCGGGATCCAGAGTGGACCAGGTCCAAGGTGCGAAGGTTGGGACAGAAGGGTCGTTAGGCGGGGGCGCGGGCTTGGTGAAGGCATCCAGAAGGTAGGGGATGGTGGCTTCGGCTCTCTCCCGTGTCGTTGGCAGCGAAAGGATTTGAGCGGGCCCGGTCTGATGGAGATATTCACTCTGTGGGTTGACGACCAGAACAAGATCGCCGGTTGGATTGATGTCGACGTGGCAGACGCCAAAAACCCAGTGATTGGGCACCAAGCCGCTGGGTGTCTTCTCCGACCGTGGAAGATTGTTGAACGAGCGAATATTTGCTTCCATGATTGACTCAGGGGGGCTATATGAAGCCGATGTAGAGCTTGGGGCAGTGTTGATGCTGAGGAGGAGGTGAAGCATTGGGCTTTATCGTCGAGAGGAGCGCCGAGTGACGGCTAAATCTATTCACTATTGGCCCAGTCGTCACTTTGAATTGCGGTCACGTGAATTGACACGTGGAGGGAGGCCAGGAGGAATGGATATCTACTAGTTACTTGCCATGCCACAGTACACTAGTAATTGTCCGTGACAAGCCTTCTTCGCATCTGGGAGCTGAGAGAATTGGTGTTATTACGATCAGTTAATGGGGTTGTAAAGTTAGCAGAGTACTCGGCCTAGCAAGGGGCTGTACCATGTATGTACATGTGCCTGTACTTTTAATATAGCATTACTTTGCATACTGTGTAACTACCGGAGAATCGGAAGCCCAAGGGTGTATCGGGGAGGTATCACGGGCGTAATTGGTGGCGCATTGAGGGGGCGCATCGGGGAATTTGCACATGCATGTGTACTGCGTAATGTATGTACATACATACCTACATGTATCTCCATAAGTACCTAGCATACTCGGTAGATGCAGGTGATGTGAATTGTGATGGTAGCTTACCTGTTGGGAGCTGTTTGTTTCTGTTGCCCCGCTTTAGCAGTTCGAATATCAGGCAACTTGCAAGACAATTTCTACCACTCATCCCTAACTTAGGTGTCTAGGAAGTTACACGGTACCCGCGGCAACGCAATCCCTTCCCAGGCTTTCCCCCGCTTTGCCCGCAGGAGTACGGCGCGTTTGCCCGCGGTGATTACTCGTTGATGCATTGAATTGATCTGTGGCAGCGAGCTTGTCCTTAGTTACAAACCGTCCACGCGACACTCACCAAGATGGCGATGATCGCTGCAATTTGGACGCAATTCTTCCCGCCGCGCAATGGCGCTCCCCTCACCGAGGCCAACCTCCCAAGCCAGGCCGGAAAAGTCTTCATCGTGACAGGCGGGTCGTCGGGTCTAGGATACGAGCTATCGCGTATTCTCTACGGCGCTGGCGGCAAGGTCTACATTCTCACTCGGTCGAAGGAGCACGCCGACGATGCTGTCGCGCGTATACAGGCCTTTTACGAAGGACGCGACGACTTGGCAAAGCCGCGCGGCAGTCTTCATTTCGTGTTCATGGACCTGACGGACCTTACTACCGTCAAGGCTGCCGCCGAGGAATTTCTCCGTCGCGAGACGAAACTCGATGTCCTGTTCAACAACGCGGGCACAGGGGCCCTCAAGAATGCGCCCGCAACGCGCCAGGGACACGAGTATCATTTTGGCGTCAACTCGCTCGGCGGCTTCCTCCTCGCCCAGCTTCTCACCCCTTGCCTCTCACGAACCGCCCAACAATCCCCCTCCGGCAGCGGGCGGGTGGTGTGGTCCGCCTCCTGCCTCGTCGAGATGATGACGCCAGAGGGCGGCATCCGCAGCTCCTTCCTGCGCGACACCAGCACCGTGACCTACCAGGACGAGCTGTACAGCTCGTCCAAGGCGGCCGGCTGGTTCGTGGCGTCCGAGTTCACCCGTCGGCAGCAGCAGCAGCAGCAGCGCACGGGCAGCCCCGGGGAGGGCCCGGGGATGGTGCTGCACATCGCCGGCAACCCGGGCAACTACCGCAGCAACATCTGGCGGACCACGCCGGCGTTCTACTATTGGGTCATGCGCCCCATCCTGCGCCACCCTGTCCACGGCGCCGAGACCTACTTGTTTATGGGCCTGTCCGAGTCTGTCACGCTGGACGATGCCGCCGCGGGGCGCTACGTGATCCCTGATGGGAGGTGGCATCCCGGCCAGCGGGCCGATCTGCTGCTGGCGCTGAGAAGTGTGGAGGAGGGCGGGTCTGGACGAGCAAAGGAGTACTTTGACTGGTGCGAGGACAAGGTGCAGGAATTTCTCAAATGACTTTTATTACGTACATGGGCGCTGCAACGATACTATTACTACAGGAAACACTCATTGATAATCTCCCCTGCTTCCCTTTCACACTCCCTCTTCACTTCCCCGATCGTTCGTTAACCATCTCGAAACTTCTCTGTTCCACTTGGTGATTCACATAGATGCTTCTGTCCCCCTCGGCACTGCTCGCCGGGCCTAACCCCGACTTGTCAGCCGTAACATACGCCGCGTGGTGCAGCCCCTCCTGGCTGTTGGCCGGGAGATAGTAGCCGTTGTAGTTGTTTTGACTTGCAGAGGCCTGCGACCTACTGCGCGACGACTTGACCAGTGACTTGGCCCAGGACATGACGGAGGAGCCGGTAGCGACGTCCGCCACCGGCTGCAGCAGGGGCATGCAGGCCAGCGCGCATGCTAGCAGCGGCTCCATGGACGTGAATAGATAGAGAGTCGAGCCCGTGTAGGTGAAGTCGGATTGGTCGTAGCCGAGCGCAAGCTGGTACAGCGCGATACGAGCAATGGCGATGGAGCAGATGCTTTGGTTCGGCGCAGCGTTAGCATACCGCGTAGCTGGTGGCAGAGCCCAGCACGGCCGGGTGGGAAAGAAGAAAGGAAGTGAGTCGGAAAATGATAGAAAAAGAGAAAAAGAAACGAAACGTACAGTGCGCCGAGCGCAAACATGAGCATAACCCCAAGCTTTTTGGCGGTCGGCAGCTTCAGACCCCAGAGGACCGGCGTCGGGAGGAGAGCGATGCTGGAGTCAATGACGAAATTGCTCGCGTGGACAATGAGATAGGCCGCATTGAGGTTGCCGCACTTCCCGTCTATCGTCTTGTCCCAGTTGAATGCAAAAGGCTGACAAAGAAGGAAGACAACCAGAATCTCCCCGACGGCCCAGAGAAGACAAATAGTCATCAAGACGTAGCAAGCCGCGCGGGTTTTCTGGTTGTTGGAGAACAGGTGGATGTAGAGGCTGAGAATAGACAACCGGACGCTCGTCATAGACGAGCACCACAGGACTTGGATGGCAATGAGGAGCTGGATTCGCCATCAG
This sequence comes from Chaetomium cochliodes, assembly GCA_023383405.1. NCBI lineage: Eukaryota > Fungi > Ascomycota > Sordariomycetes > Sordariales > Chaetomiaceae > Chaetomium > Chaetomium cochliodes. Next base: position 987,924 of record JAKWJL010000009.1, on the reverse strand, counting down.
TCGGGAGAAGTATGGAGGGGGGCCACACTGGTGCGGGAGGTCGTACTCACCTTTCCAAAAGTAGCCAGCTTCCATGGCGTGCTGATCAGCTCGATAGCATGCTGCCCGAGACCGCCGCTCTCCACGCTGACGATGAGGCAGACAGTGAGAGCTGTTGCAAAGGTCTGGGCAATGGAAGTCCACCGTTAGCAGAAGGCGTCGGGAGGTTGTAAAAAGTTCTTCTTGGTCGGATCGAACTCACAAATCCAAGAAAAACCAACAGATCGTGGGCAAACACTCGGCGGCGGCGGATTCGAAGGGACCAAAAGCGCAGGCCAAGGGCAACCAAAGCTATCACCCAGAACAGCATCGTCACGCCGATGATGACCGGTCCCTGATTGTCGCTCGCCATGATTACCCGTAATCCGACACACTTGATAATACTAAAGAGAAGTGACGACTGACAAGGAAAGACAAACGAATGGGCAGATGGAAAAAGGAGGCAGATCTAAGAAGCAGTAAGACTAGCAAGTGATTTCGACGCCCTCGAAGGCCTGCCGGCAAACGGGTTCAGTATTTTGGTGCCTTCATCGTACGCGGGCCGAAACTGTGTGGAGAGAAGATCCCGACGTGGAGTCCAAAGGTCGGATACGCACTTGATGGTCCGGCTTCTGCCGTCTACGCTGGAATCGGAGAAAGCGCCAAATGGCTCTGGCCCGGTGGCAAAGCAAAGGCTGTGTCGTACAGGGCGCCTGCAGCAAGTTACGCCATTCATGGATGTCCCTTTGTCCCCTGTGCCAACCCCGCTCGATCAGCCAGCCGCCGTTGGTTCGGGGTTTCCTTGTTGTGTAGCGGGTTGGTGGGTGGGTAAGCACCGAGCCACCGACTCCGAATCTACTTGGTGTATGTTACATTACATGTACCAACTATGCAGAGCAGAGCTTAACTCGCATCCGTATCTTGGAGGATCGGAAAAAGGGGCTCGGGCCAAACAGAACGGGGGCAAGCGAGACGAGTCCAGGCCTGATATTGCTTGGGGGCCATTTCCTAACGGTTAAGTATCTCAGTGGCGCTGCAAATTAGGTGCTTGGGAGCGGAGTGAGAACTGGATGGCGGTTATCGCTGCAAGGAAATGAGGGCAAAAAGGAAGGTAGCACAACATGCAGGACTCGTTAATGGGTTAGCCGTGTCTCGGGGTTGCTGACGCTCGCATTGCTCCGAAACCGCTTGCATCTCGTGTCCGTGAAAATGGGGGGTTAGGCTCTACTATTATTATTCGTATTTTGGGGGAATAGGTAATCATCAACTGATTTTGTGTGTCTCAGATAACGGAGTCGATGCAGCACCCACATTGTGATCACAATGACATCAGTGCCTAGCGGTATTTCCATCGTACGGTGGTGATTGGTGAATGGATGTTGTCTCATGCCAGGACCAAGATTAACGGAGCCGTTTGATCTAGGTACCTGGTACATACATGTAGGAAAACTAGGTTGGTATGGTGCCATGCCTATCTATTTTTGACCATAGAAAACACACCGCGTTGGAACTTTTCGTGCAACGTGATAACTGCGGGATGCATCGGAGGCAGGATCTGGCACAGCGCCGTCCCGCAGATGCCCGTATCATGGTCCATAAACCACTCCACGCTGGGCACACCGGCCCAGAAAGTGGTCCCCTTGGCAAACCGGCCCTCCTGGCCGTCCAGACACACCAAGCCGGCAAAGGACCACGTCTTCCTGACGGTGGGCGGGATACCTAGTGCCAGGAACTGCGTGTGCATGGGCGAGCTCGCAAAGTAGTTGTTGAAAGCATGCTCCGCCGCCTCGTCCAGTTGGGGGCGGAACAGCTCGGCATACGACTCCGGGGAGAGCAGCCTCGGGTCCCGGCGGAACACGGCTGAGAGGAAGGCATAGTACGCCGCCGCGGAGGCAAAAAGGCCGCCGCCGCCGAGACAATCGGTGCCGCCGAACAAGATGTCAAAGGTGGGCGCGTCCACGGCCGGCGGCTCGCCCGCCTCGCTGAGGGTACTCAAGTCGGCCATGCGGTCCCTCATGTCGGGCTTCGTCTTGGGGTAGAAGGAGACGCCGTCCTGGATGCCCAGCGGCGTCCAGATGTGCAGACGCATGAATTCCTCCAGGCTCACGCCCGTGGCCAGCTCGACAGCCTTGCCGGCCCAGTCGTGGCCCGCGCCGTAGGCGAAGCCGGTCCCCGGGCGGAACACAAGCGGCAGCGCCGACTTGTCCTCGACCGTCGGGCCGCTCCAGGGGACCTCGCCGCGCGCGGCGCGCCATTTCGCGAGGAGCGGGTTGAACCAGTCGTACTCGTGGCCCGAGGTGTGCGACAGCAGCATCCGCACGGTGATAGGCGTCGCGTCCGCCTCGAAGGTGGCCGTGTTCTGCTCGTCGTCAAAGGCGGTGATGATTCCGTACTTGCCCATTTCCCCAAGCTGAGGCCTGACGTCTTGGTCCAGTCCTAGCTTCCCTTGCTCAACAGCTTGGAGGACGGCGACCGACGTCATAAGCTTGCTCATCGAGGCGATGGCACATACCGTCGACTCGGTGAAGGCGTCGTCGGTACGGCCGGCCCCCAGGCTCGCTTTACCTAGGGACTTGGAATAGAGAACGTTTCCTGGCAGTGGGAATCCGAGGTCAGAGCGAGCTGGCCAAAGACGAGTAAGGTTGATGCAACTTACCATCTTTGTCCCCCGCGATGACTGAGACACCCGGGAGCAGCCCTGTGGCAACAGCATCCTCGTACACTTTGTCGATGATTTCCGCCATATTACCTCGAATTGCGACCGAGTTCTCGGTGCCCTGAGTGATGAATGAGTCCGTGAATGCCCGGGCTACTCACTGCCGTTTTGCCGTTTGTCCTGGGACGGGGCGGTTACGTTTTGCGGCGCAGGCAGGTGAGAGCGAGGTGTTTGCGGCATGTTGCGTCAGTTGGTCGGTTCGTCGGTTGGTGGGTTTATCATTGTGATTTGTGTTTTCACTACTGGGCCGGCCAACCAACCACCCCATGCACCCCAGGGGCTAGGGCTGTGCTTGCGGCGGGCGGCCAAGCAGTGGGTGGGATTGGGGTTATTTCGCTCCCTGGTCTTATGTAGGCAGGTGCCACAGTTCACAGTTCGCCCGGCATGCAGCCGTGGGATGCATGATGCGATGCATCGGACAACCAACGTGCATGATGCGTCTTACTTAGCTTGGTCCGGTTCGTCAATGGTGTGATCGACGTCTGTGCGGAGCAAGGGAGGGCGTGCACTGTACGTACGGTATATGTATTATGCACATATTGTATCTAGCTGTATCGGCATGTAAATATCTGTATTGCTTCGTATGTGGTGCTGACGCTCAGCGAGCACGTTAGAGGCACCCCACTCCCCAACAACACGATATTCACATTTCTGTTGTATCTTACCCAAAAGGTCCAGGAGAACCAGGACTCCAGGGCGGGCTTGAAATGACCTCCCATATCTGCCACGCCTGACACTTCTCAGTGTCGGCAACTCAGTCATAGTAAACGAGTACGACAATGCCTCCCCTGCTCGCCGTTGGCCTTGTTAATGTTATCCTCTTTTTTGCTTTATATGTTGTGGTCGTGATTGTGTATCGCCTTCATTTTCACCCACTGGCCGGCGTTCCCGGTCCGAAGCTCGCCGCAGTCACTGGATGGTATGAAGCATACTATGAGCTTTTCCATCGAGGGCTAGGTGGGCAATACACCTTTCACATCGGAGAGCTGCACGTAAAGTATGGCCCCATTGTCCGCATCAGCCCCCGTGAGGTCCACATCGACGACCCGGAGTTCTACTCCACCATATACACCAACAAGCTCGGCCTAGACAAGCCAGAGTACTTGCGATGGCGTTTCGGCGCCCCCTCGGCGCTCTTCTCGACGCCAGAGCACCACCTTCACAGAATGAGACGAGCCGCCCAGGAGCCATTCTTTGCCAAGCGGAGGATCCAGGAGCTCGCTTCCCAGATCCAGGCAAAGGTGGACCAGATGTGTGCCCGCCTCGCCCAGGACTTCGCGGGGCGGAGTCGGCCGGTGACGCTGGACAACCTCTTCGCAAGCTACGTTGCCGACGTGACGACGCGATACTCGTTCGACCGGGACTTTGACTGGCTCGCCCATGCCGAGTTCCATTCGCCTTTTGTGCAAGCCATCCGCAGCTTCAAGGACATGGCACACCCTTGCACACAGTTCCCCTGGCTGGCGCGTGCCCTAGCCGCCATCCCTCACCGGTTGGTGCGCATCCTGCAGCCGTCCGTGTCGTGCGTCCTCGACTTCCAGGAGGAGATGCGGCGCCTGATTCTCGGAGCGCAGGAAGAACTCGGAGCAAAGAAGGGCGTTGACGCGGACGCAACCATCATCCATGGCATTCTGCGTTCTGGACTGCCCGAGAGGGAGCTTGGGATGGAGTTGCTCAAGGACCACGCTGTTAGTCTCATTGGTGCAGGCATCGCCAGCGCCCAATGGACGTTAACCATTGCGTGTTTTCATATCATCAGCGATCGCAGGGTGTACGCAAAGCTCAAAACGGAGCTGGGGAATGCGATGCCAGACCCGGACCTTCCGGCGCCGCTCGATACGGTCTTGGAGAAACTACCGTACTTGACGGCGTGTGTGGAGGAAGGTAATGACTACCTAGTGCTGCCCTGTTTCTTCTTTTACCATCATTGTATCTCATTGCGCATTGCTATCACTACCTCTTAGACAAGGTAACTGACAAAACCGGCCCCGTACAGCGGTGCGTTTGGCCTGCGGGCAGATGACGCGGTCTCCCCGTATCTCAAGGAAGCCAATCCGGTATAGGGAACATGTACTGGAACCCGGCACGCACATCTCCCTCGACACATGGCACATGCACCACAACGAAGTGCTCTACCCCGATTCGTTCTTGTTTGCTCCAGAGCGCTGGCTCGATTCCCCATGCGCCCCTGCGCCGTACGACTCTCGACCCCTGAAACACTTTATGGTGTCTTTCGGTAAGGGGACTAGGCGGTGTATAGGCGAGAACCTGGCACGGGCCGAGATTACAATTGCTTTGGCGTCGTTGATGAGGAGGTTTGACTGGGAGTTGTTCGAGACGACATGTGAGGACGTTAGGGTGGTAAGAGATCTGGTTGCGCCAGACGTGTCGAGGGAGAGCCGAGGCGTCAGGGTCCTAGTGAAGGAACTTGGGGGATAAAAAGGGTAGAAGGTGCCCGTATTAGTAAGTAGCAGTAAGCATGTGATAATAACATGAATTGATATGTTTATAGCGACTAGTAGTCGTCGAGCACAGCGCGGATAAACCCCGTGATCCCTACGACGATAATCTCGAGGTGCTCCTCTCCTAGCACATCTTCGTGCCCAGCGGCCGCGACTTCAATCTTGGTTTTGCGAAAGCCCGTCCCGCTCTCCAGCAGGTCATCGTAGTGCTTCCTCTGCAGCTCGGGATAACTCATTGTGTCCTTCTCGGGAATGACAAACATGACGCCCCGGGTGCCGCCCTTCCCATCCCCATAAGCCAAACACCGCCACAGCGGCCAGGGCGTCCACATGGCCAGCTTGTAGTACGTCATGAGGGTCACCCGATTCTCATGCCCGGGTGCGATCTCGCGGCCCTGGCCGACCAGGCGCGCGTAGCGCTCCCTGTCGATGCCGTGGCCAAACCCGACGGGGCTCTCGCCGCGTTCGTTGACGACGGGGACAATAAAAGGCGGATTGCCCAGCACCTGGGACTCGCGGTCCTGCGCGCAGCGGCGGAGCACACGGGCGCGCTGCGCCGGCGACGCAAAGTCTAGGTCGGCCAGCGGCGCCACCGCCACCACGAACCGGCTCCGCGGGTCCACGGCGCCCGCGCTCAGCGCTACGCACCCGCCAAACGACATGCCCAGAAGTCCCGCCTGCGAGGTGTCCACGGATGGGAGGGTGAGGAGGTGGGTCAGGGCGTCGGAGAGGTCTGCAACCGCCTGGGGAGGGTCGATATGGTTACGGGGATGCCCGCCGCTGGCTCCCGTGCTGCGCGGGTCGTAGAGCAGCGCTGTGATGCCCTGCTGCTGGAGCGCCGCCGCGCAATCGGGAAAGTTGAGCATGCTGAGGAGGCAGTTGAACTAGTAGCCGCGGGTGGCTTTTGTAAGTCACTGCCTTGCGCTCTGTCTTTGTAATTCATGGGTGGGACCGCCCCTTACCCCTGGACACATAACCACACCGGGCCCTCGCTGGGCGGCGGCGTACACTCGGCCGCGGAGTTCCGTACCGTCTACCGTCTTGAAAGTAGTATCTTGGTATGCCATACCTGAGGTAGTTTTGCGGGACGTCGTGGGCGAGGAATTGGCGATGAGAACTTTGGGGTGACTGGTGGTTAGCTTGTTGGTGTAGGTAAGGTACCTACGTATGTAACAGTACCACGTTCATAATACAGTACATACACACGACCTGTCCCCTGTCTCATTTGATTCATTAGATGCACACCTCCATCTCACCCATTGGGAGCTGATTGGGCAGAAGCTGGTTTGTGGTACGCCGTCACCGATCTGCATCTCGGCATGTCCATCCACTGTGCATCCTGTGCTTTGCAACGACCCCGATCTTACCTGTCGGATGTATGAGCTCGGCTGCCGCGGCCTGACGCGGTCTGACGCGGAAGGATGGCACACTGAGACCTGTCACGCCAACGAACTTCATAACCGGTGCGTGATGTAATGGCCGGCCTGCCACAGCTCCCGCATAAGCGCCCGTACCACCATCACAACCAAAAGCCGAACGCCACTTTCAGCCCGTGCCTTTGCATGACCATCTGGCTTTTGGTTGGTTGTGCCGAGGTCGTAGAAAGAGGCTCAGCAACGGGAAAATTCAACAACGACAACACAATGGTCACACCGGAGCAAGAACCTGACATGGAAGCAATCAACTTGCGGCCACTTGGCGTGTGCGTTGTGGACAGGTGGTGATACTGCTCGCCCAGCTTCGCCCCCAACTTCGATCCTAATGCGGCGTTAGGTTTCCAACAAATCAGGTAGGTACCGACCTACCGAATCTGCCTAGCTCGGAGGTAAGGTACTAGGGAAGTACTTTGTACGTAGACGTTGATTTGAGTGCCGCCGAAGAGCACCGAGGCGGCGAATTTGGGATGTTAGGCCTGTTCAAGAGAGCCTGAGTATCTGGGTAGTAAGAAGCACGCCGCACACTGTCATGCCGCGCCCAGAAAACGGCATCCGTCCCAGGAAATCTCCATGTTAACAGCCTTGGAGACTCGGACGGCTTTGGGGAAGCGCCACTGGGCTTGTTGAGCCCACGCCTGATATCTTTTCTAGCATTGTCATCCAAAACGACGGTACCATGAGAGACCAAAGACAAACGCCCATTGCCGTGGTTGGGCTGGCGTGCCGGCTGCCGGGGAACTGCAACTCGCCCGAGGAGTTCTGGCGCCTCTTGCTGGATGGCCGGGTAGCCGACACAACGCCCCCGGCCTCCAGATTCAGTTTCGAGGGCCACTACGATGGAACCTTGCGGCCATGGACGATGCGCTCGCCAGGAGGAATGTTCATGAATACAGATCCGAGGGATATTGATGCCGGCTTCTTTGGTCTTTCGCAGGTCGACGCCATCTCGATGGATCCTCAGCAGAGACAGTTGCTCGAAGTTGTCTATGAGGGACTCGAAAATGCCGGCTTGACCCTCGAAGGAATGAGGTCGACGTTATTTGGCTGTTTTGTCGGTTCTTACGCTTCTGGTTTGTTTCCCTCCATGCTTCACAAGGGCCACTCTCTACTGCGCACCGAACAGAAACTGAATTGAGATGGTCGGGGTATACCAGATTACAGCGACATGCAGGCCAGAGACCCGGAGGATAGAACGCCGAGCTTTACCGTAGGGTCAGGACGCGCAATGTTGAGCAACCGCATCAGCCACTTTTTGGATATCAGGGGCCCAAGGTGAGTATGGCACTGGCACGGATCTGTTGTGTTGTTATTCAGGCTCTCGCGAGTCGCGACTGGGACTGACAGGGTGACACCAGCATAACAATAGACACTGCCTGCTCCGGGAGCCTGATCGCGTTGGATTTGGCCTGTCGGTATCTTGAGTCGGGCGACGCCGAAGGGGCTATCGTTGCGGGATGCAATCTGTACATGAGCCCCGAACACAACATGGACCAGCACGCCATGACCTCGGCGGCCTCGCCTTCTGGCCGGTGCTGGACATTTGATGCGCGAGCAGACGGCTACATCAAGGCTGAGGCGGTCAACTGCCTGATACTGAAGCGCCTGGACGACGCGGTGCGGCATGGAGACCCCATTCGTGCCGTTATCCGCGGCACCTCGACCAACAGCGACGGCTGGACTCCTGGCATTGCGAGTCCGAGCTCTAGCGCGCAGGCCGCCGCCATTCTTAGGGCATACGAGAGGGCAGGAATTACTGCCCTTGGAGACACTGCCTATCTGGAATGCCACGGAACAGGGACGCTGGCGGGCGATCCAGTCGAGTGCAGCGCCGCATCCTCTGTGTTTGCTGCTTCTCGGTGCCCCGGGTCACCGTTGCGCATCGGCTCTGTGAAGAGTAATATTGGCCACTCGGAGCCGGCAGCAGGCATTTCCGGAATGCTCAAGACCGTCCTGGCCGTCGAGCGCGGCATCATCCCGGGCAACCCGACCTTTGAGATACCCAACCCCAAGATCGACTTTGCCGCCTGCAAGCTCCTGGCTTCAAAAACAGCCGCCCCATGGCCACGGGATACGCTACGGCGGGCTAGTGTGAATTCGTTCGGCTACGGCGGTTCCAATGCCCATGCCATTGTTGAGCACCCGGAGATCCTGCTCCCTGAATTCCAAGCCACGAGTGTCACATCGTATGCCGGCGAAAGCGCTTATGACGATATGTTCGCCGCGGATGCAGAGGGCGACGACGACGACGCCTGGCGGCTGCTGGTATTTTCCGCCAACGACGACTCCTCTCTGAAAGCCCATGTCAACGAGTGCATCCGCCATCTCTCCAACCCAGCCGTCAGTGTGCAGTCCGCTGACCTGGCCTACACCCTAGCCGAGCGCCGCTCGCGCCATTTCTTCCGGGCCTACGCCGTGTCCGAAGGGCCGCTATTCAGGGAAAGCCAGGTCGCTTACGGGAAACCGGCGTCTTCAGCGCCGCGCGTTGGCTTCGTCTTCACCGGACAGGGGGCGCAGTGGCCGGGGATGGGCCGAGAGCTGCTGCAGCGATTCCCGGTTGCCAGGCAGACGATACACCGCTTGGACCGGGCGCTCAGCTCGATGACTGACGCGCCATCGTGGAGCCTCGTGGCTGAGCTTTGCGAGCCGCGGTCGTCCGAGCACATGCGGCTTGCCGAGTTTTCCCAGCCGCTTGTGACGGCCCTGCAGCTGGCTCTGCTTGCGGTGCTCCAGGACTGGAACCTGCAGCCGGCCATGGTTGTGGGCCATTCTTCGGGAGAGATCGCTGCGGCTGTTGCGGCGGGGTGTATCTCGCAAGAAGACGGCATCAAGGTGGCGTATTTGCGCGGCAAAGCCGCCAAAGAGTGGCAGCTATTGTATCAAGGCCATAAGCTTGGTATGCTTGCTGTCGGTCTCGGCTCCGAAGAAGTCGGACGGTATTTACAGTCGTTCCCAACCGTCACGGTTGCTTGTGTGAACAGTCCGAAGAGTGTGACACTCGCCGGCGAGGTCCCGCAGCTCGAGGCTGTGCACAAGGACGTCCAGAATGACGGCCATTTTGCCCGTCTCTTGATGGTGGACCTCGCGTACCATTCCGACTATATGAAGGGCGTTGCCGAGCTCTACGCCGACCTTCTCGCAACTCACTGTCCCAACCTCTCATACCGCCGGCAGTCCAGCGACATCCACTTTTACTCCACCGTGGAGGGTGCTCTTAAAATGGACCACACTGATGCAGAATACTGGGTGCAAAATATGTTGTCACCCGTTCTCTTTGCCCAAGGAGTAGCCGCCCTGGTTAAGGAGGGTGGTGCCGACCATCTCGTTGAGCTGGGGCCGAGTAGCGCTCTGGCCGGACCTATCAAGCAGATCACAAAGGGAATATCGACCCCGGTCCAGTACCTGGCGGCGTTCAATAGAGGCGATCATGCCCCTCGACCTCTATATGACCTGGCCGGCAACATGTTCTGCTGGGGTCTTGACGTGGACCTTATCAAGGTCAACGGTCTGAGCTCCCTTAGAGCGCCGAAACCGCGGGTTATCATTGATCTTCCCAATTACCAGTGGAATCATTCAGTCAAATACTGGCATGAGAGTCTGGCCAGCAAGTCCTGGCGATACCGGCTGTTCCCGGTCCACGACCTCCTGGGAACCAAGGTTCTCGGCACGTCCTGGAAAGCACCATCCTGGAGAAGGACTCTCCGGCTAAAGGACGTCCCGTGGATCAGAGACCACATGGTAGGAACCGACGTGGTCTTCCCAGCCGCAGCGTATATTGCCATGGCCGTTGAGGCCATGTTTCAAACGGCCAAGGGTGCAGGTATGGAACTTGCGGCCGGCATCGATAGTGTCTCTGAGGCGTCGTACCAGCTTCGGGACATCCGATTCCAGCGCGCTCTGGTAATTGAAGAAGACGTGCAACATCAGCTATATCTCTTTCTGCATCCTGCTCAGGGGCAGAATGATACCTGGTTCCATTTCAGGATTTCGAGCCTCCGGGAAGATGCGTGGACCGAGCACTGCAGCGGCCTCGTCCGCGTGCGTCGGGTAAAGACGTCAGATCACCCAGTCGAGACCGGCCACCTAGACCCCCTCCGGTATCCCTCGCCGGCAAAGCTTTGGTACAAGTCGATGCAAAACGTCGGCTTCAACTTCGGGACGGCCTTTCAGAACCTGGTGGAAATTGAATCCTTCGCTGGACAGAGGACGAGCCGTGCCAGCATCAACTTCGCCGATATCAATGCGCAGCATGCCGGCGCGTCCCGGTATGCCGTCCACCCGGCCATCTTTGACGCTTTCTTCCAGGCAGGTATTCCGTCGCTCTTTCAAGGTCACCGAACCATGATCGACAAAGCTCTGGTTCCCCAGCTGATTGATGACATCCACGTCAGCCCGGGCGTGGACGCATCGACGAGCGCGTTTGCTATGACCAAATCCAGTTTCGCCACGGGAAGACCAGACAAGACACAGAACTACACGTCAGAGGTGGCCGTCTTCGACGAAACAACTGGCCGTCGCCTTGCGAAGATTGAGGGGCTGCATTATGTGGAGCTTGACGTGCCGCAGACTGGGCAGATATCGAACTGTGATATGACGCCTATGGGTATGAGCTGGAAACCCGACATATCACTGCTCCCGGATGACGCAGACGTCGACACCCTCGCAGAATCAGACCACGAGGCTCTAGCATTCTGTACCGCGCTTCACCTTCCCCCTGCGGCTGCCTACTTGATGTCGTTGCTGCACCACAAGGTGGCAGTGCCCTCCGTTCTTGACTTGGATGTGGCTATAGACACGACTTGGGACACGTCAGAAGCAGTTGTAGATGTGATGATGCCTGAACAACCTCTGCCGACGTTCGGTCGCTATGTTTATACCACGACGGCTTCAGACCGTGTAACGGGGGCCCAGAACAAACTTTCCGCCATTCCCAGCTTGCCAGCGGAGTGCTACGTTTATGACCCCACGCAAGCAACCGGGCAACCCCCCTTTGATTCGGACAATAAGTTTCACTTTATCGTCCTCCGGATGGCACCTGCAACTGACAGTGACCTTTGGACTGCGCTCCGCGCCGCCCGAGATCTGTGCGCTTCCGACGGACATGTGGCCTTGGTACAATACAGCTCTTCCCCATTGATCGAAGTCAACGGCGGCTCACAGCCTAAGGAAAAAGGGGTCGACGACGTAACAGGATGCCGACGGGGATCTACTGAGCTTGAGCTAATGTTACGCTTGACGGCCTTCAGGCTGGGGGCCAAGAGCACCCCTGAGTCGGGTCCCAGGGTTTACCATCTTGTCCCGATGACCCCAGGAACGAAAGATTTGGCTGGCGGCGGGGCGCAGAAGTTTCCCATTGTACGAATGACCCGTGGCCCAACATCGTCCGACTGCTCAGCCTTTCTCTCCTCCCTGCGCCTTTGCGGCTGGACGGGACAGCCAATGAGCCTAGCCGACTCAGCTGCGGCTTTCCACAACCATGACCCTGACTACCACTCCGAACAACAGCTCACATCACTGCCACCACTCTCACATGCACCACCAATTCTGCTCCTTGACGACCCGCAAACGCCCTTCCTCGCCAGCGTCACGGACCCGGCGGATTGGGAGCACCTCCGCCGCGTGCTGCGCGGAGCAAGCCGGGGCGGCCGCCGACTGCTATGGGTATCACCGCCGTCAGCCTCCGGCGACACGATAACCAACCCCTCGACCGCTCTCGTGCTCGGCTTTGCGCGCACCCTGCGCGGCGAAGACCCGACGCTCCGGCTGGCGACGCTCAACCACCACCACGACCACCACTATCACCTGTCGTCCCCGGCCGCGGGACCGCCTAGTGGGCCAGGCGCTGCTACAAGTTGCCACGCCACTGCACGGTCCGCGCTGCGGCTCCTGGCGGCGCTGGACGCAGGGGGGCAAGAGGCCGAGTTCCGCGCGCACGGCGACAGCGGCCTGTTGTGTATCAGTCGGGTGGTCCCCGACCGAGTGCTCGTTGACGACGCTGCAAAGGAGGGGGTGGGGGCGGGGGAGGTGCGCGAGGAGAGGCTGCGAGACAACCCGCGCACGGTGAGGGCTTGGTGTGAGCGGGTCGGGGATATGGGTTCGATACAGTTCAATGAGGTTGTGGCGGCGGAGGGGGACGAGGGGGACGAGGTGGGCTTGGGGGAGGGGGAGGTGGAGGTGGAGGTGAGGGCGGCTGGGTTGAACTTCAAGGTAAATAGGTGATTTTGCGCAATTTTCCCTCCCCCCTGACTCCATTTCCTTTCTTTTTCTCTTTTTCTTTTTTTCTTTTGATTTAGCTTCCGTTACTGATACAACGTTCGACTTAAACAGGATATAACCACATGTCTCGGTATCGTGCCAGAAAACGAACACGTCCTTGGTCTGGAGGGCGCCGGCGTTATCAGACGGGTTGGCGACCAGGTTGACTCGTACCGCGCCGGCGACAGGGTCGTCGTACACGGGAAGGGATGTTTTGCAAACCGTATCCGCGTGCCTAAGGAGAACGTCTTCCTCCTCCCTGGTTGGCTATCATTTGAAGAAGCTGCGACGATGAGCATCGTCTACTTCACGGCCGTGTATAGCTTGATGGAACTTGGGCAGGTCAAGAAGGGCCAGTCCGTTCTGATCCATTCCGCAGCGGGTGGTGTTGGGCTGGCAAGCATTCAGGTCTGTCGCTATTTGGGTGCAGAGATCTACGCGACCGCCGGAAATGAGGCGAAAAGGCGCTTTTTGGCAGAGCAACACGGCATTCCGCAGGAACGGATCTTCTCGTCCCGTAGCAGCGGCTTTGGGAATGGCATTCGGGCACTGACAAACGGGAAAGGTGTTGACTTCGTCCTTAACTTCCTCACGGGAGACCTGCTCGACGAGTCGTGGAGACTACTCGCTGACAACGGCACCCTGCTCGAGATTGGCAAGAGAGACATCATTGACAGGAACACCCTGTCCATGGAGCCTTTCAACCGCAACTGCTCGTACCGAGGCATTGACATCTCGCGGCCGAGCATTCTCAACGACCTGGCCCTGATTGAGAGAGTACTTCAGAAAGTCCGTCAGTTGCTACTTGACGGACACATCAAACCGATTTCGCCCGTCAAGATCTTCCCCTTCGCTCAGCTCCGGGATGCAATGAGATACATGCGATCTGGAGAGCACATGGGTAAGATCGTTCTTTCGACCGGAGACGCGGACGATCTTACGGTTCCCGTACGCCGAGCGCCACATTCTATCATCTTTGATCCCCGCGCAGCATACTTGATTGTCGGAGGGCTAAAGGGGCTGTGCGGGAGTCTAGCCGTGTACATGGCGCGATGCGGAGCGCGGAACCTAATCATAATGTCGAGGAGTGGGGGCCATGATGAACGCTCGCTGCGCGTGACCCGGGACGTGGAAAGCCTTGGGGCAGCAGCCACGATAGTCCAGGGAGACATTTCGAGTTTGGAAGACACGACTCATGTCTTTGAGAAATCTGTCTTGCCCATCAAGGGAGTCGTCCATGGAGCCATGCTCCTACGGGTAAGTGTTCCTGTGCTGTGATGTGTTATAGAAAAGAAAAACAGAGCTAACGGTGTTATTCCCCTCTGCCAGGACAAAACTTACGAGGCGATGTCCCTCCAAGAATTTCATGATGCCCTAGCCTCCAAGTTCTCAGGAACCTGGAACTTGCACAAAGCAGCTGCCGAGCATTCCCTCGGTCGCAAGAAACTAGACTTTTTCACCATGTTATCCTCCATCTCTGGCGTTGTCGGCACCGCCGGTCAAGCCAACTATGCGGCTGGGAACAGCTTCCAAGATGCCTTTGCGCAGTACCGGCACTCGCTGGGCCTCGCCGCCCACACGGTCGACCTGGGCATAGTCGACGACGTCGGGTACATGAGCGAGCACCAGGCGCTGACCGACCGCGTGCGGAGCCGGAGCCAGCTCTCCGGCATCAGCGAGCGGCTGCTGCACGACATCCTGCGGTGGTCTGTTCTGCAGCAGACGGCGGGTATGAGCCGCCTGGGCGCAAGCCAGATGGTGACGGGACTGCCGTTCCCCCTCCCGCCAGACTCGCCACTCTTGGCTGACAGGCGCTTTCACTCACTCATGGTTCCGCAGCAGTCCCAGGTTGGCACCAGCCCCTTCCCGGAGATCGACGCCGTTCATGCTTTCCACATGATGCGCAAGGCTTCGTCAATCCCCGCCGAGAGGCTCGTTGTGGAGGCTATCAAGCTCGTCAACACACAGATGGTGCGCGTTTTGGGCTTGTCGGCCGACATGGAACCATCGAAGCCGCTGAGCAGCTATGGCATTGATTCGCTAGCTGCTGTCGACCTGCGGAACTGGTTCAAGATGCGCTTGGGTGTGGAGCTAAGTACGCTCGACGTGCTCCACTCGCCGAGCCTTGAGGCCTTATGTGCGAAATTAGTTCAACGGCTACTGGCGGAGTGAGTAGAATGGGCTTACTTCACCGTTGTTTACTTTGCGTCTGTGGCACGGTAAGGTCCTTGATTATACCGTTACAGGCATTTCTAGTGCTAGGTGCATATCTAGCGGAATTCTGTGTGTACAGTTGTCTCTATAGAAGTCGGATAGCATCGAGCAGATGGATAAACGCGTCTATTCCCTTAGCCTTGACACATCTGTGCCGTATAATCTGCGAATAGTCAAAAGTACCTAGGTAATGAAGAGACTGATGAGAATTTAACTACAGGAGGGTTGTGTTTCGCCGAGAGTCGGGAGGCATTCGGAGGCGGGCAATAACTGACCATAATCAAAACGAGACCATATAATTAAGCTGCGCTGTGGGAGTTAGTGTTATTAACAGATCCCACGGCAGACTGTTTCTAGCGCAGTGGTTAGGATGTGAACCTACAGTCAATCCCCTCGGAAGTAAGATTGGCACAGGGCCTGGCGATGACCACAGCCTTGTTGTTCGATCCAAGTTGAGTCGTGCAACCCTTTTTCGATTTTGATTTTTTTTTGCCAGCTTTCAAACTTTACTTACTTGCCTTAATTTGCATGAGTACTCGCCCCCAAGCCCCTAAGGGGTGCATACTTTGGCGTTCGGTGCTAGTTTCGCGTGACGTGAAGAGGCGCATGGCTGTGTCTTGAACACTGGATATGCATACATCTATCTGTCTTGATTGGTTATGCGACACATGAAACTGGTGGCTTAATAAAAGGACACTCAGCCGCACTTGATGGACCATTTTATCACGCCATCAGGCTGTGCCTGGAGACTACCAAGTATCCAGCTGGATCAGAGCCTCCCCAGGTTGCTTTCCCCTTTTTTTCATTTTACTCTCACAAAGAAGAGTCCGTTTATTCCATACTAAACGAGCGTCTGTCGTCCAGTTTTGCGCAACCGTCACATCTATCTATCCCTCTCGCTGATATTTCACTCTTGTCTTTGTCGCAGACCATCCATAATCCAGAGCCTTGCGTGGTGGCGTCTCGTCACCTGAGCATTATGCGAGGGCTAACCTTCCTCGTCCTCGCCACGCCATGTATAGGCATCCAGTTTAGCGAATGCAAAAAGCGAACTCTGGAAATCTGGAAAGGGAACCTGGAATATAACGGCATTTCTCAAGGAAACCTCCAGCAATATCTCTACACAGGACCGATTTATGGAATGAACCCTGAATATGCGCGTGCACACAGAGCGAGCTACCCAGCGTTGAACCTCCAAGGTACGATACCAAAGCTTAAATACAGGCCGCGTTTTTATTTCAATGGCATCCCATGAAGGGCTCACTGCAGCCGACATTTTCGGTCGAGCAAGAGTGCTCACTTCCGGTAGGAAAACTTACTAACCGGTGCCCCTTCACAGGTTGCAGGGCGATATGTGACGACCCGATGCTATGGTACTGGGATGCAGAGGACCAGTCGGTTGCCTTGAGTGTTGTGTCTAACTGGGTTTTACCAATCATCGCACTGCTCGCCGCACTCCCGTACGACTCTCTCCACGGCCGGGCTCCGAATACCACAGAGCCCTGGTCCCGTGGTCGCATTTTCCGTACCCTTGGAGCCCTGTGCAACTGGCTTGGGTCTCCGCAGACTGCGCTTACCGCGACCCTCTTCAACATCCACCAGATGCGAGCCTGCCTGCGAGCAACTAAGCCGAGTGGTCGTGGCATCGCCGGCAATGCCAATCTTGAGCGGCTGAAGATGGACGCTTACTACGTTCTCAGCTGCTTGGGCCAGTTTCAACTCAGCTCGGATCCAAGCGACAGTTTCCTCGAGATACTGACATATGGTCTCTTCCGCCCAATTGTAGGCATTGGGGGTGAAGTGGGCTTTACGCCAAATCAGCCAGAACTTAATGGTCGCGTTGACGAGGCCGAAACGATGACAACCGAGTTGTTACGAGAAATGGCTTTTCATCTACGGATGCTGAGGCGACGGGGGGTTTATCCGGCAATGGTCAATATCCTGGTCTTCTTCATCGCGTTTGCAATCTCGCTTGTTTTAGCTTTTGGTGACGTGGGAGAGGGCACGACGGGACACGTCCTTACTCTTGGTGTTTTGGTTAGCTGGTTGCCCCTTCTTGTTCTCTTCACTATCATCGACCGCAACCCCGTGTCAGCCGATAGAAGCAGGCAAGTATCCTGCCTTTTAAGATTCCATGTTAAATACTAACCAGTTGATAGAACATTACTTTCTCGATGGATGTGGAATGTGGACGCAGTTCGTCTGTGGGCTCGCGGTGAATCTGCGACGCCCAACTGGTGGTCACAAAAAAAGGAAGACGACAGACGAACTGCTTTAGGGGGAGCCAACAACCCAGTTCCCTTCAACATGGAAATCGGCGAGTTCAATGGACAAGGAAGACGGCTTGGGTATAATGGCTTCGCATATGCGGTGCTAGGGAGTGTTTACCAGGGATCTGGAGATCAGACGAAGATGCGACCGCTTGCGTCTGTCACCGCCGGCAGAGCCCAAAGCATGGCTGTACGCGCAAAAGGTCGGCTGACAACCGAACGGCTGCGCCCGGGCTCGTGGTGGCTCCTGGCTTTCACATCACTCGCTCTCGTTTGGTTGGATATCGGCATGGCTCTCATAATGACCTACAACACCCCGACTGTAGGCTTGTCGTGCAGATCCGGCGTTTATATCCTATACGGGCTGTTGAGCACATTGACTTGGCTAGTGCGCGTATTTCCGGCGTCCAACTATCCCAGGGATTGGCTTAAGATCCTTTGTCACTGCGTTAACGCCTTCGCGACCGTGATGCTCTTCTTTACCGTTTTTGCCGCTGTGAGTTGGACTATTTTTTTCAGTGTCATTATAATCCCGGAATTAACTCGCGCTGACTACTTACCCCAATGGCGTAGTTTAGCGGTGTTTACCAGAACTGCATCTGTCAGACTGGCATCAGCGGTTACATGGACTTTGAAGGTGCTCGCTTTTATCGCGACCCAAATCATTTTGATGTCGAGGCGTGGTGGAAGAGGGGCGCGATAGTGGGAGGAATACCCCTCCTCATTTGCTCCATCATAAGCATTGTACTGCTGCGGTCCCTCAAGCCGTTGTGGCGGGCGTCCGAACAGCAGAACCCTCCCACAGACGCGAGCCACGCCAACATGATCTGGCTCATATGAGCACGGTCTAAACGGAAGGTAGCTAAGGTTATTCGTGCGTCATATATACGCGTTCTTCTTAGGCTAATAATACCGGGCCTGATCCTTTTACGAGAGGATTGCAATGCTCTCCAACGCTTGTTGCGTCCGCCTTTATTCGTTCTCGGATTGGATGGTTCTTCTAGTCTTCGTATGCACACTCTTACCGGGGTGGTGGTATGCTTAGAGTAAACGGGGAACTGGCAAGGCGAAAAATGTTATCATAGGGAGATGTAGCGTGGCTAAAAATGGTCAAGGGCCAACTGGTTAAAGATAGATACACCAAGGTATGACGGCATGGCGGGTCGTAAGGTTTTACAATCGTCTTATCACAGAGCGTGGGTTCGACTCGCCTCTAGCGGGCAAAAGGCCAGCAGTGTGGCTCCCTGGGGTTGGGAATCCGTGTCCTTCGTGTCACCAAACATGTGTTAACATTGAGAGTCGAGAAGTTAATATATATAAGAGCTACCTCTGGCTTTCCGTTCCTACAATCTTCCCTAGACTCACAAACAAGCTTCCTGAAGACCAGCACCCACTGCCCAATTCTTACAAAGCACCTACAGTCCTCTCGACACAAGTACCAGTCTTCATTCAACCTCAAAATGTCCAGCAGCAAAAAATCAAGCTCGCGGAAGTGGGATAGCCTGGACACTCTTGTTTATATGGCAGGCGGCCGGCCCCACGTGAAGGCCAGATCCTATGTGCAGGACAAGGCATGGGATAAGACATACGGCGAAGGCACGAGCTATTTGAACACGGATGATTTAACCGATTCAGCCGGAACGTGTTCGAGTTACTGGAGCACGAGTTCCACCGATGGATCCTCGAGTTCCAACAACACCGATACCACCACCAACGATACGAAGAAGTCGTGACAATATGCGTGCGGAAAATAAGGGCACGACTACGGTGTGTAGCTTTATTTTAGCCATGACTTTATAGCCATTAGCAATTAAACGCGGAGAATTATGCTTTGCGTTCAGGCCCCTGCCTCATTGCCGTGTGGTCTTGTTAACCTTCTCTCCTAGGCCTTTCCTTTTGCACTCTTCTTCTTCTTTTGTAATTTGCTTTTTGTAGAACTCGCCTTTTCCAAAGCCCGAGGAAAGAAAAGAATCCCAAGTATTTACGTTTTTAGTATTCTCTAGCTCTACACAGCGTGTGAGCTCCTAACTCAACGGTGGCCACTTGTCGCGAGGTGCGTCTGCCACGCCAACAACCTCTCCAGTCTCAGGCGCCGAAGAGACGCCACTCTCCATGGTCAGCTCTCCCAGCCGCTTAAACGTCAAACCTAACAGCCCAAGCAGCAGCAAATGGACCACACTACCCAAAGTCAGCATCCAGTGCACCCAACAGCGAAGAAAACAAAAAAAAAAAAAGAAAAGCTACAACACTCACATATAAAGCCACCCCAACGCCCACGTCGCCCACAGCAAATCACACTGCGACAGCGTCGGCCGATACTCCGGACACTCCGCTGTCTCCCCCCAAACCCTCATCCCACCCTCCCCCGTCTGCATCCCCAGATACACTCCCCAAACCCCCAAACTCACCGCACTCCACGGCACCCACCCCCCCATCAGCAACCTCCCCCTCCCCCATTTCCCACCCCCCACCTTCTGCTTCTTCCCACCATCCAACCGCCCCACCCTAACCCCCAACATCGTATTTACCACAACCCCCACACTCGTCCAGCCCACCGCCAGCCGCTGGAGGTGTGCCGCATAGGGCGGCAGGGTGAGAAAGACGTCGCGCGGGTCGCTGTCAGCGACAGGCCCGCGTGAGAGCTGGAGTGAGCTGATGGTGAGTTGCGCGATGTCGAGGAGCCAGCCGAGGGCGATGTAGATGGTTAGGAGGGTTAGGGTGGGGGGTGTTTTGGTGGTTGGGGGCTGTGAGCGGTTGGCTGGGGAGGGCATTGGATTTATTTGAATTAGCTTGAGGTTTCTGGTGGTGGTTGGTGTGGTTTTGCGTTAGGAGGGCGGTCGGAGGGCCTGGGGTGTCGTGCTGGGGGAGGTTTTATGAACTAATCGAGCGAGAATCGAGTCGGATTGGAAGTTGGAGTTGGAAAGTGGAGGATTTGGACTGCAACTTGGTTACCATGGAATGGAATGCTCTGGCTTTGGACGTTGTATTTTGATTTCTTGAGGCTCTGCTTCTGTGTTAGCTCCTCGGCGTTAGGCCGCTTGGCTTGAGGCTTAGTATCGCTGCTGCATGATGTTGCAGTCCAACGGTCAAATCACTTGCGCTTGCTAGCGAGCTGAGGCCTGGGCATCCTCAGCACTGGTCGAAGCAAACCCCGGGGGTCGTATGTATGCCAAGCTCTATTTACCGAGAGAAATACGACTGGGAGGCGGTTTCAATCTGTGCTATCTATGGCATTATGTATGTACCCATAGCCTCCATCCCCCCAGCCAGTTCCAAGGCATCATGGTAATGTTCAACCTTCCAAGCGCCTGGCTCTCGATCTGAAATCTCAATCTGGAATCCCCACCCTCTAAGCCGATCCGTTGTCAATCTGGAATCCCCCTCTGGGCCCATGCCCCATTCATTATCAATCTGTGATACCCCAGCCTATCGCCGCCATCTGTGGTATCATGACCTGACCTGGAATTGCTTTCGCATCAACCGAGGACAAAGGTACAAGACGCAGCGAACCACCAAGGAGAAGCCAGACCTCAAGGAAAAACCAGACCCCAAGGAAAAAAGAGACCCCAAAGAAAGACCATACACTAAGGAAAGACCGGACCCGACCAACCAACCATTCAAATGTAGTCCTCATATCCATGCTTGACCGCCAGCCCAGCCAAGCGATCCATGCACGAAGCCCCATCCCGGCCAGGCAAGAACTAAGGTAAGGTATCCTTCATCAGCGTCCGCCACAACGCCATCCCACCAATCCACCCGAGCACGCATCTCGACTAAACAGGGGGAGGGGGAGAAGGAACGCAGGAAAAGCAAGGGAAGCAGGGAGGTGGGGGCCACTCCGACTCACCTCATGCATATCATCATACTTCACCTGCTTACAGCGCAGCAACAGCAGCCGCAGTGTCTCCTCGTGTGTCCACGCGCCACGACTGACACGCGCAGCCAGCTCGGCTGCGGCGGCGGCTGCCTCAGCCTGTCGCACCCGCGGCGTGCTGGGGCGAGACGTCGGCAAGGGAGTACGTTTGTTCGGGGTCTGCGTGCCCGTGGTGGTGGTTGGAGTGCTTATTTTGGTGGGAGTTGGTTTCTTGGGGGTTAGAATAGGGCGATTGAGGGGGTTACCGTTGTTGCTGCCGCTGCCGCTGGAGCTATGGGGTGTCGATGTGATGCGGGCGGCGGGCCGTTTGCCCTTATTGTCTTTCGTTGGGGGTTTGGGGGATGGGGCTGTATCAAGGGCGGCGGTGTCGTTGTCGGTATCCGATCTAGCTGAACCAGTGTCGGAGCTCGGCTTGTCCGCTTTCTTAGTCCCTGGGATGTCGGCTGGTCTGGGTTTGTCGACCGGGAGCTTACCGATTGTCACAAGGCCGGCAACTACTTCTCCGACTGCCACTCCCGATGCCTGTTGGACTGCCTCTTTGACAGCCTCTTCGTCGTCATCATCAGTGGGTGGGGTCTCAGTCTCCATCCGGTCATCATCGTCCATGGGGCTATCCATATCGTTCTCTTCAATGGCTTCGTCATAAGAGTGGCTAGACTCGGTCTTATTCAGAGTTGCCAGCGCAGCCCTGGCAATTGCCGCAGCATTTATCGGAGTGAACTTGATTGTGGCGTAATCGTCCACCTCAGTGGGTTTCTCCTGAGCGAGATCCATGACGGGCTCCATGTTGTGCATATTCTGCTTCTGGATTGCATCCTCATCCGTGCCCTCGTTCTTTTTGGCTTTGAAATGGCACGCGTCGGGATCACCCCGGCGGTCAAAGGTCAGATTGTTGCACGGCAGAAGAATATCTCTGGCCCTCTCGAGCTCTGTGTGAATCCAGAGACCGGCCAACACTTGCTGCTTGGCGTGGCAGAAGTCTACGCCACGAAGAACGCCGGGCGCCGGATGCTCCATGCATCGGAAGCACTGGCAGTGACCAATGATGGCTTTGCACATCTTGGATAATTTCAGCGATGATTGGTTTATCGGTGTTGGTGAAGTTTTTGACTGAAGAGGTCGAATTTTCAAATCTGGTGGAAGAAGTGGGAAGAGTCAGAAAGCCGAATTCTCAAATTTGCTGAAAGAAATAGACGGTCGGTCGAGAAGCCCGAGCGCAGGATAGAGAACCTTAACCCTCGGTGAAAGGATTGAAAGGTCGAGCGCCAGGTCAAGTGACAGGTTGATCGCGAGACCGAGCGTGAGAAACCTAATTTGAGGAGGGGGAGGCGAAGAACCTGACTTAGAAACCGAGAAGGCTGGGGGCCAGCGCTGGAAGCGAGGATGTTGAAATAGGTAAACAGGAAGGAAAGCAGTGCGGCACTCTTAAGCAACACTGCCTTAGGCGCGTTGTCATGAACATGGGACGAGTAACAGGAACAGTAGCTTAGCTTCCCGTGATGCATCGATGGCGATACTCGAGGCCAGGTGCACGGTCGTTCATCACGCGTTCTGTAGTCACGCGTCGTTCTATGATTTTGAACCTTAGGTATTGTTGCTGGTGCCTTAGACTGGTTGGTGATTTGGACGTTGACAGACAGCGAAGAAAGGCCGAAATCGAGGAGATATGAATCGTACCAGACATCTACAGTTTTGTACTCACGACTTTGAGCCGGGTAACAGTTTCAATAAAAAGAGGCATGTCACAAAAGACCCTCCTAGATAATGCCAACTGAAGTCGACTGCTAAAGGGAGACCATTAGTCCCCCAATTGTGCCTTGGAGGTACTCGAGGGTAGTACTGTCACCCACATTCCCACAAGTGGCAGAGTGAAGAATATCCCTACAGAAAGAATGGAGTGAAAGGGCCGCCAGAATGAGCCCAAATTCTTTATGCAACAAATTGATGAAAATGACTCTACTTTTGGGCCCCTCAAATTTGGCGTTGCTTACCACTTGGAGCCAGGAATCCCAAGAAAGAACTGGCTGTCCCAAGTCTGGGTATTAATTACCTAGGTAAGGTGACTTCCAGTTTCCTTCTCATTTGTGCCCAAATCACCCCCGGGTTGGTTTTAAGATAGCCACGATGCCACCACCGCGACAAAGAACGCGAGAGGAACCGATACCGGCCAGCGCCCGGCAACAAGGAAAAGTAGGGCCCGAGCTGTGGTTTTGCTCCGGCCGACGATCAAACCAGCTTCTCGAGCAGCCTGGTCGGGCTTCTGGCTAAGCCACTTCTAGGGATCCTGTACCACAACACACCTTTGCACGCTTACACACTCGAGAGTTTTCCTGGTGATTCATCAATGTTACATTTAATCGCCTATCTAGGGACCACAGGAACCGTGTGCTGCCCTGCCTGACCCCTGACACGGACCCAACCCAACCCCAAACCTCCCGGTCGGTCAGGTCGAACTCTACGACCGCAGAGCCAGGATGCGCTGCGCGGCCTGCTCGGCGACGATGACAATCATAGCCGACGGGTTGCCCGTGGACATACCCGGGAAGATGGAGGCATCCACCACAAACAGGTTATCCGTACCATACACCTTGGTATCAAGATCCACCACGGCCGTACCACCGCTGCGCCCGTCGTCCGAGCCCAGCTTGGCGGTACCCATCCAGTGGTTAGCGCGGCGGTTGGAGGGGCCGACGGCGAGGCCGTTGACGTAGTCCTCGACGGTGCCGGAGGGGGGCGGGAGGACCCAGGTAATGTTGGGGATAACGTTGAGCGAGTTCTGCACGTTCTTGATGCCCTGGATGACGGCCTCGAGGTCAGAGTCGTCGTGCAGGTAGGGATGCTCGGTGACGACGGTGGCGAGACCGCTGGTGATGGTCATGCGGCCGCGCGAGACCACGCCGCGGCCGAGGTACTGGCTGAGAGTCATGGCGTCTGGAACGGGGAGGGAAGTTAGTACGCGTGAAGGGCTGGGTGGTGATGGAGAGGGGGTAATGCTTACGGGTGGAGTTGGTGAACTCGGTGCTG
The DNA here is from genome assembly GCA_023383405.1 of Chaetomium cochliodes. NCBI lineage: Eukaryota > Fungi > Ascomycota > Sordariomycetes > Sordariales > Chaetomiaceae > Chaetomium > Chaetomium cochliodes. The sequence continues at coordinate 963,658 of JAKWJL010000009.1, read as the reverse complement.
CCCTCGACACGGGCGGTCCACTGGAACTGGCGGACCTTACCGTCGGAAGGAGTGACCTCGTCCCACATCTGTTACAGGGTTAGTGAATGCCAGAACTCGATCATTACCGCTGGAGATAACTTACCATGGGGCCGATGTTAGGAGCAGCTTGGGCAAGGATACCGGAGCGCTTGTCGAGGTAGGCCGCCTCGTCATCCGTGTTCGGGGTGTCCCAAGCCTCGTAGAAGTCATAGAAGACGACATCGGGGTGGGTGAGGATAAGATCGGTGTTGAGGTGGTCCATCAGGTTGTGGCCAACGGGGAGGTTGATCCAGTCCTCCTTGGCAGAGAAGGTCTCGCCGTCCTTGGAGCCGGCGACAACCTCGAGTTGGTCCTCGGGGCCGATACCGCTGCGGAGGAGGAGCTTGGCGGAGCCGAAAGCACCGGCGGAGAAAATGACGCCACCGCCCTCGTTGAGCTTGATGGTGCCGCTGTAGCCGCCATCCGTCAAGCACTCGAGCTCAACACCGGTAACCTTGCTACCAGTACGAACGGCGCGGCGGACGGCAGTGTTGGTCCACAGGTCGAAGTTGTCACGGCCATCAGCCGAAACGAGGTAGGTAGCCAGCGGGCCGTCTCTCTCGCCCTTGGCGAACATGAAGTGGCTGTGGGCAAAGGTGTGGTTCTTGCTGTTGGGCTCATCGTTGGCAACCACCGAGGTCCAGCCGGATTCGGCAAGGCCGCCGGAGAGAACGTCAAAGCCTTCCTGACGGTACAACTCGCCGTCGACAGAGGGGTGCCAGGTACCCGGAATACGGGTGAAAACGCGCTCGGTCGCAGCGGAAACGTCGCTAGAGTGCCAGCCGTTAGGGAAGTTCTCGTCCCAATCCAGGTGGTTGGGCTAGCGATGGGGTTAGCACTGACTTAAAAGTTCGGGGTCAGGAGAAACTCACCTTCCACCACAGACCAGCGTTGACGGCAGTGCCGCCACCGAGGACGCACCCGGCCATCTGGTCGGTATCAGTGCAGGCAATGCCGGCAGAGTCGACCCAGATCTGGTTGCACAGGCCCGGGACATCAAAGCGGGTGAGGTCGGTGCTCTCAAGCCACGCGGGCTTCATGGTTCCCTTCCAGCGGCCGGTTGAGGGGGGTCCCTTCTCGATCAGCAGGACCTTGTGGCCGGCCTCGCTGAGCTTGTCGGCAGTCGGGATACCACCGGCACCACCGCCAACGACGATGTAATCGTAGGTGGTCTCAGGGGCGGCCTTGCATTCGGCGATAGGGCCACCAGAGCTGCAAGCAGAGTTAGCATCCTGCCCCCAGCGGCGCTTCCAAATTGAGCTTTGAACTCACCCATCGCAGGTGGTCTCCGGGGTCTTCGTGGCCAGAGCGGCCCACTCCTCATACGACTCCGAAGGAGCACCCTCGAGCACAGCACCCCACTGTCCAAAGCCGTTGTCGTGGAATCCGAAAGTGGCGGTGTCGGGGCAGCCGGGCTCCTTGAGGCCTGTCTTCGCGGCGGCACGGCCGAGGACGAGGTTCCCAGCGCTGGTCGAGACGTTGCCCGCGGCCCCGTCCTGGTTCCAGGCAAAGCAGTTCTCGCAGCGGAAGAGGACCTCGAAGCCGGTGTCGCTGACGGACGACGAGATCTGAGTCAGCTTGGCGTCACCTGTGTAGAGCGGCGGGAGGGTGTAGCCGGTGGCGTAGCGGAAGGAGGTGTAGACGGTGCCCTCGCTGGCGTAGGCGACGAGCAGCAGCGCCTGCGACATCTGACCGGACTGGCCGTGAGAGATGGCGCAGTATCCGGGAGCGGAGGCATCGGCAACAGCGCAGCGCTGCGGAAAAAGTGAGTAAAATGTTCATCCTACTATAACTACACCACCATATCAACATACCAGGAGACCGATATACTCGGTGGCATCCTTGGTCAAGGCGTCCGCGGGCAGGGCCAAACCGAAGGTAAAGGCGGCACCAGAAGTAGCCTCCCAGGTGTTAAGCTTGATACCGGTCGCCTCATCGGTGTAGGTTCCGGCGGTCATTTGTGCGGCACCTTGTTGCAGTGCTGTGAGTCAAGTTAGCACCTCGTTGTCTTCTTCTCCAGGCTCCTGCCCCCAGAAAGGATTTCACACTTACACAGCGACGCCGCCAGGGCGGTCGCCCCAATGCGGCTGGAGAACTTCATGGTTGCAGTGCAGCCAAAGCTCAGAGACTGGTCCTGTAGGTCAGGCTGAGCCAAGAAAGACAAGCACCACCTTCATGATACCCGGTGTCAGGGCAGGCACGAAGACTAAATATCTTATCTCGGTCTGCCCCGAGCGGAGCATGACAAACCCCTGACATCCACTCCCGCATCTTCGAAGGTGTTGACGGAACGGCTCTCCGGGAAACGAAACGTAAGGTCACCGAGAGGATGGATCCTGCGGAAGAATGACAAGCGGAGATGGGGCCAGATAGATTGGGCTGCAGGTCCAGAGTATAGCCTCCAACCAGAAGCATATATGATCGGCGTGCTAGCCGCGCAAGATTCATATTAAAGGGAGCGTGTAAATTGGAGAAGCAGGCGCGTGGTGGGCCTTCCCCAACTTTTCTCCAGGGGGCTGGCCAAGCTGATTGACAGGGGCAGCACGACAGCGCCATGGAAGCAGGGTAACACGCGGAAGCAAGCGCCGATGTCGAGATGCACCCCGTGGCGCATGCCTGCCAACCTTGAATTTTCTCGCGGGGGTCCCTCCGAAGGCGAATCAGCGGCATCTCGATTCGACAGCGCCACGAGGAAACCAGCGCATGGTGATTCGCGGGGAAACACGGCTGGAGAGGTGCTGGCTCGGGGGTCCTTGGGCGGAGGGTCCGCAGCGGGCCGGATGTAACCTTCGGTTGAGGCTTCAACGGTTTGAAGGGGCTCTAGATGGAGAATGCGAGTCTCGTTGGGCTTCGATATCGAACGCGACACCCATTGGAGGTTTGCCTTGTTCAGCTGCTGGGAGCCTGAATGGAACGCTGCAGACGCAGTTTGCCAACATTGTAAGTTGGTGATTCGAAGCCCTCGACTTGCAACTTGTTTGCTTTTCGAGGTCCTGTTGTCGTGCGCTGGAAGCGAATAATCTCCCCCACTTTGGATAAAATCCCCGGTCATGCTCAATGCCGTTTTGCTGACTGGGCCCCTCCGTCTTCATCTATCTTGGAACTTCGCGCTCGCCTCAAGGCCGACGCTGTTGGGCAAATCAGCCTATACCCAATCAACTTGCGTATAGTAAGCGCGGTCCGACGGCCCAGTCGTCACGTGTGCCGTTTTCGTTGGCTCGGTAGATGGTTGAACCATTGCTGTGGGTTGCTCACTACATCACGCAGAACGATGTTGAATGTGGGCGGGCTCTCGGTTAGAGTTGGAAATCCGCCTTTCCAGCAAGAAAATGGCGGAATGCAAAGGAAGGATAGAAATACTTGGGTGTCGCGAACGGAAGTCAGATGGCCTGGCGTGGCAAGAAGGGAAAATGAAAGTTGAAGATCGGGAAGTAGGCGAGGAGGAATAATCATAATCAGGGCTATTTAGCGCCTTGAATGTTCGCATTTGCAGCCAGCCCTAGCATTTTGTAGTGATGCGCTGGGATAGTCCTCGCCCAGCTGCCTGGCTTTTGTTGGAAATCAACCATTGTGCGGTAGGTTGTTGATGGGTATGAGAACCCGAACTGATTAGGTAGTTGAACTTATCGGGGAACGAAAAAAGAAAGACACGAGTTGATTGGAAGACAAATGGAAGTTGATACGATGGGGTAGTTCCTTGAGAGGGGCTGCTTCTTCCTGCCTTGGATCTGTCAAAGTCAAAGCTGACTCAAATTTTCTGATATTAACCCAATAGGTCAATGAGCTACCACACACAAGGACAATGCGGGACCCGATCAACCGCTACAGGCATTCGTTTGAAACCCCGAAATCAACTCGCAGATGCCCTAGTAGGGCCACACAGACAAGACGGTAGTACCGACAAATTCTCAAAATCAACTTTCCAACAGGCTTCACCGCTCCGGCGCCCAACGCATTTGTTTAGCCCTATCAGGATTGATTCACAGACTGATTCATTTCTCAGCTCGTCCCTCGGTATGAATATCAGTTGCAGAGTTGAGTATTCAAATTGGGTTTGGCGGCTGAACGGCTGGTTATTAAGGAGCCTCAGTCACAACAAAACTTACCACCTTGAGCAGGTATCGAGTCCAAGGAAGTTTAGTCGCTGGGAAGTCTCCTATCAACGAGATGGACCTGATCGTGCCTCTTCACGCACAGACTTACTGGTAGTTCCTCAAGTTGGCTCTCTTTCCTGTTTCGGACAATTGGTACCCCGACCTTACTCTTATCTCTCCGTTTCCTTCGACCTTGTTTTACGTCCCCGCCGTTCCCGCTCCCGATGCCACCGAACGTTCCGTGGGCCCCACGATACCCTCGGCCTCGACAACCAGTACCCGGGTAGTGGACGACCAGGCTGAGGATCCTGCTTACCGGAAGCATGAACCTTCTGAGCCGCATGGCCCGCCATTGCCTTGCATGAACCCCCTTTCCGGCGCGCAACCGGATCTCTGGGCTTGGCGATCCGGCAGGACCCCGCGCACTCCGGGCCGAATACAGCAGTGACCGGCGCTTCAGATCTGGGACTGCCGATCACTTCTGGGCAGGCCGGGGCCCGTTTCGCATTGAAAAACCCCACGGAAAGCAGGGCCGCGGTCCCGACAGGATTCCAAAAAAGATGACTGCATTCTGCATCCAGAACACGAGCTGCTGCCCTGAAAAGAGGGAACCGCACGATACATTTGAAAGGGCTCCAATTCTCTCAACTCCACATGATGCATGCCACCATGCCCACCACGATCCTCATCCGGCCGACCCGAGCGAGCCGACCCAACCGACACTCGCCACGCGCGCACGCTTCCAGCGAGCAAATTAACACTGGAACACGGATGGGCCGGGGACGGTGTACGAGTTGAAGTTGTTATAAATCTGCCCGAACCCCTGGTTAGCCGACTACTACTATCACGACGAACATCACATCTTGGGAGCCATCGGATATGGTAACAATGGGATTCACGCAAAGGAGACACCATCGCCACTCACGTTGGCCGTGTATCCCGGATCGGTCGCCTTGAACGCCCCCGGGATCTTGACCGTCGGGCTTGGCGTGGCGCTGCCGCCGCCCGTTACCTTGAGCTGGGCACAGCTGATGTAGAACTGGGGCGTGCTGCCCGGGTTGTGGATGGCCAGCGACTGGATCCGCAGCAGGTACTCGCCGTCCTTAATGCACTTGGGGATGGTGTATTGATACGAGTCTGTGTGCGTGTGTGTCGGCGTTAGTCTGGTGGCTGTCTCCTCACGATTGCGGGTGTGCTTGGAAAGGGGTCGGCAGGTGAAGACGGACGATAGGGTGGGTGGTAGGATGGTGCGGTGAAATGGGGGTCACAAACTCCTCATCGGCCACGACGACTGTCCGCCGTTGAAGGTCGGGCCCCAGTCGTAAATTTTAAACCAGTCTCCTGACCCGTCATAGCCGGTCACCGACCCAGGGGCTTTGGACATGTACTGGCCAGGAGTCAGTCAGAACCTCTTTCCCACAAAATCAGTTCCAGGGTCAATACGGACCAGACTAATAGGGCCTGGTGGTACACGGCCGTGTCGCTGGTAAAGGTGAAGGAATCGCCAGCTTTGACGTCGAGAACCGACGTGGCAGAGCCCGAGCTGCCGCCCACGTTGCAGCGCAGGTCGTTGGACGACAGGCTGGTCACAGGCGAGTTGTAATTTGAGTTCTTGCGGATGTGCTCGTACACGGCGAACTTCTTGGAGCCGAGGCTGAACTGCTGGAAGATGTAGTGCCCCGAGACATCGGCGACGCCCAAGGTGAGGGCGGTGACAAAGGTGGTTAGCTTCATCGTGCTGGTGAAGATGACGCTTAACACGAAAACAAGGATCAGTATGTGTGGGCTGGGACTGATGGTGGATCTTTCACAAAGGTTGATGCAGGAAGATTGCCCGGGCTCATCTCCCAGTCAGACCAAGAGCTTTCCCAGCCATTAAAAGTCTACCCATAACTGTCGTCTTTGGTTGTCTCGACATTTGAACAAATGCCGAGCTCAAGGGTGGCACGTAGTTTACAGTATGGCCCGTCTTGTTCATCATCCAATGAACGCGGAGGCTTTGGCGGCATAACCGGGAGAAAGAATAAAGTTGGCCGAGCAACAAATGAATTTCGTGGGGCCCCGGATTGGAAGCCCGCCAAATGATCGGGGGTGTACCGGCAGATTATGGCTGTTGCTCCTTGGGGCATAATATCAAGCCGTCTACGCCATCCGCATGCTCAAATTCATGCCGCAGTAGCTGACCCGTGGTTGGTGTAACTGTTGTTCCGTTAAACTTGTGGCCGTAGTTAGAATTGCTGATTTATTAGTGCTCCGGGGGGCGAAAAGAACGAACCGAAAGTAATTATCAAGCGACAAGTGAGCATTAAGCTTATAGTTTGTGCCAAGCGGGTGGTATTAGCAAGTCTTATCCTACGTCTACGTTCCCGCGGGTGGGCGGAGGATGGTTGCAGCCACAGGGCAGATTGAAGGTGGGGGAGTGGAAGGAGTAAGGGAGAGCAGTTTCTTATATCGTAGACAAAAAAGGGGCCTGATTGACGATACGAATTATCCTGCAGTTGGGGAGTCATGATGGAACTACAATGTCATCACGGAATGTGTTGAACTCACGCATCTTCCAACTTGGTCACAGCATCTCGCGGGCCGACATGGTGACAGATGATTCCTTGTGATATCATGATGTACATATGTCCTTATTCTTACAAAATACCAGAGATTGATGCAAGCGATGGTACCCATGACGATGCCTCACCTTGACCCAACCCATAAACAAATGAAAACAGCGCAGGGTCTGGTAACAGATGACGCTAAGCCCAACCCCACGTATTTCGCTGTTCCTCCCCCTCCTCCACCTCTCCGCTATAAACACTCGTCCCCGTCAACGACGCCCCATCCTCCGACCCGCGGTACACAGCGGTGCTGGACTGCGAGATATCCGACGGCGTGGGCGCGTTACCGGCCTCGGCGGCAGCGCCAGCGGCGCTGATTGCCCCACGAGCATCATTCGCATTAATATTGACATTGTGGAGAGTGCTCCGATCCGCCTCCTCGATATCGCCAGGCGCGAAGCTTGCAATCGTGTTGCGTCGCATCAGGCTGCCGGGCATGGAGAAGTTGGAGGGGGTGGACAGGGTGCGGTTGATGCTTCGGTTGATGCTTGGGTCGGGGCTTGGGTTGGGGCTCGGGCTTAGGCTTCGGTTCGGGCGTAGGCTTGTGCTTGTGCTTGTGTTTGAGCTGGGGCCGGGGGTGGTGGTGCTGATGAATGAGGGCAGGCTATCGGGGTAAGAGACGGCGCGGCGGTGGTTGCGGGAGCGTCGCCGGATGGGTGCATGCTGGCGGCGGAGGGTGCGGTGGGGGAGGGGGTCTGGGGTGGATTGTCAGTTAGGTATGTGTTTTGTTTCTGGGAGGGGCCTGGTTGGGGGACGTGGGGAGCCGGTGGGAAATGGGCATGGCCAGGTATGACTTTTGTCGAGTTGACGCCGTGCCGGTATTTAAAAGTGAGGATAACGACACAGCAAACACAGTTCGCAGACGGGAACTCACGGCGAGCTAGATCAGGGTCGGGGGTTGGAGAGGCGCAATAACGCGGACGTGCTAGATATTCGGTGCTGGTGCTCGCAGCAGAGGCGCGAGACTGGGCTCCGGCACGCAGGCGTCGCAAGTGGTTGCATCGCTGGCAAGGACCGACTCCATTGCGGTGGTCGTGCACGACACCAGGTTGGTGGCAGTTGATTGTACAGGTGCAGCTGACTTTGCTGAACCTGGCGCCCATGGTGTTGCCCTGTCGCGAACAAATCACTGGGCGTCCCCGTGCGGTGTTTAAGGTTAATTTAAGGTTGATCCCGTGTCTTTTCAGGTTACCAGCCTGGCGATGGCTGCGCGTGGTGTGCGCGAGATGCTTGTGATAACAGTGCGTGCCAGGCTAGAGGTGCTCTTACACTGTGTGTTGTGCCTGGGTACCTTGGTTGTTGTGCCTCTCGATCGCCACCTTCCTTCCCTCAATGCCGTCTGAACCCAATCTGGAATTTTGTTCTTACAACCCCCCATCCCCAATTTTGCGGCCACGTTGAGGCCAGGTGCTTTTATCTAGGTACTTTAACTTCGCAATGAGCTTTTAAACCTAACCTGTAGCTAATTAACTAGATGCTTCGGACGCAACAACAATCCGGGCAGTACATGTATGTACATACGTACATACCTCCCATGGCCTCCAAGATGCATGTAGGGATGCTTTATGCACGCCGTATCGCCGGAGGATACCGGCCTTTTTTGCTCTCCCGTTGGTGTGGAAAAGGCGTGTGCCGTGGAGGAGTTTGACGGCTCCTATGACCTTGACCTCGGCTGACTGCTTTGAAGTTGTGCTCGGCAACCCAGTTATAACCGTGATAACTATGGATAAGTAACTGTTGGAATTCCAACACGAGCCGAGTGGTCAAGTAGCGGAATTGTTAGGTAGGATGAGGATAGGTACCTACCTATCTTAAGTACGGATAAGGAGCGGTGCTAATCCGCGAAGGGCCTCTTGGGTTTTTACCGAGCCGGCAATGTGCTTGAATTGTACGGCGTTGCCATGTCAATTTATATTCCTGGTTACCACCCGCAGAGCCATCGCCGTCAGCAGCATCTCTTGACTCTCCTTTCTCACCGGTTATACAATCCAGCTCTCTGACTCGGTGGCGGCGTACCTAGGTAACTTTGAAGCTGCAGAGCCCACCGAATATAAGAACTTCGTTTGTAAGTTCCGTATCCAAGATGACGCGCTTTCCGTCCCCAAACGCGTTTTAAGCGACATTGCTGACTCTACGCGGGCCTCGTTATTGCTACCTTATAAACAGGGAGATGGCGAGCTTCCTGAAGCAGCGTCGTAGCCGTCTATCTCGATCTTCAATAGACAGCGGAGGCAAAGGGCGTACCTCAATCATCGAGTGACGGTGTGCCCCCCGTTTTTGTTGGCTTTGGTTTCAACAACAGCCACGGTATCCGGAAATTCCCTACGATTGAGATCTTCGACTGACAATTTCAGATCCGACTTTAATTTTCTCAATCGCATCTTCCACTTCAAAAAATCCCAAAGGAGGTTTCCGCAAGAGTCGGGTCTCTCTATTGGCACCATATTCGGGGAATTGTTGTAAAACACTTATCTCATGCACATTGAATCGGGAGTGCTCATCCACGCCGAAGCCGGGCTGCCTAGGATATAATTGCCGTACTAAAGATAACCAGGTCGTCATGCCCATGGGCATTCAAACTCCCTGTTTATTATGCTAGGCTCACCGCTTGGATTGCTGCTCTTGAGCTTCCAGTTCGGGCTTGCGCCCATTGTTAATAGCGACCTAGAAATCTCGGGATCCGGCGGGTAGGGAACCATGACTAGCGGTCACTTCCAGTGGACGGTGAATGGTTGTGAAACAGCCAGGCGCAAGTATCAGAGTTGCCGCGACAGAAGGCCTGCGTTCTTGATTTTGTTCAAGACGTACAGTACAAGAGGGGCCCATTACGATCATGGGCTCCAATGCGCTGATCGGTCGTATGTGAAAGTCCCCGGCACCCCCTCCGGGTAGCTTCGTATCTACTTGTGGCCGGGCCAGGCCTCAATGCCATTTCCCCATGGCATCGAGTTCGTCTATAAGCCGCTTGTAGACTTTAAATGTTTCGGCCTGGCCTTCGAGTTTAAAGGCAACGCAGACAGAACCATATAGCAATTTGCAGACAATACGGAGAGATCCCTCAAATTCCTCCCGCGGAGGGTTGCGTGACTGCCTCGCGTTTCGTGTCGTTTGAGCTTTTATGGCGGCTCCATGCCAGCACTTGACGCGTCGAACCACGCCGCCTGGTATAGCTGGGTCCTTTTAAGCAGGGCTCAGAGGGAAGCCGCTGGGTTAGGAAAGATGAGATCCTAAAGGTATTTCCGGAAGATGAACTTCTCGGCCGTCTGGTGTATAGACTAAATGCGGGCAGCCCAGAAGGCCGCGCAGGTGCGATCGGCAAGAGAGGGAGCCTCCCGTGTAAAACGCCCTGTGCAGTACTGCTCGAATGACCCAGCCGTGTAGTGGTCTGAATTGCTCCTCAAACACCCTAAGCTCTCGGCTGGTAATAGAGATGTCCGCGCTTGATCTGCCGTTGAACTGGATGACGAACTCCACAATCTCTGTGTGTCTGTCTACAGCCTAGTTTGTTAAGCCCGGGGGCTTTTCCAGTCTCTTGCCGGTGTTAATGTGATATAGAATAGTTGCCCTTTTCTGTAATGGCCCATCCTGTTAATCATGTGGTATTCGTTTAATCCGTTCATTAGCAATAACTACACTTTCGAATTTGTTAGATAGTGGAATATGGAATTAAAGCTAATGCTTAAATTATGCCGGATATTGATCTCGGGCTTTTGTCGTATCTTGCCAAAACTGGTAGGGAATACAGCTGAGATGAGGCTACGTTGTTGGCTCAGTATCTAGTGTAGGATACTTTGAATCGTACCCTCGGGACTTCTATAAGTTGTCTCCGCGTTCTAGGAAGAGGTTGCCCGCTTTGATCGGTTGTTTCTTACACGCCCACTCGGTGAGCGGTGCTTTCTGTGTCCTCATGCTGGTATATAAATTTCATTAGGGCCGATTTACCGGCCAGATTGGACATTCATTCCATGAATCAAACTAGGTTAAATTGTAATTACATAGTATTCCGGTGGAAGGCCACCGGGCCATCGTCCATTAAATCCTTTCAGTTCACAATGCTCAGGAATTAAACAAGGTTGAACTACGATTGCTTGTTCTCGTAGAAGGCCGGTCGTTCATTGTCCGGAGGTATGTGTCGTACATGTACATCCCCCGGTTCTCAATGCCCGGCGCCCAATTCCATTCCGGGAAGATCGGCGCCCGATTCCAGTCGTCAAGGCTCGACGCCCGACGCTGGCTGTTAATCGATGGGTGATGTGGCGTTCGCAGAATCCCTTTCGCCGTGTTAGAGGTGAATTCCATTCAAAGGGAGCGCCTGTCGCTGATTGGTGCTAGGCAGGGGGAGCAGGTTTCTAACTTGAACCTGAACCATGATTGTCCTCTTCGGGACATTCCTCGATTTCAAGCTGGGCTGAAGCGGAGTTGCTTGTTCTGGTGTAAGGCCTAGCGTTCATTGTCCGGGGGTACATATCCCCCGGGCTCTCAAGGCTCGACGCCCGACTCCCAGGGCTCGATGCCCGACTCCGGCTGTTAATAAATGAGTGATGTGGCGTTCGCAGAATCCCTTTCATCGTGCCAGAGGTGAATTTCATTCAAAGAGAGCGCCTGTCGCTGATCGGTACTAGGCAGGGGGAAGTGGGTTTTCAACTTGAACCGGAACCATGAGTTGTGCCCTCAAAATCTTCGTCCATCACTTCAATATAATATATTAGCTCCAAACGATACCGTTGACCAAAGTTATCTTCAAGCAGAAGGAGGGCTTGGGCGGGCAAATGGAATTATGCACCTTGCTGCGTTGCTGGCTTGAGGTCACAGCGCATCTTGATGAAACCGAGAGTCCTCACGTACCCAGGGTCCTGGTTTGATGCAAATTTCACTATGTTTATGTGATTCGCATGGATGCCGTTCGAACAAACCCTGTTTCCCGCGTACGAGGCGGAGGCTGGCAGTACGACCTGTGGTAAAACAATCGGTAAATGAAGAGGTGTTTTCGACCGCAAAAAGCAACTTACGAAGCCCAGTACACTCATAGGCAGCTCCTCTCTAAGACAAATCACAGACATACGAGACGAGATTCTGACGAAGCTGGTTTGCAGGCCCGCGAGTATGTGTGAATTTACCCTCATGACCTCGAGGCATTCGGCCGACGACCAGCGAACCTGGCAAGCTTCGCCAAAAATCTGCCGAGACGTTCTTTGGAACTGCCGCAGTGGGGAGTGCCCATGAAAATCACGCCCGTCGTGTCCGATATGTCGCCCTAGTCAGGGCGTAGGTCATGCTCACGGTGAGTATTGCAGCTATCCGCCGTGATAAGCGCTTGCTTTATAACCAACCCCCCCATACTGTGGCAGACAAAAACGATTGGCCTTGTCTGCTCGGGCCCAGGTTAGTTCACGGTCAGGCGTGGAAAGCGGCCGTACATACAATTCGCTTTCGCAGCTGTGCTAGATCCTCAAGCAAGGTGTCTGCGTGACCAAAGATGCTCTCCTAGCTAGCAGGATGCCGCAAATTGGCGATATTTGCATCGTAGCCCCAGGTGATGACTCTAACGTTTTCCAAGTCCTTTTGCAACAGGACCTCGGGCCAGCAGATACCATCCTTTGACCAGGTCCCCACTCGGGTACCGCAGAGTCCGTGGACGGAGACGATGTCGGTTTCAGGAGCGTTTGCCTCAGCACTGTTGTTCTTGCCGATATTGTTAACGAGGACCAGGGGCCCGACGTCGTTGCGAGAACCAGCTGGCTTTGACTGGACCACGGTGCTGTCCGTTGTTTTTTCCTCCCTTGATGGCGTCGCCTTGGCGCTGTTTGTTGAGTCTTCGTCACTTGATGGCGTCGCTTCGGCGCTGTTTGTTGTGTCTTCCTCCCTTGATGGCGTCGTATCCTTTGCCTTTCCCTTTGCCTCCCCCTTTATCTTATTCTTCGCCTTTGCCTTCTCCTTCCACCTTTCCAACCATTTCAACAACATTCTTCTTGCACCTAGCTGCTTGAGGAGCAAATCAGGGTAAACCCGGGCGAGCGGGAGTATCGGATATCGATGCTTGCACGGCAAAATGGTGATGGCTGAGTCGCTCAACTGGGTCTTTGAAATTGAGAGTTGCTCAGAAGAGAACGGTACGGTGACCTGAGGCACGCTGGCGGCTGCGTGGGCTGGGACGGTAGCTCACCTAGGTAGACAAACGGCGAGATGCTAGCTCGCCGTTTGAATGACAAGATTGCGGTTCCCGTTTGGGACCGGGAGCCATGGCGGGGTTTCGTCGGGCCGGACGCCTCTCGACGCCTCCAAACCCCCCTGACCCAACAAAAAAGTGTTGACAGAGCTGACATTAGTAACCCTAACCCTTCATAATTTGGGTCGCGCGTCGGCCCAAGCATCTGGAAAAGACAGCAGGTTCCATTCACCAGGTATCTCAAAAATCAAAGGATGATCAATTTTCAATTAGACGACAGTTCGAGTTTTCTCTGATTCCCTTTTCGTGACGAACATAGTGGATTAGGTCTAGGTAGAGTGGTCGAGTGAGCTGAGTAATGCGGGAGGGTTGGGGTTATATATGCTACCTAATGTCATGTAGGGCCACGGCGGTCGAACGTGCCCACCTCCCCATGTCCCAATTTGTCGCCCTCACTTGTAGAAGATTGCGGCGCCTCTGCAGCCACTCGGCTTGTTCTGTCTCTAAGATGGAGCCCCGCTCCATCCAGTAGCTGGAATGGTGTTTATCATAGGCATCCCAATCCTTATAGTTATCAAAATCTGGGTACCAATTCATTCCCTCCTGCGTCTAGCGGTCATGCAACGATACTTCAAACTCCTTGAATTTCTGGTGGACGGGTTGAAAATAGTCCTTGGACAGGATTGTCCTCCACCCAGGGGGAAGTACAAGTCAAGGACATACTGAATCCCGTGCAACAAGCCCCTGACGCTACTATGAACATGCCGGGCCTCTGTTGGAATCACCACGGAGCCTTTGTGCATACTACCAACATTACCCGGGCTATTGTAACGTTGTTGGGGCCCAGGCCTCGGTTCAGCCCGGCGCGGTCGGAAGTTTCGGAACGGGATCCGATCATCCTCTGAATATTAGCGACGTCCGTCGGGTCTGTGGCTTCAGGCACAACAGCTTCTTGTTGTCAGGGTCCGCCAGCAGCCGATGAAAAGAGTCTAGGGCAAACTGGATCGCCTCCTTCTGACCCTTCACGGCCACACGGATCAGGCCCCGAAGCGATAGCGGTACACTAAACCTGGAAGCGTCCTCGGCGACGGCAAGCCAGGCATTTAGCACGAGCTCTGACATTTCGTAAATGCGCTTTTGGACCGTGTATTCCACCATCCCCACGGCACCCAGACGCCACAGGATTCTCAACTGCAGCAGCGCGCTGAGGTGGTCGTCTTCGCTGTCGATGATGTAGTCGCGCGGCCAAGTCTGCTACGGCCAGGCGATCTTCTGCTCCCATAACAGGTTTGGAACATCATACTTTTCGGCCGCCAAGACTATGCGCCACATGACCTCGATGCGTTTGTGGAAGATTGAGCACTCGGGCTGGAGGACTGAGTAACCTGGCACTAATATATCCCCCTGACGGTAGATCATGGCAAGCACGGCCGCCATAGCCACCGGGTAGTCGTCGGGGAGCGCCACCACCTAATTTTTGTCGTCAGCGGCGGTGGGCTTCTGTTCCTGCCAGGGCCCGGATACCAGGGCGTCGAAGACGGGTGAGGCATGCCGAATGCTCTCCGAACTGACTCTGAAACGGTACACCCACTTGCGGCTTGCTGGCTCACCGTCGTCGCCGCCGCCAACGTCTATCCAAAGATCGCCCTCGTGGTTGAGGACAAGAGGGCGGTCCAATTTTTTATCATTCCAGCCATGGACATCATAAGCCTTGTAAAGGTCGGCGAATGTGGTCTCCATGTTGGGTGTAGAAGACATCAATTCAGAAGTTGGTCGGTGGTTATTTGGGGATGGGGGCAGACTAGTAGAGTATTAGTAGGAACAGGAGGAGAGAAGTTGGTGATTTGAAGTGTTGATCGGTGGTCTGTGGTGTAGCTCTTTTCGAATGTGGTGACTGTGCGGGAGTTTATATGCGAGCATTTGTATCATGGCGATTCTAGTTCTTTGTCTTTAGGGCAGAACATCCAGGCTTTGGGGGCCACTCGGACAATTGCGCGCTGTGGAAAAACAACACCTGACAGCTGGTTGTTGTTCTTTATTCTTGTTTGCGTTCAATTTCTCCAATCTGGTCAAGGGCGAGGACTGAATGACGCCCGACAACCTCGGGCAACTTGTACATGATCATGAATAAATTTGCCCGATGAAAACGACCTAGCCGGAGATAGCAGGGCGCAGAATGTATTGTAATGGTCCATCTCATACCTATACTATGTCTCCTTCACATCCACACACACCCATCCTCTCAAGAGCCCAAGTTACTGTAAATAACCCCCATCGATAAGCGCCTTCAAGTTCGGCTGCACACCAATCTTATCAGCAGACGGGTTAGCCGACGCCGTCCCGCCAACCGTGATCAGGCTGCGGATCTCCGCTGGCGTCAGCTTCGACCCCCGGTTGGCATTTACCATGCCCTGGATGCTGAGGGCAGCACCAGCCACGATAGGCGCGGCGCCCGATGTGCCGTCAAAATCAGCGTAGATATCATCGTTGGAGAAATCCGCCGTGTTGACGCTCGTCGTCGTAATACCCTCGCCCCACGAGTAAGCATCCACGCGGCTACCGTAGTTGGAGAACGACAACCTCGAGTGCGGAACCGTCGTAGAGCCCGCCCCAACCATGATGGCGCCGGAATCACGGAAGTCGGGGCTATTCTTGTTTAGCAGCGCAACAGCCGTCGTCTCACCCACGCGAAGCACCGGCTGGTCCAGGTCCTGGGCGCCGTTGGCGGCAGGCTCGATGACAACAATCCCCAGCGCGGTAGCGAGGCTGATAGCGTCGAACTGGGCGTCGAGGATCTCGATGGGCCACAGGTCGCCGTTGGCGTCCCCCGTTTGCATCTCCAGCAGCATTACGTCGCCGGGACTTAGGTAGGCGGCGGCGTCCATGATGGCCTCGGGCTCGTTCTCAACGGGCCCGCCGCCGACGGTGCGCTGGATGCCAACCACATGGCCTTGGGCGCCATGCGCGATGCCAACGCCGCCGATCGTGTTGTCGCTCATGAAGATCTCGCCGAGGACCGAGGTGCCGTGCGGCCAGTTCCCGCCGTATCGGTCGTTGACGTTTTGGCCGGCGACGAGCGTGATGCCTTGGTCGACCTGGAATGTGCTGTTAGTGATTTCTCTTAAGGAAATGGGGTAATGGAAGCCGTACCAAATCCTCGTGAGTCAGCTTCCAGCCACGCTCGACATCTATGAAGGTGGTTCCAGCGCCGTTACCGCCAGGGAAGCCCCAAGCATAGATGGCGTCGATACCCACACCGTTTCCTGTCAGATAGCCCTGGCTAGAAAACAATGGGTCGTCGTTGGGCTGCACGGCAGTCTGAGGCGCCTTGGTGCTAGCAAGCTTCTGGGCGCTAACAACTTCCTCATATGTAGCAAGGTTGCTCAGAAGCTGAACAATGTCGGAATCATCCTCGTTCACCGTGGAATCTGGGAAATGGACTTGGAACCAGGAGTTGAAGTCCCCCGGTTTGTAGCTGGGGTCTAGCTCGGTGGCGCGCTGAACCAGCTCTGAGATTTTCTCAGGAGTCAGGGTCGTGATGAGCGGCAAGACGTTGAACTGGGCATCGCGTTTTGCATGCGTCGACCCTGCCTGCGCTTTGCGAATGAGATCTTCGACGACGTCGGCCCCAGCCACAGACCTCGCGCGGGAGGCAGATTTGTTAAGCTTGATAGCGATGGCAGATCGCGGAGCAGGATCAGATGCTGATGTTGGTGCAGCCAACGCAATGTTGAATAGGGGTAGGGAGTAAAGCAACCCAAGGGCCAAGGAGCGGGTAAATCCCATGTTGATTGACGATATGTTGTGTCTATAAGGATGTCCTAATGCTCACTTTTTTGTGTTGATGGCCTGAGATGAACCGGTGATAGACTGCTCGGCGTCATTCAAAACGGGAACTCATCCGCCTACTTATACGCGCCCGGGACGCCACCAAGCAGACCCAAAGCGTTATCGAACGATTTACGATGCAGGCCAGGAACCGCACTCCCCCATCTCCTCCCACAGCCCGCGCATACGTGCGGCCAAAAGACCGCAGTGATTGGGTACCAAGAATCTGGTCCAGGCCGCCGACAGAATCTCGTGTAATCCGAAGGAGTGGCATTGGCTTGGTCTTGTGGATGTCATCCACTCTTGGTTTGGCTTGTCCTATGAGCATTACGCAGTAGCGAGTGACGAATTTTGACATTTCCATCCACGTGCATGGCGTCCTCCCACCACGGGCTGACTGAACAGGGTTCTCATGGATGCGCGGCATGATTCTGCAGCCTGCGAGGGCGCTCATCCGGGTAGCTGGGACGGATCTGGCATGGCAAGGATAATGGAATGAACACAGGCTGTCAGGACAAATGCAAGGGCCAGTGAGACACACCTTCCCTCTTTGTGGTGTGACAGATAAGACGTTCCTACATGGTCTCGACTCCTTCAAACCAGCGTGCTCGTTTGTTTCCGCGGACATTGCGTTTGTAGAACCAAGGCGCAGCTGCTAAACCTAGTCATGAGCGGCAGGTCCGAAGCCTGGCGGACGCATGGAACTATAAATGGAATATAAATATTAGCCATCATGCGGTATCGAGTTCTACAACATGTGCATACTCTTCCGTCCGCTGTCACGGCACGGATCCGCGAGGCGCTTCCGCGAACTGCCGCACTCACCACCGGCCACGAAGCGAGAGCTCGGTTACAAGTTTCAGCTCTTTAACGAACATTCCAGACCAAACCTGCTGCGGCGAAGGATGTTGATAAGCAGGGGGTGTGCCGTCCCTTTGGCGAATCCATGGTCTTTAACGCGGCCATGTGGAAAGCAGGGGTCGAAGAGAGGGTCTGGTGATTTCGCGTCTGCACGGCCGGGGATTCGCGTCCGGGTTCGGGTGGATCGGGACACTCCCGGTTGGTCAGATTGCTGACAGTACCGGGTTTGTGATCACCTTTTGCGCAGCCATCTTCAGAGCGCGGGATGTTTGGGACGGGCATGTCGGCGTGGACGTTTCTGTGCCCCCTGCGCCCAATGCTTTCCCGGTTCCCGGGTCAGAAGGGTGGGATTTCATGGATAACATCGATTGGCCCTGCCAACTCTGTCAGCCCTACTGATAGTTTGGTTCACTTAAATCCACCGTGAGCGCGGGATGTGTCAGTGCACAACTGACTATTGAATAGGCAAATACGACCCCGGTCCATCGGATATCACGGAAGCTCTTTTCACCAGCCGATGTCAGAAGACCTGAGGGACAGGGTCCTCGAGACCCGGTGGATGACATGAATGCCATGACCGTCATGACTGCCATCGCCACCGCCCGGAATGAGATCGAGCGTCAGAAACGAAAACTGGACGGATGGGGCAATTCTCGACAATCACATGTCACGTCTACTATGTAAGTAAATCTTATTCTACTTCTATTTGTTGTTGATCTTAACTTAGAAGTGGTTTGTTAAGAATTATACACTGGTCAAAACTTTTGCCAACTGTTTCCTGCTGGGTTCATGACTCCTTCAAAAGCCACATCTTGGTCGTCACACACCTCTGGATGGTCGTAGAATTTAGGCTATTTCTTGTCACGAAGTTCAACCAATCAGTCACGCTTTGTCGCCTTGCTGACACGATACCAAGCACCATGAAGGGGGCCATACGAACTCAGCAGGTAAGATGCGTGGCAACATCACGTTACACGACACGGAACCGGGCCGAACAATGACCTCCTCGAGAGGGCCCAGCACGGCGGGAAAGTCAGGGAAGGAAGGCTCTTAGGTGTTTTGCCGACGTATTTTCTTACCCCTTTGGATTTAAACCCCTTCACCAGAAACCGAAACTGGATATCTATGGTTATGTGTGTACCTTTTTTGTGATAATCTAGTCGTATCTGCCGAGGGGAGTTAGGGGTTCGATGCTCGCAATGGTGTCGTGTGCCTCTTTGGGGCAGAACATAGCGGGGCGTATCCGGCACCGACAAGGGCAAACGAGGTGGGCCTCCGAGCCGTTTTGCAAATGCCACATAAGAGAAGACTCCAAACTGGGTTGGTAATGGCCAAATCGATCTTTGGGGATACCTGGAACTGTATACCCAATCGAAATGGACCAGGGGCTTGATGTACATACTTTTCGGTTAAGGCATAACACCATGAGCTCAATATCGGAGTAAACAATTGATTCTTTTTTCAGGCATGATACGGCACAGGGCCGAACCCATGACAGAATGCTGCTGGGCTGGCAGGCGACTTAGGTATATCACAGGCTGGATAAGAGCCCGGATATTGTATAACCTCATACCATATCTGAGTCTCCAGGGGCTTAAACTTTGTATGTCGAGCCCCTTGATAGCTCCCACCATGTCCTGCTTTGATATTGGCAATATACGTCGCCACAGGTCGTCTCCGGTCCAATTTTCAATACGTACCATTGCGTCTTATCTAAACCCACGTAGTATCGGTCGACTGAGTCTGGTTTCGATGTTGTAACCCCACTAACGCATCACTTGTTATAGCTGCACCCTTCGCCAACAGCCTGGGGCTTTACATTGATTCCTATCCTTCTCCTTATAAAGACCGTCCCAGGGATGTTACAACGACACATACATCACCCCGTCATGACTTATCAACCCCTTGCT
This sequence comes from Chaetomium cochliodes, assembly GCA_023383405.1. Taxonomy (NCBI): domain Eukaryota; kingdom Fungi; phylum Ascomycota; class Sordariomycetes; order Sordariales; family Chaetomiaceae; genus Chaetomium; species Chaetomium cochliodes. The sequence goes on along the minus strand of JAKWJL010000009.1, from coordinate 944,130 downwards.
ATCCCTAGCCCAACACCAAGCCCCTTACGGCGCCTGAAACACCCCACACGTATCTCCCGACATCCCCTGTCTCGTAAAAAACATGATATCCAGCAGTTCATCTTCCGCCAAGTACTGCGACTGCGGTGCCTCATGATCAACAGGCCCATACAACATCCATCCACTGAGCGGCCTTAGCGTGCCATGGACCGTCTTGTCCTCCGCGAGCTTGACATCACCTCCCGTCCTCTCCAACGCCTCCCTATAACCCTCCGGCGGGCCCTCGGTAATCTGCTTCCCTAACCCACCCGCCGCCACATACGCGGGGAAGTCATCCATCCCGCCAAAGTCCTTCATGATAAATGGCGCGCGGGCATATCCCACCGGCGCAAAAGAGAGATCCAAGACGGGATATTTCACGCCATCCAGCGTAAGGCCCGACTTGATAGCACTGGTATTAGATTGCCCAAACGGCCGACCGTTATCATTCCAGTGATAAAACCCAGTGATCCAGCCTGAGACATACACGGGCGGGGCACCGCACAAGTGCGATGCCTCGGCATTCACGATTTGGTTCCAGAAGAGGCGCGTCTCGGCAGAGTCTGGGTCCTCAAACGATGCCGCGATGCGCGTGAGGATGGGCCGCAGCCGGGCCTTGTACTCGGCGGGTTCGGCGCCGAAGTCGGGCAGTCGGTCGAGCTTGGCGACGAGCTTGGTCCAGTCCGCATGGGTGCCGAGGAGGGTGACCGAGGGCAGGCCACAGACTTGCTTGCCAATGTACTTGAAGTAGGCTTTGCTTAGGCCCATCATGAGGATGTTGGCTGTCATGATGTCGCTCTCGGTAGTAGTGGAGAAGTTGGGGGTGATCCAGTCAAGCAGCCAGTCTGTTTTGACGCGCTTCTGAATCTCGTCTTTGAAGCGGATAAGGACGTCGTACCAGGTGTAGTCTTTGATGAATATCTCTTCTTGGCCCTCATGGTCGACGAACAGGGAGCGGATCTCCTCGGCGTGCGAGAGCATGTAAAAGTTCATCTGGACGAGGATGGTGAACCACACCTCGTCCGGGCGGACTACGAGGTGGAGATGCTCGCCCCAGGCTTGGATAGCGCCGCGGACAAAGGAGTCGCCAGAGGGGCGCAGACCGGGGGCGGCCGACATGTTGGTGACGGAGAGGGACGTCATGATGAGCTCGGCGCTGTTGTTGAAGAACTCGTAGGGCGCCGACTCGCGGAAGTAGGCGTTTTCCGAGGTGAGGGCGGCGGCGCCGATGTAGGGCTTTGGGTCGCCACCACCGGGGATGATGATGACCGCCGTTCCGACCGTCGCGGTCAGCAGCAGGCTTGAGAACAGCATCGCGGAAACCGTGTCGTTGGATCGACGTGTGTTGGTTGTCAAGGCCGACGCCGGAGGCGGGGGCAGGCCACTCTTATTGCCGATCGAGGTTGCATAAGGATTGGACGGGATTCTCGTACTTCGTATTATTATAGAAACAACACAGGCCAAGGCTTGGAGGTGAGGTTTGGGTAGGTTCTTAATTTGGCTAAATATGTCGACTACCGACTGTGGTCTCCGGATCATTGAGTCCCGCTGTAATGACAGCGCGGGTTAAATACCCGACGGATTTGCCCGGGCACGGCATACCGAGAAGCTGCAGACCGGGAAGCGGGAGTTCTCTCAGTTGTCAACCCCAACGGTTGTTGTGTTGGCCGAGTGTGGGTATGGTTGCACCCGGTCGGCGATGGTTGAGCCGGTGGCTGCCCAACTTGGAGTCATGATTCTTGGACTGCATCCTGAGCCGACGATACTAGGTAGGAGGGAGTAGGGGAGGCGGCGACTGAGGTAGAATCGGAATGGGATGTTTTTGTTACCCGGTGCATGGAGTCATAATCGAATGTTGGGGTGCACGTTGTGTTTGCAATTGCTAGTGTCTATCTTGACCGGAGTCGCGAGGTATTGGAAAGGGGTTATGAAGATAATATAACTGGCAAAGTCTCGCTGTCTTGGAACTGTTGATAAAAAACGCGTTGAACAGTCGATGGAACCAGGTAATTGTACCCAAAAGCCAGTAAATGGAGAATTGAAGTCATCTGCTAATAGGTTGACGAGAGCCCACCGCGAACGAGGCGCAGATACCTTGCTTAGGTACCTAGTGTTGTTGAAAGGGGTTGTTGATGGTTGGCAAAGGGGTTTGATAGGTAAAGCACTCTTAGCGCCGATGATGTCCAACACGACACAACATTTCCGGCCATGTCCCACATAGTGGGACTTGCTGCGAGAGGGTCGCCCGGAGCACAGAGTTCGTTGGCGAGGGGGCATGCAGTCAGACTGGCTGTCCAATCCCACATTGATCCGGGCGTCAATTTCGCGGAAGCGTGACACCCCTGCATTCGACGGCGGTTGGTGAATTCTCCAAACGCACAATCACCATCTACAATTCATCAATCCTTCCTTTCACACACCAAGAGTATTAAACCATAGAAGTTGAGAGTCAGGCGTGTGTAATTGCAGTAGAAGGAAGAAGTTGAGATTCAGGATGGACTGGCATCGAACCACTAACCCGTTCCTGAAGTTCGACGAACCGTCTTCCTTTTTCCGATTTGATTGCTCATCGCCCTACACTGCGAGAGTGTTGCGACGTCATGTAAACACCCCAAAGATTCGATCCGTATCATGATACACAGGTTCTATGACCTAACGTGCTAGATAGGGCAACGAAACAACAACCCTGACCCTTGAGAATGACGGGTGTGTAGCAGAGTGGTTTAAGGTGAGTATGAGTGCCCACCCTGGGTTTACGTTCGGCTCACTCATGTGCAAAACACGCAGAGCGAAGTTTTCAAGTCGGACCTTCTTCAGACCCCGGCTGGTAATCAAGACCGGTCTGGTTACCATATATTGTGAGCGACGTGCGTAGAACACAACGGACATCTCTAATACCTGCTCTGCCTGTTCTTAGACTCTGTGGTATACCCGAACCCGTCCGGCTCGGCAAGAACAACGAAAGCGTCATACCCAGACCGCTCTCCAACCTTCCGTTAGACCGCTCTACGTGGAAACGGGTCACTGAGTGTTTTTATCTTCACGACGCGATTCGAAATGCGATCAAGCGCAGCAACACGAGTCCATCAACAACTTACTTGGTAAAGAAAGAGGGTCCGGAAATTGTTGAGATGTACACAGCCGCTACATCGCGGACCTGGCCGGAGAACCTTGCAATTTCTTCCACGCACTTCAGGCACTCCAAGCTCACTGTTGGTGTGATATTTGGTTGCACAGGAGAGCAGATGAAGAGAGTTGAGCACCTGGTGCACCACGCGCCCGAGGTCAAGTCACATCCGCTGCTGATGGTCGGGGTATTTGCTGAGCTTACCCGGGATAGGGTGACGGAAATTGTGCGCGATGCAGTCGCAGACTGCGATATTGCGACTATGAAGCTTGGGTTGAACGAGAAGACCCGCCCCCAGGTCCGGCGGTCCTTTGAGCTCAGCCGCGAACTCCGCAACTGCCGGCTCAACACTAAGAAGGCCGAGGAGGAGTTAAGATCAGCTCAGAGCCAGCTTCATAAGATGATGCAGCAAATCGAGGAGTGGATGAATCGCGCTGGAGGCTCCGTGGGGGATCATGCCTCCGGACGGCTGGGCGACGACTTTACCACCAGCACCGTGAGGTTCAAAGACAGGTTCGAGGAGATTAGCATTGAGTTCGACGCTCTGATGGCTAGGTGCCGTATGACATTCGACGACATGACATACTCTGAAGAATTGGTAATGAACGGAAAGATTGTGAAGTCAGGCTTCTTAACTAACACGACTTGCCTTTAGTTCACGTCCGAGTTGCTCAGCCATGATGCCGAGTCGGCGCGGCACCAGGCCAAGGCGAGCACCGTCATCGCTTTTGTTGCCATGCTTTACCTCCCAATCACAACAGTTGCTGTAAGACCACAGCCCACCCCGTCTCCCTAGATGGTAACTATAGATACCCTGAATTTGTCGAGCCCTGACCTTTGCCTGCACCTAGACCATTTTTGCCATGCCCGTTTTCGACTTCGAAAACGACTGGCGAGACATACGCTTTCGCGAGACAGGCAACGGGGCAGAAGCATCTGACAAAGATTCGGAAGGGACTAGAAGCTCCAAGCCCGTGCTGTCGTTCTACTTTTGGATATACCTGATCATCTCGGTGGGTCTCACTGCGGTCACCATTTTCGGGTGGTGGCGGTACACCCGGACCGGCAGGCATCCACGTAAGCCGAAGCACAGGCGCATATCTTACACTGGGGGCACCAAATCACGGCATGGGGGGACGATATCCTTTATGCCGGAATACGAGGGTGGTAAGGGCTCGGTGTAGACCTGATGCCTCGCCGCACGATATGCTCTGAAGGGACCGCCTACAGCTACCTACCTCGTAGGTATTGTTGCCGATCGTGTAACAGGTTGTCGGACATCAGAGTGTGGCGTTACATTGCGAGACTGGGTTGCTTCGTATAGATACCTAGTGCAGTCAGGCTCTTGTTGATATTTACCGGAACATGTAAAAGGGTATTCTTTGGGTATTGGGGCCCAAACCCTGAGCGGCGGCTTCTTTCTCCGCCAAGTGGCCCAGGCAAAAGTTTCTCATCATCGCAAGTCCGGCCGACAACACAAAGGCAACACAGGCACCGCTCTCTTACGTTTGCGGCCCGGGCCGGTAATTTTTTATTTGAAGGAGTGCTGCCTTATGCTTTTGTCAGGCCGGCAACAAGGAACGTTTTAGAATCGGTTTGTCGTGACTCCTTTAAATGTTTGCTCGGCTTGAAGGTTGGAAAGAGAATGCCTTTGTCCAGGGGAATTGTGTTAATCTCTCGTATTTTCCACCTATTTCACGGTTGGTAGGGGCCGGACTTCGGAAAGAACTTAAATATTACGTTTGGGTACCTACCTATCGTATAATAAGGAGTTAATGCTGTATTTCACGCACCACTCTTTATGCCCGAGATTCTTCCTCGTGCTGCTCATCACAATGCCCCTATCAAGCCACACCACCTAATCACCCCCGTCACACCACCACCACCCAACACCGAACGATTTCACCACCACCACCAAAATGACCAAATCCCCCCTCACCACCCTCGCTCTCCTCACCCTAACCGCCACCCCATCCCTCTCCGCCCGCTCAGACAGCCACACCTTCTGCCCTTGCGCCGACCGCATCCTGCACTGGTACGACCCCGACACGGCAGGGGAGATCTGCGACCCGCCCGTCAAGCCCCGGACGGCCCCGGCTGCGCCGCCCACACGGGCACCCTCACGCACGCGCGGCCGAGGCGTCCTACATGCCGTGTTTTAGTGGCGGGGCGGCGCTGGTGACTGCGACCGAGGCGGGGGGGACCTGCCGGGGCTGACTGCTAGGCGCTGAGGACGAGTCGACGACGGTTGGGGGGGGTGGTGGTGGTGGCGTCGAGTGCGGAGAGCCAGGCGGATGGGATGGGGTTTGGGGGGGGTGGTGGTGGTGGCGTCGAGTGCGGAGAGCCAGGCGGATGGGATGGGGTCTGGGGGCGATGAGGCGGGCAGCAGCAGCATGACTGTATCTGAGATCTGAGGGTGCCGTGAGTGTTGTGGACGCGTGGTGGATTGCAGCCGTTGCGGGTGTTACGCTGGGGGCGCTTGGTGTTCTTTGAGGGAATCACCTACCTCGGCACCTACCTCCGTACGGGCCACCTAATGATAATGTATTGGGTCTTTTCGAACCATTCTGTGATACTGGACGACTCCAAAACCTTAGAATGAGAGACTACCATGGCAGTGCCAGCGACGTGCTTTGCCCCAGCACTTGGATCGCTTGGTTACCTAGGTACAAAGAATTGTACTAGCTCATTCCCCGTGATGTCCAGATCTTGTCTATTGATCCCCATCTTCCGTATCAACAAATTTGCAGAATGAATAAACGAAATGAGATTTGCTCGCTTTATCTACTATGTTTTGTTACGACGTGACCTCATGAAATGAAAACGCTTTGCAAAAACAGAATCCTTAACCTGCTGTCACCTCCCGTCACCCCCCGTAATCTGCACCCGAGCCCATCACCACGCGCCTTTAAATGATACAACAGTCGCACGGCAACGGGCAGGGCACGCAGAAACAAAACCGGCCCGGGCACAAATCACTGCGGCCGCCGCGCAGGCCCAGCTGGGCATCACTCTCCGGGTGCGGCTTCTGCGGGTCTATTTGGTTTCATGTGTTAGCGGACGGTCAGCTGCAAGCGGGCTCGAAAACCTGAGGTAACATCTCTTAAGCTGTCTTGGTATGGGGAAGGGGAGCGGGCGTACTCATGGGTTGCGAGGCCGGCGGCTGGGCGGTGTGCAGGCTGTGGACCTGGGCGGGCGCCGGTTGCTGCGGGATGGTGGTTTGGGCGTCCATGCTGTCAGTCGCGTCGGGGTGCGGGGCGTTGTTCTTGGTGAGGGGCTTGAGGTTACGATTGGGGCTTGAGTTGGTTGGCGTTGGTTGTTCTTGAGTTGGCGATATGAATGGTCGTAATGTCGTGTGCTGGTAGAGGGAAGGAAGTCTTGGCCCTTGGCTGTCCTGAGCGGGTTGCGATGGGAAGAGCACAAATGGTGCTTGGGTGGTGAGACAAGAAATGTGGGCTGACGTGTTCGTGTCGATGTATGGGTGGCTGAGCAATGATGTCATGTGCTGGCCGCCGACGTTGAGATCCTTGGCAGGGCAGCGGCTGAAGGAGCCGGGGAGCCAGGGGGTGGTTCGTCTAAACATGCGTTTCCAACACGTGCCTCCAAAGGCTTTGCTGCGGTTCCTTGCCGTTTGCGTAAAGCCTCTCGTACCGGTCGCCCATGACGAGGCGCTCTGCGCTCTCTTTCAGTGCCTTCTCCTCCTCCAGCAGCCAACTGCCGTCGATGATGTCTTGATCTACAGTCCGTCGGTTTTCATTCTCCTCGGTCCGCTCCCAGGGATGGGCTAAACTGGCATATAACCTAGAGAGACCATCTGTCCCCTCGGCCAGCCGCTTTAGAGGCTGCAATAGGTCCATGTATGCTTTATGGGCCATGTTCCCCTCGGCGACCGTAATAATTGGACTTTCAGTGGGCGAGTCGCTGGCGTATCGAATAGCGATCAAACGTAGGGTCAGTGCAGGTCCATTGATCTTGTCCCGTAGCCAGGCGACTGTATCCCACCAGTCTTGCATCGCCGGATGATCCGTTTCTGGCCAAGTATAGGGGAGGTAAGGGGGAAACACCAGCTCGAGCAAACGGAGATGGGCGAGACAATGGCCGGGGATAATGTCGCGCAAAAATTGTGACGCTGCGAGGCGTTCGTATGGGTAGGCCACCTTTGCAATTTCAGAGTTCCAGCGACGGCCGTACGGGGCATCCGGTATGGTCCAAGGCGTGAGCATAGTAAAATCGTGGACGATGAAACGGTTGGCCGAGAAGAAAACGAGCTGGGCATCCTGGAACCAGGCACGACAAACGAGGAACAGAGCAGGCCCAGGGGCAGCCCAGCAGGTGCAGGTGGCCGAAGAGGCGGCATGCCGGCGATGGTAAAAACAGCCAATGGTTGAACCCCCATGCACACGAATGTCAGTCCTGGTGCGGTGCCAACACGCATTGAAATGGCAGTCCGACCACATATCCAAACAACGCCCGCCGCCTGCCATATCCCACCAAACGTATTGGCACTGGTCTCGGCTCCACCAGACCTCCTTGTTCGGTGTGACAAGGTCGGTATACTCGAGGATACGGAGGCGAAGCTCCCGTGGCAGGGTCACAAGCGCGGGTTTTGGCGAGTTCGGCTTTACATACGGAGTAGACATGCCGCTGCTCTGCAAGACGGCATCCTGCGCCAGTTGGCGGAGCCGCGAATCCGGCGTTTTACACAGCCGAATGTGGCAGCTCCTCAGCAATGGCAAGAGATGGAGCGGCTCCAGAACCGATTTGGCTAAGTCGACCGCCTTTTCGTGCTGAGGGTCAATGTCGCAGACCAGGCTGAGCTCCAGGCGTTTTGGGATGACGTAAGGAGATAGGTGGTTAGCAGCGTTGTGCCATTCACCGATCAAAGTTTCGACTATCTTTGATGGGCCGTGGTCATCTTCGGGCGCTGGGCCAAGTAGGGGGAGCTGGTGATGGGGAGAATGCCGGTGCCTTTCACAAGTGGAAATGGCAGCATTTAAACGCCAACCGCCCCGGTAGAGACAGCAATCTTTGCCGTCGTGGTTTTGTATTTGCTGGTGACATGAAGCTTGGTTAAGAACAACTTTGAGCGCAGCAAGAGACGTCAGCGCCGTCGTGGTCAAGGCAAAAAGGGGCTGGAGGGAACCAGGGTTCGTGTAGCGTAACACGAATCGGTTAGCCGAGTATAGCAGGGCAGCTGTCTCGACATGAAGGTCGCGGCATGAGAGCAATATCCCATGGAACTCGTTCGGGTTTTGCTCTTCCCAACCCCAACGCAACCAATGAACCTGGGGCCGTGGACCATTCAGGTCAAAGCTGTAAAGAGACCCATCCCAAGACGCCAGACCAAGAAAGCGGTAGATTCGGTGTCGGATGGCCGGGGGGAGGCGTAAAAGTGGTGGTGCCGACTGCTTTTTGGGGCCCGGCATCGTCGCCATTGCCTTGGTTTGTGTCGTGGACTGGCACTGGGGGGTTTTAACTTTTGGGTTGGCGCAGGTTGGTTGAGCCTTGACCGCCAACCGACGCCGTTTTCAAGTGCGGTACAGGGGTGAAAAAAAGAGATTACGGGACCGTCAGCGACAATGCCACAATATGACTAGTGGTTTTGGATGGTTCTCTTGTTATTGAATTGGGTTTGTGGCTGTCTTCCTGTGTTCTGTGTGTTGAATGCCGGCCAACCGGGAAGGTTTCCTGCTCGGTAGGTAGGTACCTATGTACCTCAGTTACCCAGGTACATGTACCTAATGTGAGAATGATTCGATAAATGCCATGCGAGGTAGCCGTACATCACGTGATATTGACAACCAATAACTTCGTACATAGTTAACTGCCTCATTGTTGGGTGTTTTAAGAACAAGGGCGCAAGGTTCCAGGGCGTCTGTGACGATAGCAAAAAAAAAAAAAAAAAAAGCACCCTTGTTGCCAAGAGGCTGCGAAAAAACTTGACGTTAAGTTCTTCCCTTATGACACAAATGTTGACACCGTGGACCGTTTCGACAATTGGCCGCAGCACAGCAGCAACAACAGCAGAAACAGCAGCAGAAACAGCAGCAGAAACAGCAGCAGCAGCACGCATCCGCTCAACCCGGCCAAGCCGGCTGGGGTGGCACCGGACCTATCCATGGGGGTTCAAACGGGGCCTATGCCGCCTACTTTACCGGTGGCCGTGGCGTAGGCCGGAGCGCGCCCTCCCACGCACAGGCCCCCTAGCGCGGCGGCCACCACTCCGCGTCGGCAGCCTCGTTCGACATTTCCGCGGGCATGGCAGGGGGCCCGGGGCGGACGCCGGGGTGGGGCCCCGGCTCGTGGCATGGGGCTGCCCGTTTGTGAGGGAGGATCCGCGGTGGCCGGCTGGTCGGGAGAGACGGACTCGCTGAGGGGATGGTGTCGGTGGGTGTGGTTTGTTGGGTGGCGGGACCACTGGGGCCAGTTGGTGGCTGGACCATCGTGACATGTGAGCGGCGGGACCGCCGTATCGGACTGGTGAGCTGGAAGGGGCTGGCTGGACCAGGCTTGATGTTGGCTAGAATAAGGTAACTCAGTGGGCGTGGACTGAGGGTTGGCTTCTCTTGGTATCGTTTAGTGTACTTGGATAGAGCTCAGATTGTCGGATCATCTTCGTTTCTGAACCGCCTTAGGTTTTGGTTATACGTGATAAATTACCTCTGCTGACTTGGTAGGGACAGATAAACAGTCATCCATCCGAAATGCGGTGTTTACACGTTACAGTCCAGCCCACTCACTTAGTGGGACTTAACGAAGTTAAGACACACGCTGCAAGTTCTATTCCTCATCTTTCACCCATTTATATGGCTCTGGCTCTGGTTCTGGCGGACCGTAGAGCTCATGCTCCATGAACTCCTCCGCCGCTTCCAGATCATCCTCCCATTTCCGCCAGTCATATCGTTCCCATACTCATCATTTTCACTTGTGCCACAAGCGCATGCCTCCAGCTCTCGAGGGAAATCCACATTTTCCCAATCCCACCCATTTCCCACCCCCCAATCAACAATACACTCTTGTAGAGCATTGGGGTCCTGCTGCCTCTGCGCCCGCAGGTATCTGGGGAGAATGCGATCGAAAGACGGATTGGGCATTGTCCATGCCCGGCTAAAGTCGACTAGTTTGCCGCCGAGGTAGTTGGCAATCTTGATATCTCTCACAAGAATGCCAAGCCTGTGCAAGTCTTCTAGGTCGCTGCACATGTGGCTCACTTGGTCCGCTGAGAACGGGTTTGGGTCAGTTACCAGATCTTTCACAATAGCGTGGACAGGGCGGTCACGGACAAGGGGCTCGTCCATCCAATACCAGGGGTCGGGGTTGTCTTCGGGATCTGGATCATCTGGATGGGTTTGAGCGCTCCTTTTTATAACCTCGAACTCTTGTTCAGGAGTGAGCAAGAGGTAGCCATGAGCGCGAACGGCGAGATCCTGGCGACTTTCCTCTTTCAGGCGGTCATAAACGCGGCATTCAGCGATGAAAGGGTCGAAATAATCGATGCAGAGCTGCGGGGATGCAAGCTGGTGGTTGACCCAGCCGCCCATCGTCGTTTGTAGACGGGCAGCCGCGTTAAACCGGAACTGCTCCCGCATATTACTGTGTCAGTTCTATTGTCGCATATCCCACAGCACGGGGATGATACTCACCATCTTAAGTGCATAGTATCCGGCTGCCCCGTTGATCCGGGCCTTCCAAATATAGGCATCCATATCAACAGCCGGGTTCCCAAGCTCTTCAATAAATTCGATATCAGCGTAGGCGGTTGGAGTGAAAGGTGCAAGTTTCAGCCCTGGAACTCGAGGCAAAGCCTTGGGGGGGGGTGATGAAGCCGCCATGGGATCCATGACCACCGCGTAAGGGCAAATTCTTGATGCCGCAGTATGCGGCGGCGACACAGCGTTGCGGACAGGTAGTTCGGTGTGCATCGGCGAGACTGTTATTACCTTCGGCAGGTACGTACCTGGGCTAATTTTGTCAACCGTGGCGATATTCACCAATGATTGCTCGGGCACGGGCGGAGATCGCGGGTGTATCTAGTAGGCAGCCGCGCTTGTTGTTGGAACGCCTATTTTGAAAACTCCTGCTGTCGAGTAGGCGGAAGGAGCCACCATCTAAGGTTGGGGAGCATGAATTTCGGGCGCGAGGAGCAACAGAATCCAGACCTCCTCTTTTCCTTGGGCGGTGTGGGCGTGTGGTTAGACCGGATCTGGACCAACAGAGTTCGGATCAGACAGAATTCGGACCCAACCGACTGGGGATCCACCCAGATTGGATGGTCCGTATGGATTGGACACGGCACACCGCCAGAGCGCCCATTCTAAACGCAGACAAACAGCACCGGCCCATGATTGACTCAAATGCGGGCACTTAACCCATTCATTATTAAGTGGCGAGATGTTCGGGAATGTGAAAAGCCCTGAGGAGGAGGAGGGGGCCAACCTCCGAGCCAATTTATTGACATTCTTACACCGGGGGATGCAAAGGCAATGTGGTATTGCGGGAAAAGTCTCAGACTGTGACGACTCCCTAGCCATGCGGAACAAAATCTAGTCAGGCCTGGAGCGGAGTAGCTGGTGAGAGCTACGAAAGCATATACGAAAGAGTTCGAGATTGACAACTTCGGATTGATGGATTTTGACACCGAACATCCCTCAGTACCTACCCAATGGTGGACCTACTTCACGGTCTTTACCTGACTGGCAATTCAGCTGGGCCACGCAGTTTTTCGCTGTATAGAAGATTCAAGCCCTTCCCTTCTGCTTGCCCTACCGCTGCCGACTTGCTCTACCTGTTCAGTATATGGTAGCATTCTCCTCCAAGCATCATTTAGTGTGGTTTGATGGAGGCGGTAGACCTATTCAGGGAGATATCTACCTACCTGCCTAGGTAAGTACCTACCTATGTACCGAGGCATGTACGGTAGTACATGTATGACATCATCAGGTCTCCGAAAGAGTCCCCACCCCGGCCAAATCTGAACTCGATGGAATAATCCGGGTTCTTCTGAACTTAACCTAACATCACTCCCCTAACTAAAGTAGTTTGCGTGATCGTTACCTCAGCTATATATATTGAAGGAAACAGAACCCATTCCGGCATTCCATGCAGAACCTTTAAATTCAGAGTTAGGAATTATCGCCAGGCAAACATGGCCCTGAGATTCATCTTTATTAACGGGCGGAGCGCTTTCACTCCATGCACACTCCGGGCCATCTCCAGCGCCCCCAATCGCCCGCCAAAGCCAACCCCAACCGCCGCCGTAAGCCCCTCCATGTTCTTGGACACAGCCGGTTGAACCTACAGCGTACCGCACACAGGGAGGAACCGACGCACTGCTGAATCAAAGACAGGAAGCCCACAGTGGCGTGGAACCACCGGTACCGAAGAAGACCCAAAAGGAGATAGATGAGGAGCTGAAGGAGAAAATGGAAGGCATATCGGGTGACGGGGGGGCGTCAGGCGTCGTGTATGAGGACGGGAAACCGGTGGCGATGAAAAGGTCGGTTAGGGAGAATATGTTTCGATATATCTGATTGGGTAAGGGAACCTGGGGATGATCAGGGGCTTTTACCGCGGATCCAAGTAGTCGGTTTGAGCGATCGCAAAACGAATTCTTGCGCGAGGAGTTTGCATCAACATTCTCTGCCAAGGAAGGGTGTTGGAACTCGGCTTGGGATATAATAGGTGGAATCGCCACTCTTCTAACCCTTCTCGGTGTAAGCTTGTGCGGTTGAGACTCACCGTTGAACTCGACTGCCGGTGTTTTTGGTCGCGGCGTTTTCGAGTCAAAGCCAAGCCGGCCATCACTACTCCGCCGGGTGTAGCAGCGAAGCCCCTTAATAAGTGGCGCGCTTGATTAAGCTGCTCGGCGACACATTGACGCGAATTTCCGCCAACGGGCCTGTCTCGGAGCTATATTGTCCGGGGCTGCTATATCGCCCATTAGGAATAACAGCCTGAGCCACAACACAACCTCACTCCACCATTTTTTCGATGGATTGAGCGCCGACCCGATATTGCGGGGGGGCCGGGGTAAATAAAAGCAGGTAACCCGCCCCCTGCGCCAACCCGTTATTTTGACCATTGTGAAGGACCATATCAACATTCGGCAACCTCAACTGGAATCATGGCCCAATTCGCCCTCTCGATTCTTACGGCGGCCCTAGCGTTTGCCTCGGCCGTCCAGGCCCAATGCGGTTCCGGCTCGCCGCACGCCACCGTGACCGGCTCCGGCAGCTCCTTCACCGCCAAGAAGGGTTCCAGCAACGTCTACTCCGGCTCCGATTACCGCGCTGCCATCCAAGCCGCGCTTGACTCCGTCAGCAGTGGCCAGCGCGTGGCTGTCATGGCCTCGGGCTCCATCGGCGCTAACACCATCACCATCTCGAGCGGCAAAATCTTCGAGGGCTGCGGCACTATCAACGTCGGTAATAAGTCCGGCAGGGGCGCCATCGAGTCGACCGATACCACCGACGTGCAGATCCCCTACCTCACCATGACGGGCAACCCCTACTTCGGCCTGCGCTTCTCAGGCACCCGCAACCTCAGCCTTGGCAAGATTACCATGAACCTCAGCGGCGGCCTGGGCATCCGCTTCGATCGCGACCGCGCCGCCAACTCCAACGTCAAGATGGACGTCATCAGTGTGACGGGCGCCGGCAGCCACGCCGTCGAGACCTGGAACATCGACGGTCTCGAGATCAACCAGGTCATCGCGCGCAACGTCGGCGAGGCGGGCCTGCTGCTGCAAAAGACCACGAACGCGCACGTCAAGCTGGTGGACGGAAACAACGTGGGCGCGGGGACCGGCTACGCGACCTTCCGCATGGCCAACAACAACGGGCAGAACCCCAACGGCAACTACAACACCAACGTGTACATCGACAAGGTAGTCTCGCGGGGCGGCGGGCGCGGCATCTTTTGCGTGTCGCAGTCCGGCGCCGTCGTCATCGAGCAGGTGGACCTGGCTGACAACGGCAACAACTCGATCCTCATCGAAAACTGCTACAACCTGTCCATCCGCGGCGGCAAGGTCAACGGCGGAGGGGAGGTGCGCATCTCGGCCCGTACTGAGTTCCCCAACACTCGCGACATCTGGATTACCCTGCAGGTGGACAACACCTCGGTGCGCGAGTCGCCGTGCGCTGACAACAGTAACTGGACCCTGTCGGGCAACGGGAAGAGGACAATTTGCTAGGGTTTTGCATGGAAGGCAAAAAAGAAAAGGGGAATGCGGAAATAATGACGAGTATCCTAATACGGCAGCCAGGTAGCAGGTCCGCCCCTTGCTCATACTTGGATTTCTAGTATGTGCTGGTTGCGGTACTGGAAAAGCTTAGGAGAAAGGAAGGACGTTAGAGCCCATTATAAAGCCACCATTCATCAGACTCAGAGAGGGCTACGACTCACGCCACTCCAGTATTATTGCCGGTTGATGTCTCGTGTTGGGTTTCTATTTCCATTTTCGGGGCGGGACTGCTCATTCCCAAACACAGCCTATCTGGTTACATAGATACCTAAGTATCGTGGCTCTGGTTCGTACGTACGAAAGCAGAAGCCTCCCGCGATTTCTTGGATCTTCCGCTCCCCCCTCCTCTTTTAAAGGAAGCATTTTAAGGGTGCCGTATCCATTGTTGCTCCTCGGGTAATGTAACATAGTCTTTCATAAAACCCCCTTAGCAATTCTCCAATTTCGATGTTCCCTCTACGGCCTGATGCGGGAACCAAGACGCATCAAGGCAAAACCGACGCCATCAACTCCATGCCCTCACGATAGTCCCGCGCGGTGGATGACCGCGAGCAAATCCCTCCCCAATTTGCCCGACTTTACCAGCCTATTTCACATATACAATCACCGCCTCAGTATCCGGAATAACGACTTTCACCACACCTCCCGTAACCTCAAGAGTCGTCATCTGCACCGTCCCGTGGCCGTCACCCCTGTCCACCTTATAGCTCCATTGCTGGCCAGCCCACGTGATATTCTTCCCATTCACATCAAATCCCCCAGCCGCCGTTCCCGCGTCGGCATGGAGCCGACCGACCCGGACCTCGCTGACCGCGGCACCCAGGTTCTCAAGACGGACCGCGACTGCGTTCCGCGTGGCCTCGCCACCCGCGTACTCGCGCAGGTTCACGATAGCGACGCGGGCCAGGGTCGGGCCCTCAAATATGGCGTAGGCGCTTAGGACAGGGTTGTTGAGAGGGATGTTGACGACGCCTCGCCTCCCGTCGGTTCCTGCCGCCTTGCCGACAAAGTCAGCAACGAAGGGAAGCGCGTAGTAGGGCGCCTGAACGCGCGGGCCTGGGACGGCCAGGCCGGCGGTGGGGATCCACAGGCTGCGCTTGGCCTCGGGCCGCTGCACGCCCGTGACGCGGCTGACGCCCAGGGTCATGGCGTAGAGCTGGAAGTTGACGGACCACAGCGTGTTGGCGAAGAAGGTCTGCACCTCCTCGCTCACCCCGAGCGGCCCGCCCGTCTCGCTGAGGATGAACCGCGCCCCGGGCGTGTCATGCGTGGCCTTGATGCTGGGGAGGTAGTGGGCGAGCTTGTTCACGACGGCGGTGTGGTTGAGGAGGTGGGCCCGGATGCCCTGTGTTTCGCCTTTAAACTGGTAGTAGTGCTCGGCCACGTACTTGACCTGACCGTCTTGGTTGATGCCTGCGTCGAACACGCCTTTGACCGTGTACGGGGCGGTGCCCGTGGATGCCTGCTCAGACGCCGTGTCTAGAATCTCCCAGATTGGGTCGCTGCCGAGGTCTAGCGCTGAGGTGATGGCGTCCTTGGCAACTTTTGCATCGGCGACGTACTCCGCGGCGTCATATGGCTTGGGAAACCAGTTCACTTCGTTTCCAATAGCGACGGCGTTCACGCGGGCGGCGTCACCAAGGGCGTCGTAGGCACGCTTAACATAAGATATGATGTTGGTGCGGTTGGGCTTGCCGTCGCTGAGCGGGGCTTGGATGGAAAAGTGGGCGGACTGATAAAAGGCCCAGAAAGCATCAAAGTACGTTGGTCCAAGAATGAACCTGGCAGCTGAGTTACAGGGCTCAACTGTCTCGGCGCAGTGTGCCGGTTCTGTTTGGCCCGGATTAAAGGTGATGCGGTCCCTGCGGGGGGTCAGGATGCTGTAGGACTGATAATATCGAAACAGAGTGAAGCGGCTCAAGCCCATTCACCTACCCACTGGTTCCGCCGATCCTGATGACCGGTGGCGCCGCCATGCGCGAAGCAAGCGATGCCACGAGCTTGTCGGAGAATGAATTGTTGTAGCCAGGGAGGAAGGCTGTTTCAAAGCCCACGCTGGGAAAATCAGCGGGGACTTCAAAGGCATTCGAAGGGCGCGTCGTGGGCAGCGCAATGGTTTGTGTGGATGTCACGGTGGCTTGGCCAGTGGCATCTTGGGCCGCCAGCAAGACGACGGCCAGTGCCCAGAATATTTCTGTTCTAGGCCACATCGTTGTCGCCAGTAGTAGCACTAACAACACGTATTGACAATGTCAGGATGGAGTGGCGTTAATGCAAGGGAATGAGTAGAAATATATAGATAGGTAAAGACTTTGCTTGCATGGAGTCGAGGGATCGTGATCATTGAATATTCACAGAACTGGCACGTTTGGGAAACAGGAAACGTTGAGACTGACGAAAAGATGACATTTCAATGTGACATTGATCGACCACTGCTTCAAGGGTTTGATTCCTGTTGGATGTGTTGGATGGTGTATCAGGCTTCCCAATGGCCCGTCGAGCGATGAACCGTTGATCCTTCGACAAAATGATGCCAAGGCGGGGTCTCAGCCACATAAGAAGCACATCTCCCAGGGCGCAGCCCAGGATAATACTGTGGAGGGCAATGCTACACAGACAGGACGCGGATTCTATTATGTACATACATACACACAGCGGTTGCCAAACTGTGCCGGATCCGATTTCAAGCCACCAATTGATATGCCGGATCATCCAACAGCCCCTCTCCCCAACTATGTGTAACTGCACACTTCCACAATAACCAATGCGACGTCTTAGGGCATTGCACTACTGTAGAATGAACCCCAAGTACAGCTTTCGTCCGGGAGATCGGCACCATCCTCCACGGAGTCGAATATACAACGCTAGCCGGCGTTCGGCGCGGCCGGGTTGTTTATTAATAGTTGTCCAGGTTAAGAACATTAAAGCCAACAACAAACCGATCCAATTCACTCACTGCGGGCAGCGAATCCCATGGCCCCGCATGCGCACTTTGCGCAAAGCGGCGGACCAATGTCGAGGTGTTTTTCTTTCTACAGCTACCTACTAGGCGCGACTTTCACACGCGGCCGGTCCCTGACCGCGCAAACGTCGGCATGGATAACATGCGTAGTAATATAAGTCGCGTTTTGACGTTTGAATCAGCGTGACAAGCTCCCTAGGGGACGGTGCCAATTTAAGCAGGTTCCCCCCTCTTCGGTGGCGGTCGGTTGGATCTTCTGTCACGCGGCTGGCATCCGCTGGGCATATGAGGCGGTAACTACCGTCTTCCCGGCCGAGGTTGATAAGACGGTCAGTGAAATACCGCTGTACTGTCCAAGTCAACTGAGTTGTTCGTGATGTTCGCGTTGCTTTGACGCTCCGGAGGAGCGCATCAGTTAACAGATGCAATGCATGAGAGAAGTTGGGTTGGTGCCAGGGTTACAGTGGAGGCTTGATTTGGCCCATGGCAAACAAGATCGAATCTGGAAAGGTTCGGTGCAAACAAGTCATATATGCCCGGATTTGTCATGTTTGTGTTGTGGGGTGCCTTGGACTAGTCCGAGTGCGGAAAGTTCTATTGAAGCGACCGCAGCCATTCACGCACTTCTTCCGCCAGCTGCGGCGGACGCTTCGCCGCTCTGCTTACATGTACCTTACGAGACGAGATGAGCGAGCCTTAAGCATGCATGTGTGGAGGCCTCAAAGGGCGAGAACTAGTATATAATGACGATATGCCGGAGCTTCACCTGGGGGGTGGTTACGCGCCGCTTCGCTCCGGTCATTAGGGACATACCAAAGTATCGAAGTATAGCCTAGAAGCAGTAACGTTACTCAACAATGGGTACTGACTGCAGGGCAGTTTGCGGCAGGCTCTATCTCAGCTGCCTGCTCGCACTCACCATTGTCTTCCAAGTCTGCGCTGTTTCGTTTACATTAGACGACAATCAGGCGGTCTTCGGCGATTCCAGCGACATCATCCACGAAGATAATAATATTGCCAGAAATCCGGGCCATTACGGAATCGGAAACTCGTACAGCGATGGCAGCCTTAAAGGATCTCTCATTCTCTACAACGGCAGCATACATACCATGGACAAAGACAGTCGAGTGGTGAGCGTACTCGGCATCAGGGACGGTTGGATAGTGTATGCTGGGAACGACCTGAAGAAAGCTGAAAGCAAGACATCCTGGGCACTCGGCCAGACTCGCAAGATCAACCTCAGACGCCGCGTTGCAACTCCCGGGCTCATTGACTGCCACAACCACATTGTATTGTTGGGTAATCGGCCAGGCCACCACACGCCTCTGGAACGCGCGTTCACCCTTGCCGAAGTTCTAGACACGTACCACCGCCGGGCATCAGCAGTACCCCACGGCGACTTCATTACCACCATCGGCGGGTTTGCTCCACTTCAGTTCCAAGAGAACCGCTTCCCCACGCTAGCAGAGCTCGACAACGCTGTTCCCGATCACCCAGTGTTTATCTCGACGGGCTTTACTGGCCCGGCCGTAACCAACTCTCTTGGGAAGGCCTTCTTCGAAGGACTGCCTGGAAACACATCGGTCTCGGTAGCCGCCAACGGCTCCATCGCGGGCGGCATTGAGAACGGAAAAGCTTTGTTGTCACTTCGACAGCGGCTCACTTTTGGGGATCGCGTGCGTAGCGCCCGGGATGCCATGGCTTATGCTGCGTCTCTGGGGGTGACCACCCTTGTAAGCCTCCTTACCAGTGATTTGGCGGTCACCGTATCAAACTGACGCATCCATCAGCTCGACCAGGGTGGATTCCCTGCCACCAATACCCCTGATGACGGCGCCGGGAACGAAGATCTACTCTCCATGCACTTGCCCTTCCTTTCCATATACAACTCCTTGTCTCAGCATTCGCAAACGGAGGACGCTTTGCCTCCTCTGATTCGCCTCCGCATCAACTACCTCCAGGCCGATGCGGATTTGTCTTTGCCGACTCTCACCGACCGGCTCCAATACACCTACCCGTTTTTCGGCAACGCCATGGTGCGGACGGGTGGTATCGGCGAGTTCGCCGTCTCCTTTGAGGATTATGCAGGAGGCGAGTTATTCGAGGCCGCAGCTGCGAAGATCGCGCGTGCGGGTTGGCGCTTGGAAGTGCACTCCCTCACAGACACCGACTTCCGCGGCCAAATTGAGGGGTTTGAAGCGGTCAACGCCGCGTTGCCTCCCCCGGGTATTCACCCATTGCGCTGGGTCATCGCACACGTGCCCCAGATCACGACACCGTACCTGCAGAGACTTAAGGCTCTGGGGGGCGGGGTGAATCTGTCCGGGTGGATGTTCCTGGCCGATGCCGTGAACGCAAGCACCCCAGCGGGCCCACCATTCAAGAGCATCGTGAAGAGCGGAATCCCAGCCGGGTTTGGGGTTGACGGCGCAAACATTGCGCCGCTGAGTCCATGGCCGCATGCATACTACGCCACGACGGGACGAAATGCGAGGGGAAACATCATCAACGCAGGGCAGACAATTGGCCGGCGGAAGGTCTTGGACATGTTTACAAAGGACAATACCTGGTTTCTGGGAGGGCCTGATGAGAAAATGTTGGGTGTTCTGGAGGTTGGGAGGCTTGGTGACGTCGCTGTGCTGAGCGACGACTACTTTTCAGTTTCCGATGACGAGTTGAAGAGGCTTAGGAGCGTGCTGACGGTGGTGGGCGGAGTGGTGATTCATGATTCCGGGGAGCTAGCAAAATAAGGTGATACCATGTAGAAGGTGAAGTCAATGCAATGCAAAGGTAACGGTGGTATATCATGTCGTTACCTCAATTCATCAACACCCTGCACCTTACCGTCTCCCTGGCGTGTTCCTTTGGGTATACAACATTGGTTCTCTTCGCCCCTCGGTTCTTGGAAGCGGGGGTTAGCACCTGTGTAGAAATAAAAGAAATGGCCAAAGAACATGGCGATTTGAATCCCGCCGAACGGCGGTGCTGGCCTTGATTGTCTTGCCTCCGGCGGCCGTCCACCGCCGCGAGCCCGAGAACGCCCACGGGCTGATTTCATCGACTGCAAGCATGACTATTTTCCAATGTACGTTTCCTTTTTCGATGCATTCTTGTTATAGGGCTGTTAAAAACCGTCCGCCCATAGCCATACCTACTAGTTCTCTCCATAGGTGGTACTTACACTCAACGCTCCCGGAACCACTCCAACGCCCTCCCCGCCACCAAACCCCGCCCCCGCAACGCATCCGCGACCACAATTTCCATCAAAAGAGGTGAGGTATTGAGAGACAATGGGTTTATTGAGGAGACTTGGCTAGTAGTAAACTACATCGTTATGGCCGCTGTCCTTTATGCGCATTTTTGACATGCCTGTTCAAGTTTTCCTTCCGCTTCGTGCCCTCTGTGGCGACCTTGCTTCGGCAACCAGCATCTCTCCAGGGACAAAAGTACCGCGGCGCACTGAAATCGTGCATCTCTTGGAGGTGTCGGTCTAGGCCAGTTTGGAGCTCAAATGCTTTGCTACACTCGCTTACTGTGCACTTGTACGGCCGAGTGTGCTTCTTGACATGTTTACTGATGAAGTGCGTCAGCCACTTACAACACCGAAGACTAGGGATATTCAGGGATGCTTACTTTAGGTCACGGGGCCTTGAAAATACGGCAGAGCATTTCGGACAAGAGATGCTGTTGGCTGGTGGAGAGCCTGGATCCTCATGGCTATTGCTGCTCTCCTGTGGGTGCTGGTGATGATGATGAAAACTTTGCGCTGGCGATGTCTCCTCTTCGGCAAGTCCGTCCTGCCCAGCAGGTTCGGTGGTGCTTGTTGACTGGCCCCAGTCATATTGTGGTAGAGGGCCCCAATTCCCGGCCTGGACCCAGGAGGGATCAACGTAATCATGGAAAGTTTCAGATGTAGTAGATAGAAGTGTTCCAGATTCGGTTGGTCTTTCTGAGTCTTGAATGGAAATCGAAGTACTCCGGCTCTACCGCAAACTCAAGGGGCAAATGGCACCCCTGCTGGCGAAGGACAGGAGAAGGGGGACAAGATCAGCGCAGAAGGGGGGAGACGAATGAGCGGAAGAAGGGTGACAGTAAAGACCGCCGGTGGAACCACCAGGGTCGACCGTGGAGAAAAAAAGGAGAAAAGAGAAACGGTACAAGGGAGTGCAACGGCGCTTCTTATGCTCTCCTGCTGGGAAGGTGCCTCCTGGCTGTCCTTGAGCGGGCTATCCTCGCCGCATCTGATTGGAATCTTGGCGTGGTATACCTCAAATCTGCAAGGCGCTCTAAAAATCACGGCCCCACGCGCCGTCACCCGACACCACGATCATCGACTCGTCTGATTGGATATTGGGCGTGGTATAACTCAAATCTGCAAGGCGTTTTTAGTGACATGGTTCGTCACCGACACGAGGATGGAGCCAGTCATGTGTGCAGGTCATCAAAAAGAGGGTCTCGGCGTCTATCATGAAGATTTGAAGACAAGAGACATAAGAAAGGCGGCAAGGGCCTCAAGAGCGAGGGGAGGAGCCCTCGCCATCACCGCACTGCACAATCATTCTGGCCTGTGTGTCCGAGTACGTGTAATTCATTCAGCAACCTCTCCTCGGAATGTCTTCACTGTTCTGTTGTGGCTCCGTGAAGCCCTATCGCCCTGCGCGTCTCCTTCACGAAGACAAGTTCAAGACGTTCATGGCCTGGGCCGAGTTTCCCATGGGTTCTTGTCCATCTACCGACGGCGGCGCCGGAAAAGTGGACCTGATCGCGCTGAAGCCGCCGTATGTCATACAGCTCGTGCGGCAGGTCAACTATGGCCCGCTTGAGAGCAAGAGGTTCTTCATCCCAGTGGAGGATAGGGACAATGAGTTCGTCGAGGTAGTCGAAGACGACTTGATTCAAGCCAACTTCCAAAAGTTGAACACGTAGGTGATCCCACTGACCTGTGCCGATAATAAGGGGCCTAACGCGAGATCAGCTACAAGAATTTTAAGTGCGAGAGCCACAACAAGTTCTTCGAGGTCAATGTGTATCAGATGGATCCCGTTAATACGCATCACTGGCGGGTGAATGTTGCTCGCCCAGCAGATCAGATTGACCTGCCTCTGTAACTTAGAGAACAGGACGGGGAGTGCTCAGTAAAATGAAAGGGCAGCACCGGCGATCTGCTCCAATTCGGTAGATATTTGTGTGTATTCGAGCAATCGTCGATGTTTTTGGTGTTGCTTCGTTCGTGAACCTCGTCTCTCCTTGCACCGAGGCCCCCCTCAAAGGTATTGCTGATCTCGCGGCGACATACTGGAGCCAGGGCCGATGGGGGTATGTTGGGGGGCTGAACGTACAGGTACAGGGAGCCCGCCTCGCGATATGCAACTATTCATTTTCCAGATCCGGGACTGACACCCCGCCATCCCGAAGCAAGAGCTTGTTGCGGGGCTTTGGTTGGAGGCAGAGACCATCGCAGCATCCTCAAGGTCGGCCATAGAACGACAGATACCCATGGCCACAGCTATCTACCCTAAGGACTTTGATGGGCCGCTGTTAGAGGCCGCTGTTGCGTGAGTATCTTGATAAGGATTGATTCCGCGAGTTCGTCGGCACAGTTGTGGAGAAGACGGTGGTCGTAAAAGTCCAAGACCGCCGTTCGGGGCCACAACGCGATTCTTTAACGGACCGAAAAGTGCCAGAAAGCAAAATGAGCAACACGAGCGACGCAGAGAGGGAATCAGACGTTATTGGATGCTAATAAGGGGGTCGTACGGGACTTGGAAGCCGCTGGGGGCCTAGACTTGGAGCATCTGAGACGGGTAGGAGACCCGGTACAACATCAACTGAGGGAGGCCAGGTCCGAACTGGCAGAAGCGGCTATGAAACATCAGAAAGACCGAGCAGGGGCCGAGCAAAAGCGAAACTAGAAATCGAAAGACGAAAAGCGGAGAGGGAACAAGCAGAGCGTTAAGAGCGACTGAAGCAGTGGGAAGGTTGATACAAGTTGAAATTATGCATTCCCCATCCCAGTCTTTGGTTTCTTTCCTGTTGGCCCCGGATCACCTCAGAAGTCTGAAAAATCATGTCGTCAAGGCCCTGCTCGCATTCGCATTCATTCACCATGCCTCATGTCCCTCTCCTCGGCTCAGCTCGATGTCAGCCTCCCGCATTCCGGGTCGACACCACTCCGCCTGATCCTTGTCTAACACCTTGGCAAACAGTAATGAATGACCTATAATTAGTTAGGGCGCAATCTCGCGATGCGAGACCGAAAAAAACACAAAACCGCACGACCCGCGTCTTTTTTATCATACTTATTGCCACTTCGATCGATGTCGTTTACTCCTTAACTAGGTAATGTTTTCGTCCTTTGAGTCGTGCCTTCATCTTTTGGGGTTGTGACATATCTTGTGTCGTCTGCCATCCACTCTTTTATACACATACCTAATACCGTCGTTACAATCATCCCTTAAGTTATCTCCAATGGTTCTCCCGGTTTGCTTTGTGAACATTCCGGCGCTGCCGAGCATCGTCACGGTATCTGGTACAACGGTACCAGCTACCTTTGCCTATGCCCCGACGCACACCAACTATGTCGGCGGCACATCGTGTGGGCTAAGCACCCGTCAGTTCCACTTCTGCTCTTTCTACAATCGTTTCTTGAAAAGACTAGTCAAGTACTAACCAACTCTACAGTGATCACGCCAACGCCGAGCACCCTCTACCAACCCGTCTCAACCGCTAAATGCAACCTCCCTGCGTCGGTTTCGGGCAAGCCGTATGCCGTGACGCCCGTCGTCTACGTGTCACGAACTGTGTCAAACACGCTTCGCCGCACTCCCTACACATGTGACACGATCCCAGCCGCCAGCATCAACAAGGGTAACTTCCAATTTGCATGCAAGACCTTGCGCGGGAAGGACTTGGGTTTCGGTGGCCATACCATTTCCTGGGAGCTCCCTACGGCCGCCAGCGTCTATATCAAGCCCTTTACCTTCACTGCCCGCCCGCCAACTACAACGACAAAGTATGTGGCCAACAAAACTCGGGCCACGGATGGTCTGATTCCAATGACCGTTGTGACTGTGACTGCGACGAGCTCGATCACCAAGACCATACCGTCTACCAGTACCGTGAGGGTTCCCACGTCCACGTCGACCTGTTTCGCCACTGTTACGGTTACACCGGTCCCTGCCGCTCGCCTTCGCCGTGCCAACCTCCGGCCTGATCCCGAATTACTCCTAAGGGAACGGGCTACCCCCACACGAAAGATGGCGGCCGCCGGGACACCGAAGATAGGACGACCAGACGCGACGTATCCCCCTTATCCGGTGACCACAATCTACGTAAGGAGCATTTACACCTCCACGTATACAAACCTCCGAGTCTCAACCTTCTATACGGGCACGCTCGTTGCTACCACCACCGTTGGATATGTGTCAGTCCAGTATGGTGGTGCTACTATCACGGTTACTGCCACACCCGTCGCCACTGCTCCTAGATAGCAGCATCGAGGATAGCAGTTGAGTGTAACGCACTGGGCCTCGGCGACCCTGATAATGGCAACCAGCGCCCACCAGGTCAGACAGAAAACCCACTGCTCGTCGGACTGTTTTGCCATTTTTCTTTTCTTTTCCCTCAGCTTAGTTGTATTTGTAGGCTCGTCATCAGATAGTTGCGATACACCCCCGAGACCGGTACAAATACCACATATCGCAACTCACTCCCATGCTCCTCCTTTCGGGGAGCAACTCGAAACTGGCACATCACGCACACGGCCAGCGCCCGGGCCCCGCACGTAATGAGCTCGTCGTTGTAGTACTGCTAGGCTCTCGTGCTGGGACAAGAACGTGGGCGCCGAAAAGCATGGAATCCATTGGTTGTCTAAGCCAAATAGAAAAGCCTCCCCGTGGTTCTCGAAGAAGATAATACTAGTCGGGTGGGGTGAAGTGGACAGCAGGGGGGATGGGCATGAGTATATACGATGGTTGACGGGGGGGGGGCACATATTGATTAGAGTTTGGAAGCTTGCAAAATCACAGCGCTTGCCGAATCAACATCATTATGTGCGTACAGCTGATTATTGCCAGGACTTCTGATCAAGCTCCTTCAATGTTTCCTCAATACCCTTGTCTCGCAGCTCTTGTCGTGTTTCATTCCACAACCGGTCTGTAAACCTCTTTCCGGCTTCTGTGTACATATAAGGGGGGTATCTATGCGGGAAGGCCTCATGGTTAGCGTGATAGCGCTCGGTTTGGTGGATTTAAACTTACGGTCTGATCTTCCAATCTCCAAAGGAGCCATGACTCTCCGGTCCCAAGACGAGCGACATGTGGAGGTATTGTCTTGTCCCGTCGACGACGTTGCGCCCTACAGCCAGACCGTAAAGGTATATGGCCATGCGCTTGAAAACGCTGGCCTCTCGCATGAGAGCCGTTCCTCGAACGGCGCTGGGGTTGACGATGTTGACAATGACGTCCCTGTCGCTGACAATCTCGGCCAGTTTGCAGACGAACATGGTGAGCATCAACTTTGTCTTCCTGTATTGTTCCATCCCAGCGAAGTGTTCCACAGAGTCCATAGCGTCGAAAATGCCCTTGTCAAGTCTCTCATCCGCATTGGCCCAGAAAACGGTCCCAGAGGCAACCATGGTCAGTCGGGCTGTGTCCGTGGCAGGAGAGGCTAGAGATTGGCGGGGAACGCTGAGCAGAGGGATTAGGTGGACGGCGAGGAGGACGGTTGCAAGGTAGTTGACCTGTAGAGTGACTTCGCGGCCGCCCTCATCATCACATCGCTCAAAGGCCTGTTTGCCTAGCCCGGCATTGAGGATTGCAAGATGAAAGTTGGGAAGGTCCAGCTCACTGCGGCAGCGCAAAACAAACTCTAGCACGGAGCTGTATGACGCCATGTCTAATAGCCAGAGATCAACCTTGGCACTGGGGAACTCGCTGCGCAGTTTGGTCGCCGCGGCATCGCCTCGGGTCTCCGATCGGGCCGTGATGACGAGGTGGCTCAGCCGGCATTGCAGTAGCTGGCGGCCGCATTCAAACCCGAGGCCTGAGCTGCCGCCAGTGACAAGGGCTGTTTTGCCTTGGAGAGTGAGGGCAGTACTCAATGGGATACGGGGCACGTGGTGAAAGATTTGTTTGGTTAAGATGCCCGGCCAACTCGCTTCCCAGGCGGCCGTGTCTTGAAGTTGAGCGGACATTTTGATTGACTGGTGCTGATTGGGGATGGTTCCCACCTGAAGTCCTGAACAGATGTATAAGAGGAAGATAAGTCAGAAAGTGACGATCAAAAACCACAGTGGCGAAATATGGCCTCTTTGGGTTTATTAACAACAACCACTGGGACCCAACGGTCTTTTAATTTTAGTTGTTGAGGTAGGACCGTAGGACGTCGCGGAGTCGTGGGAGACGCAAGAGATGCCGGTGACCTTATTGGGAACTTATCACACCCATATTATTGGTGGAGGAAGGATTCATCTCGCCTCGAACTTTGGCCATTCTACATCCCGGGCGGTCCTGGTTAGATGGGGGACCGTCGGCCGGTTGTAGACATGGGATGAAGCCGAAACGTAGTCGAAAGCATGGGGGTCGTGCCGATTCACGGAATGCAGGCCAGCTGCAGGAAACTTTTTGAACACTTCTCATTGGTGGGAGGTGAATCCTTCAACGGGAAGTCAACTGAACCTCTCGGAAGTGGTTAGCGATTCCTCCTTGAAAGGGACGGAAAATACTCCTGGGGCCGTTTTGCCATCTGTTGGGACTAATATCACTAGATTTCTCTCTCCGCAACGGCCATTCCAAAGGATCCAAAAAGTTCCCTGCAGTTCGTGCAAAATGGTCTCCCGCCATGACAGAATCATACCGCGACCGACAGCTCAACAACTCCGACCGAGCCTCTCCTCGACGGCATCGGAGGTTGCCCCATCATGTGTTGCAAAGCAACATACCGAAGCCGAATGGGCCGCGGTTTACCCCCACATCGAGAGGTTGTACCTGCGTGAGGGGCGGAAGCTCCGTCACGTCCGAGCCATCATGGAGGAGAAACACCAATTCAAGGCCAGGTAGGTGCGTGATGCCCATGGATCGGTTAGCTGGACTTCTCCCACTCTGACAGGCGAGGTGATAGCCCCCAAATGTACAAGAAACGCTTTGCAAAATGGAGATTTTATAAGAACGCCAATCACTCGCGGATGCGGAGGTCCGCAACCGAGCTCACCAACCCGCCTCAGTCACCAAGTCTTACCACCGTCGACGCCTGCACCATGGCCCTTTTCGCCAACATCAACCAGTGGACGTCGAGATTCTTCCAGTCAACCGACTTCAAACAGTGCCTTGCGTCCAACGGTGTCTGGAAACAGGGACCGATCTATCCCCCCAATAGCGGAAGGCCTACCGCCCTTCAGTACGACCCTGAGAGAGCAAGTTACGCCTTCCGGCTTGTGGCAAGGCTTCTGCGGGATGGTCAAGGCGTTCTGGCTGGTCGATTGGCCCGGAAGGCTTTCGTGCAAGTTGAGGATATGATGGTCATCGAAGGCCCTTGCTTCATCTGGAATCTGCTCGAGATTATGCACGCCATTCTCGTCATGGGGCAAGGCAAGCTCTTCCATATGCTGCTGGTGCACCTTGTTGGGCTTGCAAGCGCACACCACGTATGTAAGAGCCATCCGGCGTCTCTGATTCTACGGTCTTTGATGCAACTGGCGCAATATCGGAGTGCCCAGACGGGGGCCGGGTCTCTCGCATTGCGAGAGATCGTACAACGCGGATGGCTCCTCAACGCCGGCATCGTTCTCGATAATTTCGACGCACGGCTCCTGCTGTTATACTATCGTCTGGTGTGGGACTCAACGCCGTCTGCCTTGCCAGAGGAAAAGCTACGCACCGTCGATCGGTGGCTTCCTCTTCTCGACGATAAGGTACCCGTTGTAGTTGCAGCTTTGCAAGATGCCAACCCTTGGATGGATTCTGTCGTTCATCCCGCAGGTCAGATGGTGAGTGACACATACAATGAACCACCGCACTACGAGCGCATCCGCCATAACACCGCTTCTGCTCTCCGTGAGAGGTACATAGCAGACGGGTCCAGCCCAAATATGAAGGTTCGCATTATTCAAGGGCTCATTAAGAGCAGGGTTGCCGAAGGGAAAAACGGCACGACAACCAACAAGAGCAAGATCAGAACAAATAGTCATGCTTTGCGCATTTTTGCCAGAATCTTGGCATTCTCAGCAAAGATTCTTGTGGACCTGGACGTGGAAAAGGGAGGGAACATAAACGTGGCCATCGAGCGAATGCGTGGAGTGGTTGCCCTACGCGAGTACGGGCAGGATGCTCGTAACCCGATCGTGATACACGACTTGAACTCATTGGAAGCCTTGCTACGGAAGAATGGATGTGAGGAAGAGGCCAATCACTTGCAACAAGAGGCAATCAGAAGGTTAGAGAGCTATGTCGAGGACATTCCAGTTCATTCCCACGAAGAGAGTCACGGCTTCGGGGGTCAGCGCGGTCCCAACAGCGGAGGCCGGGTATTTTAACCGATATTGGAACTGGGCCACCCTGCCCCTTGGGTTTCGATGCCCCTCAAACACAACATTGAATCAAACCCGTGACGTGTCCGGGTGAGCCGGGGCCATGCACCCGAGAATGCCATATTCCCCGTTCCCTTCCCTTTAAAGTTTTGCCCCGGTTCGGTTGCCGACCACCTCGTGGATTGCGCCAGTCTGCGTTGGCTGCTCGTTCAATGCGCGCTCCGATGACCAGACGTCTCGAAAACTATCCCGAGGCTCTTGAAGCCATAGGGAGACCATGGTACCGAAAGATGCTAAGTCAAATAAGTATGTGCGTTTGCGTTTTGGGCCGTCAATACACAATGCCTACACTTGGATGCTATAACGAGCTGGACTCGGAGCCTTTTGTCCCTGCCGTTGATGGTCTGCGTGGCGGGGCATCTAGCGTCCATTGGAGAAGTATTAAGGTAATGGGGCCCTTCTGGGTGTCGTGGTGATAGGAGTGGGGCTTGGGGGTTGGTGCAGGTGTTCGAATAACTTCAAGTTCGTCTTCTTTGTTCTCTGGATCCCGATATCCAGACAGTCATTAAATGAACACTCTGTAACTGGGCAGGCTATCTTGGAGCGGCGAAGAACCGCCAGTCTCGCGGTGCCGGTGGGCCATCACCCTATCTTCGACCAGTTTTGGATGGCCTAGTCCGTCGGAGCTGGACGTCTCGCAAAGGTCGGGGGTCGGGGCGGCGGTTGCTCGGGATTAGATGTGACAGGTTTGACAATATCTTTTGCCACATAAACACTTTAAAACACGTGGTGTAACGTTCCCGCTGTGGCAGGAGCGGATATACGTCACTTGGACAGATGCAATGGGACTTAAGAGGACATGAAGGGCATTCAGGGAGTCAGTGGGGTGCGGTCGGATGTGTCGTGGGGAATGGGACATGGTCTTGTCGAAGGCGTACGGGTCCGGGCCCGACAAATGTATAGAGCCATTGCAATTGGTTAAGGTAGTGGGATATCCACTTGGCTCTGTGGCCTGCAGGACGATGGGAAAGCCGAGAGGCTGAGCGCCGCTGGCGCAGGAAGAGACGGAAGATGGGACCAGTGATCAACCTCCTGATGCCTGTAATCGGCCGAACAATGTAACCCATAGCATTGGGATTTCGTGATTATGGGACAAAGGTGTATTAGGACACTGGACAGGGCATGTCATTATGGTGTGGCGGGACATGGTGCTGGGACATGGCATGGCACCTTTCAGGACACTGGGACATGGCGGGACATGGCGGGACATGGCGGGACATGGCAGGACATGGCAATGATGGCATTGAGGCTTGCTGCCAAGTCAGCTGCGCCACCTGGGAGCATGAGTGCGCGGGCTTTGCCATGGGTCGGGTCCCTCACCAGGAGAGCCTCCTCCTTACCCACTGCAGTTACTATTAAAAAGGGTGTTTGGCCAAAGAATGCGAACCACGGAGATGTGGTTGCCTTTTTGCCAAACCCCTTCTTGTCGCTAACTGGCCGCCTTGCCACCTAAAACAGCATTCATTGTCGCCCAAAACAGGCACTCCGTACGCCCGAAGCCGGGGCGAAAAGGATGTCGCCAGCCCAGAAGACCCGCCAACTATTGCTTGAAAAATGCCGTACCCGATACTCCTGGGCCTCTGGTGCCACACGGGGCACCCCTTCCGCAATCGAGCGGCACCGCAAAGATCTTGAGGTGGCCTTTTCCGAACTCAATGGCTTGATGGCCGGCATGCACTACCAGGATCAAGCCGAGGGCGGCACGACCCCCGCACCCTCACCCTCCCCATTGCAGGACACGCAAGCCTACCCTCGCGAGATATTTGACGACCTTTTAGAGGATAGGCCAGCGAGCGACATCGCGACTCCTTCTAAACTCTCCGCCACCATGGAAAGCGAGCCCATGGCATCTCAGTGGGCCGCTATTCGCAGCCTCAGGAAGGAGACTGAATTTCACCACAAGCGGTTTCAGGCCCTGGCGAGGCGCCTAGAAAACCCCATCATATCCGATCTGCTCGAAGTGTACCCAGATGCACAGAGTATCCGAAATAAAGGCGCCTGTATTGTCAAGGACGTGCTCGAGGGTTTCCAGCCCAACAAACTATCCCTCGTGTTCGCCTTCACTTGCTTCTCCTACTCCATCTCGCTACTCCTCTACAAGAAAGACGGGATCGACAAGAGCGATATCCTTGCCGACATTCGGGCCTGGAGGGACTTGATTGCGGACCCTAAGGAGAGACAAGCCTTCAACCATCTCGCACCAGAACTCTGGCCCGAAGCCAAGGAACATCTCCATTTCATTGAGATTCCCGCTCATCCCGCAAGTGGCACCGCTCGGTGGGCTGATCACTGGCCCCATCTTACATCTCTTGCTGGGGCAGCGAAAGGCTCATCCTCTCATATTCCCCATCCTCATCCAAACGGACAAACAATCACCGGTTGCAATGAACCTGTACGCCCGTCGGCCCCGTACGGCTTTAATCACACCACCGCTCCGCCGTCTGACCCTAGGGATACCCCTCTGCCTTTCACTTCGGATTCGATTGATCTGATGAAACTGTCTCACGAAGTGTTCAATTTCTCTGTCGTTGATTTTTTCAGCGAGTATCAATACGAGCAACCTACAGATACGGGTTGGTCACAAGAAAGTGTGCCGAGCGGTAGCGCCCCTTCCTTAGGTCCGAATGCACAACCGACAGAAATCGGTCCTATAAACGGCGAGAGAGAAGGCGCACAATCGGACACCAAGCCTGCCGAGGATGTCAAGCTCGAAAAGACCATCATGTTTCTTGTCATTCTCGTTTTTCTCCGGGATCTTGGCGACTGGTACTTGTACACTCTGTCCGGAAGGAGCCTCGCTCCTAAGCGTCACAAACTGTTCCAGGCGCAGCAAGGAGATCAAGAGGCATTCCATCGCAAAGCCCAAAAGGCCTTCTTTGAGCCGTGCTCCAGACATCGAAGCTCCACGTACTCGGCCTTCCGAGCCCTCGCCTCTGTTGCCGAGATGTTCACGCAAAGCGGTTACCTGCAGAGTATCGCGGAAATTAAACAATACATGATCAGCGTCGCATCCGTAAGGGTTATATGCCACGGTATCCGCGGCTTCCCATTCCCCTTCTTGTAGTTGACTAACCGATGTACCAGGCCGTCCTCCTGCCTGGGGATGCTTACGAGCAGATCGTCTCTTGTGTATTGACAATATCAGACGACCTGCCGGTAGCGCCCCCGCCAGTCACAACCGCCACGAAGGCTCAAAAACGGCCGTGGCTGGTGGATGGCGATTCATCGTCGCCCGAGCCAAACCCAAGACCAGCCAAGTAGGTCCCTTCCCTCCCCGTCCGAATTGTTATGTTTGCCTGGACTAAACACTCGGGGTTAAGGCAGCGTCGAACGTGCGAGTACGAGGGGTGTGATGCCACCTACAGCGACCTGAGGGGCCTCAGAAAGCACCAGACGCTTGTCCACGAGAACTTGCCCCCTATACGCTGCGGAGAGTGTGACTATGGAAGTCCGAGACGAGATAGGGTTCGTGCCCACTTTCTCAAGCAGCATCCCGGAACCGCGCTTCCAGAAAGGCTGCGAGCAAAAAGGAGATCGTTGCAAGGGCCGCGGGCCGCGGGGTTCGAGGGTTAAGTCAACCTGGGGGATTCGATGGTCCATGTCATAGCACTGGTACGGTTACGCAAAGACCTCTCTAAACTTCTCTCCTAGATGTCACAATTCAACGGCACCAGTTGTCAGCCATGCCCATGCCATGCTCCCGGTGCTACGCAATAAGCCCTCGGCCGTATGATTCATCAATAATTCCTTTAGATGGTAGGTAGCCTCGCAAATAGCGACCAAAGAGCTCTTCCCCAATGGCTGTGTGGCAACCAACTGTTTAGACTAGGCCAGTAAGCACCCACCCAGCCCAGCTTCACTCAGAGGCCGGGTCAGGGGCAAAGTAATACACCCTGGAGCAATTGTGCGTCGCCGGTCCGGCCCCCTGCAATTCATCCCCTCGGAACCCAGCGAACCCCCGCGAGTCCACATCCTCACCAATTCTAGACAGCAGACGGGCATCATTAGCTCCGCCCGCCTAATTATTCGTATATCTGAAGTGGAAAAGGAAAAGCAAAGAGGGCGCTTGGTGGGGGCGGAAAAGAAAGCCACATAGGTGCACTATGAGACAAGTCCCGCAGAAAGGAGGAAGATGATGCAACAAGAGCAATAAAAAGAACTCACCCAACCTCCGTAGCAGGTGGAAATAGCCGCCCAAACCTGCTAAGTGCCCAGCTGAACACCCCCCTCTCGTCAAAGTAGCAATGTTGCCAGTCGCTGTTCTCCCACTTGTGGTAATCAAGCGGCGTCTCGCTCGTCTGCATGATACAGGTGTCGCGTGGTTCGGGGACGTGGTCGACGGCGTCGCAGTCGGTGCTGTTGGCGCAGAACTACATCATTATGGCATACAAGATTAACGCTCAGCTCGGCGGTGGTTCTCCTATTTCAGATGTATCGGCGTGTGTTTAGGGGAGGGGGTGAACTCGAAAGCGTACAATTACTAGTGACGCCCAGGTCTGGGTCGAGTTCGTTGCCGGTTTTTCCAGCGGGTGGCAATCGATAAGGTGGATGACGCCTGCTGCATCGAACGACCGGTCGTTGATCTGGGTTGCTGCTTCAAGCTGGGTAGGAGGTAAGGCATGGATGGTGTGAGATGCTAGAGCCACGAGGCCAAGGCGTGTTATGAACGGCATTTTCTGCTGGTGACAATGCTGAACGGGCCGACGAGGTGCCCGGTTTTGGAGGTTGAGGGGGAAAGAGGGAGAGGTAACGTTGGATGATACCCTGGCTAAATAGGGACCTAGGTATGTGCAAGTCTGACTAACCATGTGATAATGTCGATCGCAAAGCCAGACCGAACGCTGCCCGCTCCAGCCTGGCAGGCTGGTACTCCTCGAACTCACATAGCCTAGGTATGTACATGGACCTATTATCAATTATCCGATCAACGCAGCCCATATATATCCGCCCTCATATTTGCACGTTACCAAACTTCCATGACACCCACTGACCCCCTGTGACCCCGATGATGGGGAATGACATAGGGGGTGACGGGGTGAAAGGTAACGGGGGAGGTGATTGGTATTAAATCCATGCAGTCGAGTAATACGGCACCCTTCTCTGCATGTATGCAAATAAATACCTAGGTACCAAACGCCGTTGTCGCTAACCACATGATAACGAAACGCAAAGGGTTTAGCTATCATCGGTTATGGCGTTACTGCGGATATTAAAGGTCCAGGATTTAGTCAAGTCACTAAGTGTCCTAGATACCGCGGTAGTTATGCTCTCGTGCATGGACGGCCGTGCCCAGCGGGCCTTGAAATGGATATCTCCTATAGCCCCTGGCAACTTTACGCATGCCGTATCCAACATCACAAGTTTATTCCAAAAATATTACGGGGGCATTTGGCCTGCCAACACAACAAGTCGGGCATCTTATTCCCCAGTCTTTGTGATGAAACCAGAGCCTTTGACTTCAAATTGTTGTGTTAATTCGATGTTGATCGCGCTGGCTTTACAAGGCTAACAAGGGGCCGATGAGCGAACATGCATTGTGGCCATTGACTAAACACAACCACCCAGGACCAACCTGTTTCGAACCCGTGGTAGGAACTGGTATTAAAGCTCAACCGTGATAATTCAATCCGTTCTGAACGACCATCCGTGTGACGAAGCTAGCCCAGTGCAATCACAAGCCCAACCCCATCCAACAGGTAAGAATAACAGGTACTTCACAATGGTCACCACCTTCAGCCTGGGCCTCGCATACAAGCTTCGTCTCCGGTTCCCCAAGGGCCCTATTGACCTATCCGAGGTAACAGAGGTGCATGTCACAATTCCATTGGAACTAATCAAGTGCGTCGATGCGGAAATGGAACGGCAATTGATTTTGAACAAGTCTGCGGGCACAATCAAGGTTTTCTCCAAGGAGCTCCGGAAGGCACTGGCACCTTGGTCTCCTCTCTCTCCATGGATTATCCCCCACTTATCAAGGAGGGTTATTCGCCATAAAGAAACATTGGCGATCATCGGTGTCGGGTTCACAATGTTGAGGCCTCGTGACTCCGGCAAGGGGGAGGGCTTGACTGTTGAAATAAACAGCGCCGCCAGCCCGTCAGGGGGCGAGTTGAACTGCGAAATCGTCCCTTGGGAGTTTTTTGATAGTCCCCAGACCAGGATCTAGCAGGACCTGTCAGTGCATGGCTTTTACCATCTCCACCAGAAGTAGGTCTGGCCGTCCAGGCAGTCAACGTCGCAGCTCGTACGACGACTGGGTTGACCAAGCCGGCGGCGAGGAGCGGAGGGGCCGTTACGTCCCCATTGTTAGGGACTGGGGGTTGTCGGGGGTGGAGTAAAGGCGGACCGGGGCCTGAAGGGCGAGGCGGGATTTGAATGTCTACGTTTACTCAGAGGAGGATACGATGTGAGCACTTAGGTTGTAACTAGTAGGATCAAGAATAATACTTTTACGCACTTCTCTCGGATACGTCATATCTGTACTTTATATATCGATGCGAGAGCAATACGCGAGAGATTTCAGAAACTCAACCTAGGCAACGAAGGTACCGAGGTAGCTGTTCGCATTCCCGCCCACGACCACACCGTCTGGCGAGTCTGACAACGTTTGGCACGTGTTGTACGTTCTGAATGACCTCAGGTTTGTTTTCCAGAGACACCACATTCCTGCACTGTGTCACCAGTGGCGTAATCGTGAAGCACAAAAAATGCTTGTGAACATGGGAAGAGCAGGACGCAGTTTCTTTGTGTGTTCTGGACATGTCCCTTGACTCGCGCCACGGGCCATACGAGTTTAACACCACACGTAGCCGTTCATCTCAACCTTGCCTTTGCTAGTCGTTCAACGAAACCTAGATGTGGTACGTTGTTGGCTGTAACCCAACAGCAACACACCACGCCTAATGCTTAGCTGTTAGTGGCGCGCACATGCTGTCATCTATAATGGTTTGTATCACCTTTGCTCAGTGAAGGTGGTATCTACAAGTTATTTAAGCACGGTACCGCTCTTACTCTAGGAATGCTTTTTGCAATTATCATACTTACAAATCCGACATCTAAGCCATAAACACCAGAGCAGAACATATCTTCGCCACAATGACAGGCCGAACCTCATACTCGTGCGGGGGAAGCTACATCCCCACCACATATTACCGCCCGCGAGCTCGCTCGCCATCTCCTGTGACCACGTATATTTATACACGGTCCGTTTCCCCGGCCCCTGCCTCAACCTATTACACACGCCCCTATTCCCCACCCCCACGCGCATCATCACCACTCTACCGCCGTCGCGCCCGCTCCCCATCCCCCTACCGTCCCGCCTCCCGCTCCCCATCCCCTTACCGCCCAGTCTACCGCTCCCCCTCACCAGCACCCTACCGCCCAGTCTCCCGCAGCCCTTCCCCAGCGCCCTACCGCGCCGTCTACAGCGCCTCCCCGCAACCCCCCCTCTTCTCGCGACGGCGCCGCCCTTTCTCCCCGCTCCGCCCAGCCGCCTACACCCCCCCGCAGCGCACCTCCCCTTCACCCCCGCCGACGCGGGCCTACTCCCCACCACGTTCCTACTCCCCGATCCCCACGCTCCCCACGCTCCCCACGCTCCCCACGCGCCGCAGCGCGCGGCGGCGCTCACCGTCCCGTCGGCGGGCGGCTTCGCCCTCGCCCTCGCCGCGGCCGTTCAGCTTCCGGCGGGCGATCGGCAGCGCGCTGGACAGCGTGCCGCCGGACGATTTGAGGGAGTTTGGACGGGCCGCGGGCGAGTGGGCGGTGGATCGGTTGGGCTGGTCGGATTTGGATGGTAGGACGACCTGGCAGAGGGCAGGGGAGGATCCGTATCGCGGGAGGACGGCGCCGTGGGAGGGGTATAGTACGCAGGCGTAAGGGGGGTTTTCATTTCTGTGGGAGTTGATGTTCAGGGGTGGTGGGATTTGGTTTGTTGATGGTGGGTTTCTTGAGTTAGGAGTTGGGAGTTGGGAGGTGGAGGTTTCGCCTTGCTGGACAGGGGAGCGATGTTTTAGGGTTGGTAATCTGGGGTTCTTTTGGCGGATGGGTGGGTAGTCGGATGATGAGAGGAGTGCGGAGCGTTAGACCACTTGTTGAGCGAGGTAGTTATTGACAACGTTACGTTCACTTGACGACCTAAAAGTGTGGATTCGAGGGCATAAGCTTCCAAGGCCGAAAGGTAAAGAAGAGGTAGGTAGAACAAGGCGAAATGTGACCGCTATGTTACGCTAGCGACGTACTAAAAGCCAACGCGCCCTGGTATTACATATTTGGATCCGCTCCCTTCTCAATCAAAAGCACCACGGCCTCTTCTAGCCCCTTGTCCACCGCCACGTGCAGCGGGCTGAGCCCTTTCGAATCGCAACGAGAGACGTTAGCTCCACGCTCTACCAGCAATTTGAACGCATCCATCCGGGACCCCTCAAGGGCGCAGTGCAGCGCCGTCCGTCCTGTCGAATCATAGGCATTGATGTCTCCCCC
Source organism: Chaetomium cochliodes (assembly GCA_023383405.1). Classification (NCBI taxonomy): domain Eukaryota; kingdom Fungi; phylum Ascomycota; class Sordariomycetes; order Sordariales; family Chaetomiaceae; genus Chaetomium; species Chaetomium cochliodes. The sequence goes on along the minus strand of JAKWJL010000009.1, from coordinate 906,713 downwards.
CTTGTTAAGTAAGAGTCCCATGATCGTGGTATGCCCCTTAAACGCAGCCACGTGCAATGGCCCTGTCGGTCCGGCGATATGGAGCGTGGGAGACGGCGCCGCCACCGACGCCGGCGCTGGCGATACGGGTTCCCGCTCCGCTCGCTTCTTCCACGCGGTCCGGTCCTTGCGCGTCTCAGCAGACGGGCCGCCCTCCTGCAGGCGGCGGTAGCGGCGGTAGCTCGCAATCGAGTCCATATTCCCGAGGTTGAGGTCGTGGTTGTGCATCTCCATCACCGGCTCGATGAACCATTTGGAGTTGTCGCGCTTTCGGCATATGATCTTGAAGCGCGCGGGACAGCCGATCTTGTGTGTGGCGCGCTTTCGCTTTCCCGTTCCCACGTTCTTGCAGGTGCGGCTCCGGTCGCATATCATGTCGACCCGCACAATAGGCCGGCCTGCCTCGTACCCGCCGTTGGGGGGTTTTGCCCTGGCACACCCGGCCTGCACGAGCATGTAACCCTGGGAGATGGCGTACTTAACGACTACACTTCGCGCTTCTTCGTGCGTGTCATAGGGCCCCAGCATCAGGTTTGGCCGCACGGTGGGATACTGCAAAGGGGTTATGGGCTGGACGAGTGGCGCGGCGCCCTTGGTTGGGGCCTCGTTCACGCCACTCGTGCCCTCCTCGGCGTCTTCTGAGCCTGATTGACCGTGCTGCATTGCCTCCTCCCCATCATTGGCGTGCTGCTCATTCTGCCAGGGCTGTTGGAAGTTGGCAGCTTGGGGCAGAGCACCGTGGGAAGCGTAGGATGATTCTTGTTGGGGCCCCGCCTTTGTGGGATCAATCCGATGGTAAACAAATTGCGGCGTTGGCGGCGCTGATTTCGGCGGCCGCCCCCGCGGGTTACCCTGTCGCTGGACCCTTGGTTTCGGTATTTGATGTGTGGCCAGTGGTTGCTGACCAGCTGGGCTTGGTTGGGGGGCACGAGCTTGTTGTGGTTGTGGCTGGAAAGGGTGAATTTGGGGTGGATGGATAGGCGTCTCAACGTATGGCGGCAGCGGGGCTCTTGGTTGCAGCGTTTGTTCCTGAATCGGTCAGCAAATTCCCACCGGATGGAGCATGCGTCTCATACAAGGGGACCAGAAGCCTCGGGCCCTTTCTGGTACGGAATTGGTTGGAATGAGCTTCCGATGAAGTTGTGCGTCATCTTAAAGGTGCGGTTGCGGGTGTGATGGATTAAGAAATGTTGCTACTCAACCGACTCTGCAAGGCACGCGACGTGCTTGCGGAACGGAACCTTCATGGTGGGGGCGAGGATGACTGTGACCAATCATTGGACGCGCTGTTAGTGGGATGATACGATATTGTTGCGCTTCGCACTGTGCCGTTCCTTTCCCCCTTTGCCCAGTTGAAATTTTGAATCGTGAGGATAAAATTATAAAACGGCGGGTGTTCTGTGCAAAGCATAAAAATAACCATTCGAATATTCTGTTAAATCTTCTTGCCTTTTCCAGTTCTGACGATGTTTTTGTGAAATCCTAGATCTAACCATGAAAGAGCAGATGCTTAACTTATGCCTTGCAGTTCCAGCTGTCGTGTGATTATTATTAAGTTCATTCAACTTGTGGAAAACGAAGGATCATTTCGCCAACCGTCATTCATCACGGTTCAGCTCCGCGATGAGGGACGGCGTTACGGATACACACTCTTTGAGGAATATAATACCTCAGTTTCATGCACTCTTCCATCCAAGACCTATCTCCGGCAACCCCGATTCAGGGACTCGAGTTATACGGCCGACCCAACACGCATGCATCATCGATCTCATCCGCACTCACATTCCGAGCCACCACGCCACCACTACCAAACCGCATCATGTTCCTTCCTCCCACCTCACTCCCCTCAGTTTCCCCCCACGGCAACCACCCCATCCTCCTCAACCCCCCTTCCGCATCCTCCATAAACGCCAACAAATAATCCTGCATCCCCTCCGCCACCCGCCTCTGAAACCCCGTCACGCCCCCCCTATTATCTCCAACCGTCTCAAACGTCCCCATCAACATCGGCACATCACTCCCATGAAACGCGCCCATCCACGGCAGCGGGCCCACGCTACTGAAATTCCCCGCGTACTCATACCGATACGTCACGCGGCCGCCGCCCGGCACCGCCGCGCGCGCCCGCGTGGTATTACTCGCCAGGCACACAAACACGTCTACCGTCTCGCGGTCGACCTTGACCTGCCACGGCCCCGCCGTGATGTTTTTAAGCGGGTAGTCCGTCAGGCTGGCCTGCTCGTTGGCGGTAGTGCTGACGAGGACGGGGATGCGCGGGACGTGGCGGCCGTCTGCGGGGTGCAGGGCGCGGTGCGTGTAGTTGAAGAAGACGACGCGATCGTCGGGCAGGGGCTTGAAGACGGGCGGGGAGGCGGTGCCGTTGTCTGCGTAGGCGCCGATGACGTTTTGTAGGAGGGTCATGGGCACTTGGCGCATGCAGGCTAGCTCGGCGAGGGGGTCGGCGGGGAAGTCGCAGCCGACGTGCCGCGCGACGGAGGTGAAGTTGCGGTGGGAAGGGTCGGGGTGGCTGATGTTCACCATGGCGGTGCCGGATTGGAGGAAGAGGCCCGCCGCGAGCGGGTTGGAGGCGAAGGCGTGCGCGGCGATGTCGACGGCGACGCCGCCGGCCGAGTGGCCCCAGAGGGTGATGCGGGAGGGGTCGCCGCCGAAGGAGGCGATGTTGGCGTAGACCCATTCCAGGGCGGCGCGCACGTCGAGGATGCCGAGGTTTTGCTCCTCGAGCCCCGCCGCCCAGGGGAAGCCGGCGATGTTGACGCGGTAGCCCGCTGAGACAAAGATGTGCCGCTTCGTGCGTTGTACCCAGGGTGCGGGCTGCTGGTAGGGGACGTCGACCCCCCCGTTGCGGAAGGAGCCGCCTGGGATGAAGAGCGCGACGGGCAGTTTGGAGTCCGTGGTTGTGTTAAGGGGGGCCCAGATGGCGAGGTACAGGCAATCCTCAGAGGAGGTTTGTGCCATAGTGCCCTCTAGGCGATTCTGCCCTTGAATGCGGATCGAGAAGTCGGTCATGTTGGAGTTCCAGAGCGTCACATTCTTGTACAGGTACTGCGGGCAGGGCGGAGGGAAGCGGTAGGCGTATGAGTGCCGTTGAGAAGGCCTGACAGGCTCCGGAGGTAGCCATCGGCGCCCCCCGAGTGGTGGTTCAGCGAAGGGGATGCTACGGAACTGGCGCACGTCGGGGAACTCGGGGTCGACGAGGCCGGTGTAGACGCCGGTTATAGTTTTGACTGTCAGCCCGTCTTGGGAATCACTGGGTGGGTCACGCCCAAGACCGACGGCAAAGCACGCGAGGAAGCCGAGGATCCGGGCAAGTTTCATTTTGAACTTCCGAGGTGATCTGCAGTTGATACTCTTGGTTTCGGTGTAGCAAGTAGATGTAGAGATGATCGCCACGGGTCTTAAGATGTTGTCTATCACCGGACTGACTTCACACGGCTGCTACGTCAGACCCAAAAATGAGGGGAGCTCCGGAGTTCGGGAGGACGTTACATCTCACTTATCTCTTCACACAGTGATATTTAAGAGCCGGATCGGTACTGCCATCATAGGTTGTGACGTTGTAAAATGCGGGCATGGACGCCATTGGGCGTGGCCGCACCAGGGTGCAAAACATAGTTCTGCAATATCAGGCCGCAGCTAATCCGGGGTAGACGGATAATAATCCCTGGGTCGAGACCATGGCCGGCAACTCCATCGGGATCTACGGTTTTGTATATGGTTGAACTGACAACCACAACTATCATCCCAACATCACCGGCACCCCTCTCCCCCTCACAGCACCCTCCCACCCTCAACCCTCCCCGTTTCCGGCGGCCCCAAATAACTATCAGCCACCTTACCCCCCGTATCAACCACAATCTTCTCCAAATACACCTCCGGCGAATTCACCCTCCACATCAGCCTATGCTCCCCCACCTCCACCCTCCCCAACCGCACCCTCTTAGTCCACACCTGATCCTCCACATGATCCATCCACTCCGGCGGCACCGCGCCCGCATTCGGATTCTCCACGTACTCGCCCAGCACGCGCGTGAAATTAGCCGGCTGGGAGTCCAGCGTCAGCGAGAACTCCATCTTCAGGTCGGGGTCGGTGTCGAGCCCGGCGTTGATGTAGATTGTCGCGGTGAGGTCGGCCGAGGGGGTGAAGAGGTAGATGGGGTAGATGGCCGAGGCGGATTTGGCGGCGGCGGGGTTGGCGCGCGCGGAGAGGAAGGGGCGCAGCGCGAGCGCGCCGGACGTGCTGCGTGTGCCGAGGTGGGGGATGTGGACGAGGGAGATGGTGGTGGTGGTTTTGTTGTGGGTGTTGGTGTTGTCGGCGGTGGTGGTGGTGGTGGTGTTGGAGGGGGAGAAGTGCGGCGCTTCAATGGAGATGTAGCCGGCTGATTCGGGGAAGCCCGTGAAAGAGGTGGGGACTTGAAAGTTGAGCACGGGGATCTGGATCTGGTCGAAATAGGGGTAGCGGGCGGGCGTGGAGCGGATCCCGACGAGGACGGTGGAGTTGAAATCCTTCGGAACGGACGCCCAGTCAATGATGACGTTGAGCCGGGCGTCAGGGTGGTCCTTGTTGAGGGTGCCGTTTGCAGGTGAGATGGAGAGCCATGCCACTGGGAGCGCGTCGAGGGTCCATGTCACTGGCACACGATAATCGCCGCGCATAAACACGTCCACATGCCGAATGTTAGGGCCGTAAGGGTCCATTTGCGGGAGCAGCGGAGCAAAGTTTGTCGTTGGCATAGATGCGTCCACTGACTCGGCCCATCGTCCCTGCTGAACGGGGCTAGATGAGCCCTCAGCGTACAGGCCAAGATTCCCGAGCGAGAATTGCATATTCTGGCGCAGTTGGACGTATGAGAGGTTGGTGAGGATGTCGCGCGACGGGTTGGCCCACATCTTGGGGTTTTCGACGGCGTCGTAGACGGCTTGGGACATCATATCCGCCCACTTTCCGCCGGCCATGTCATCCCATTCTTCAGTGAGATCGTAGGCCGTGTCAAAGTCCGCCAGGACTTGCGATGCAAGGAGGTTGGCCGAGTTACGGCGCTCGATGGCGTACCGGTAGTTGAATGCCCTATTGATCGCGACGGCGTGATATGTAGCCCCCGATAAGACGGGGTGGCCGACCAACTGAAAGAATGCGGGGTGTAAGCTGGGATGGAGTTGCGAAGTCAAATCGCGAACTCGCGTGGCAAGCGACTGCCATCGGGCGAGAACTCGCTCTGCTTCGTGGTAGTTAATTGTTGAGTAGGTGTTGGGCGTGATGTGTTCGAATCTGCGCATGCCAACGAGATTGGAATGTTCCATCAGAACCTCAGCAATATCCTCGGCATGCCCAGGCCCAAACTCTCGAGCGGCAAACTGGGCAAGGTACGACGGCAGAGACTCGAAACTGATGCTCGCGGCGTTCCAAGCAATGTCCATGGCCAGGTTCAGCGGTAGCTCCATGGGTTTGATGTCCCCCACATTCATGATCCAGATCTGGTTCGCGCCGCGGAGGTAGGCATGAGAAAGCTCCTTGTACACTTTGGCGAGGTTGTTTGAGTTGTGCCACTTGTACGACCGCGGCAGCCCGACGTACTCGAAGTGGAAGTAGATCCCTGAGCCACCCTCCCGTTCAGTTTCGTTGCCGGTGGGAAGTCGGTAGACGTTCCCCTGATTGTCATCCGGAAACAGCAGCGTGATGTCCTTGGCTGGTTTGAGGCCGGCATCGTAGTAAGAGGCAACCTCTTTGTACAACGCCCAGACCTGGTTCACTGCGGTTTCAGAGCCGTGATACTTTTTGATGATCCCTCTCTGGGTCTCGAAGACGTCTTCCAGCATCCCAATGGCGTTCTCCGTGTTGGCCGCCTCGTCGCCAAGCCCCCTCAGGCCGATGGTGAAGTACGACTCGTTGTTTCCAGCCCTCGCAACACCCTCGTCCATGAAGCTGGTCATGTTGTCCTTGTTCGTAGACCAGTCCCATGGCCCCAGCTCCGTCTCGTTCCACTCATTCGTGGCCCTCTGCAGGGGCTCGTGGTGGGATGTCGAGATGACAATGCCGTAGTCATCGGCCAATTGCTGGTTGCCGGGGTCATCCGTGAAGAAGATATTCCCCGGCGGTGGCGTAAAGGACTTCCACATGGCGGGCCAGAGGTAGTTAGCCTTCAGACGCAGGAGAAGATCGAAAACATGAGCGTAGAATTCCGTGTCGAGAGGATAGCGCGTCGCGTTGTGTTGGCGGGCCCACCATGTGTTCAGTGCAGGTTCCTCGTCGTTGATGAACAAGCCGCGGTATTTGACGCTGGGCTCCCCATGGATGGTTGTCTTGTTGAGAGCAGAAATGTGGGCGTGTTTTTGAGCCGGTACGTCGGCAAACCAGTGGTAGGGGGACTGGCCAGACTGCTCTGCGAGGGTATGGATGCCGAATATGGTGCCCCTTTTATCGCTTCCCGCAATGACCAAAGCCTTGCCCTTGCTTGGAGCCGGGAGTTTTATCACGGTGGTCTTGAATGTCTCCCATTTGCCTTCGATGTCGGAAATATCGATGGCCCCGCTGACTGCAAGGTCGCGGATCAAGGATGAGCTGATAGAACCAGCAATGATGACGGTGTCGATGTGCCGCTGTGCAGTGATGCGAGACAGGGTCTCATTTCTGACCGTCCTCCGAGCACCGGTGATATCGTGGAGATCCCGGGCCAGACTATTTGCGGCAATGTGCACTCCAACAAAGTCATCCTGGGAAACAAGAACAGGGGCGTTGGTGATAGCCAGCTGTGAGCCTCTAGCGCCTGGCTTGTCGAATGACACAAACTTTTCCTCGAGCAGCGAAAAGCAGCTCAAAGGAAGGCTTGCAATGGCCAGCCCGGTGAGTTGACGACGCATGGCTGGTCTGGGCGAGCGGGAACAAAACAAGCATGACTCTCAATGTTTACCATGGCCCTGAAAATTGCACTTATACCCTTAAGTGAGCCAAGACAAGATGATTATTTCTAACTCCTTATTGACGGAGAAATTCTGCTTACCTTCGGCGGGGTACCCTGCTGTCGTTCTTCCTAACTTGGAACACAACAGCCGTGATACGAGAGCGAGGTTTAAAAAGAGACTTGTAAAATAGCCTAATTGCCCCGCAGAGCAGCCAAGCAATGCTAAGCTTTGACAGGTTAATACTCACTCCACACTTGAGCCTCGATGTATGTCTGTATGACGACGACATCAAACATTTTGTTGTGCACTGTCCTGTTGTATGAAGCGAATCATCGCAAAGTGATAACAGAGAAAACAAAAATGTAAACAGAAACGAAATCCAGGTCCATAATTGGAAGTAACGGGGCCCTAAGTGGCTTTCAAAGAGGCGTCCGGTAACAGAAATACCTCCGACTACCTACCAGCCACATCATCATCCCATGATCCCTCCCAGATGATGATCACCCCGGGGTTCCGTCGACAGCGCGCTCCACCCGGCATCCTTCCGGAAGTGTCGGCCACCAATCTCCACACCCACCGAACAACAACAACACGCAACCCGGGCACCATGATCGCGTTCTCGGTTTCAATGGCGCCATTTTCCTCACGCGGCTCCACCAATGACGGCCGACCAGATCCTACACTCGGATAGCAAAACCATCATCTCGTACAACAGGAGATGTCTCGTTTAAGCTGTAGCAATTCGTTGTCTCAGTCACGACTTGGAGGCAAGGGGCAACAGGCTCGGGATGAGAGTGTGATATCTTGCGGTAAACTGGGATGCTCTAGGAAGGCAAATTTTGATGTTGGTATTTTTTTTAAGCAGATTCTCAAGTATGAGTGATTCGGTGACATCAACAAATTCCCGAAAGTCCAGTATAGTGAAAAGGGGAGGGGACCGTGTGATAATCGGGGTGTTGGCCCAATTTCTTTGCCGATGCGTGTCGTCTTAGTTTTTTTTTTTTTTTTTTTCGAGGGCCCAAATGCGGCACAGCAGCCATTTCATTGGCGACTAGTATACTTCGTAGATTTGGATTTTACGCTCTATGCAGTCTTAGCCGTCAGGATCAGAGCACTCCGGCAAGGGCCGATAGTTTGGTCTTAGGTCGATCCTCCCTCCACGCCTCGCCGGCGCTGGCAATTGGAATCTCGTCTGGGTTTAACAGTCGAAGAAAACGGTTGAAGCAATGAACTTGGAATGGTCCTAGAAGTGGTAATTCCACCATTACATGGCAATTTTAGAAATACATCAAGGTATGTACATAATGGTGGGTCCGAAAGTGGTCTGTGACCTCTGCCGCGTCTCAACACAAAGCAAAGACTCGCGAGTGGGAATTTGATCAAACAATGGTTTCATTTCGCAAGTCGCGGGCTCCTTGCCGGTCCTGCCAATGCCATATCAACAACTGCGAAGGTGCGCGATGGCCAAGAGCAAACCCGGATTGTTTGTCAATGAATTCAATGACAAGAAGAATCAGCACGTACAAACCACCAAACGGTTCGGTTGTGACAGCCGCGACGTGCCGAGTCGCTGACACCAGGCTGGCAAAACAGCGCTGCCTGAACAACACAAGAGAGCCTCGAGATGCTTCATGGTTCCATTGTAGTCTCTACGTATGAACTTCTATGGCTTGCGACACTCATTCAGAACCACTCACCACTGCTACCGCTGAAGCACTCTGAACCACCGCAAGGTCCTACCGTGCTACTGCTGACGAACATCCCTCCAGCGCCAACGAGCCCTCAACCCGCCATGCCAACCTACACACAGATCCCAAGTCACACTGCCACCCCGCTAAAGCGCAAAGCTGCCCAGAAACTCGTACCCCCTCAGCGCAGCCTTCCATCCCTCGGAATCGGGATCACTGCTCAAGTCACAAATATGCGGCGCTCCCTCAATCAGGGCCAACCCAGCGGGCACACCGCGGGCCACCAGCGCGTCGTACGTGCCGCGGCTCTGCCGCCAGGGGATCAGGTCGTCGGCGGTGCCGTGGATCAAAAAGGTCGGCACGCTGGCGTAGCTACCACGGTTGATGTGCGCGCGCGGGCTCACGGCGCGGATCCGCTCCACCGACGGCTGCGGCGCGGCGTTCCAGTCCGTCCCGGCCGTCTTGGCGTCCGCGTCGGCCTTGGCGCGGCTCGGCAGCCCGTTGATGATCACGGGCAGCGTCTGCGCCTTCCAGTTGATGTGCAGCACGATGCGGCAGCGCGGGTCCGTCAGGATGCGCGGGTCCGACAACGGCTCCCACGCGCCCACCACGCCGTAGTTGGTCAGGGCCGCGTCCTGCACGGCCTCCAGCACGTCGTACTGCAGGCCCGTGTCGGCGGCGCCGTCGGGCTGGATTGGAGCCCGCCACCACGGGTCCTCGTAGTCGGTTGGTGCGTAGAAGGCTAGGACGGCGGTGGGGGGTGCGAGGCCAAGAGCCGGCGCCGTCCAGTTGAGTGAGAGCGCGAGCTGTCCGCCCGAGGACCAGCCCACGACCACGACGCGTGTCCCGTCAATTTGCAGGCCGGCCGGGCGGGAGGGGGAGGCGAGGTTGGGGAGGGTGTCGCGCGCCCAGGTGAGCGCCGAGCACACGTCGGCCATGGCACCCTCGGCGAGCGGGACCTCGGGGCAGAGCCGGTGGTCGAGGCTCACGGGGAGGAAGCCCTGCGAGAGGAGGAGGCGGGTCTGGGCGGGGCGGATGTCCTTACGCGAGAAGATGATGTGGCTGCCGCCGTGGATCATGAGAGCGATGGGTCTGGACTTTTGCGGGAAGGTGGGGTTGAGCACGGAGTCGCCGACGGGCCAGTACACGTCGGCGTGGATGTCTTGGCCGTCAACCGTCTTGTACACGACGGTCTCTAGTACGGCCTTGTCACTATGGACAGGTTTCTTGGTTGGTGGGGCCCCATTGACGACCGCGGCGCTATGACTGGTATCGCTGTCGCCGTTGATGTTCGACGTCGCCTTCGCGGTTGGGAACGCGCCAATCAGCCTCACCGTCTTGGACTCGGGCGACTCCCCGTCACTCCACTCCACAGCTGCAAAGCCGGCGGCTTTCATGACGCGAGCCCAGTGCCTCTCGTCGACCAGCGCGTGCTCCCGGCCGTCTTCGAATAGCCACCAGCCCTCGAGCAGGCCGACTACCACGTCGAGCCAGAACATATTTTGCGTGATCTCGATCAGCGTCAGCGCGCCATCGTCACGCAACATGCGGCGCAGGTGCCGCAGCGACACAGCTAGGTTGCGCGTCGCATGGATGCAGTTGGTGGCCAACACGATGTGATACGCCGCCGTGTCCTCGGGAGCCGGCGGCTGCTCGATGTCCAGCACACGGAACTGCATAGTCCCGTCTTCGGCCAGATCCTTGAACTGCTTCTTGGCGGCGCCTACTAGCGAGGCCGACAGATCTGAGAAGGTGTACTCGAAGGGGATGCCCAGGCTTCGCAGCCGGCTGACCAGGTACCGCGTCGTGCCTCCCGTACCGGCGCCCACCTCGAGAATGCGGAATGTGCCGCCCCCAGAAGCCCGCGTCAGTGCCTGCGCGAGAAAGTCGCCCAGCACAAGCGCCGGCGTGCGCAGCAACGGCCAGAACTCGTACATGTCCTCGAGCGTCTTCTTGGTCGCCCGGTCGCCAAACAAGATTTGTAGGCCGTCCTTGGCCCCCGTCAGGCACGGAGCGAGCTCGGACCCTACGGCGCGAACAAGCTCTGTGACGGTCGCGTGTTGCGGGTAAAGGCCTGCCGTCTCCTGGTAGATGGTTTCGGCGGAAACGGGATCCAGCGGTGTGCTCGTGCGAATGAATGATGGATCGGGGGAACGGCTCGCAGAGGACGCCTCGTCGGTTTTGATGAGCGCACCATCCTCAAGCACGCGGTAGAACTGTCGCAAGAGCTGGGTGTGGCGCTCCAACGTTCCCTGAACCTGCGGCACCGCGTCACCGGCCCGTAGAGCTTTCAGGTCGCAGCCGATCTGGGCAAAGGCCTCAACTGTGTAGGCGAGCACCAGGCGTTTCTGGTGTGGGTACGCATCCTTCCAGAAGTCAATGGCCTGTGTGACCTTGGCGAGGTGGTCGTAGTTGAGCCGGGTCTCGCGGAAGGCTTCCAGCGCGTTGGTTATGGTAGGACGGGGAACCTCGACCGGCGGCCCCCTGGCGGGCGACGTGGTCCCAGGGGTGTTGATGCCGCCAATCCCAGAATCAGCCCGTGACACAGGTAGCTTATCATTTTCGTCATCGGTATTGTCCTCATCCTCGTCCTCTGTGGCATTGTCGTCGCCACCGCCACCGCCCAGGCCCAACTGCTCGTCCACGTAGACGGCCAGGGCCTCGATATTGGGAAAGAAGAGGAAGCTGGTCAGATCGATGGTGAGCCCCAGCCCGGTGCGGATATCGTTGAGCACCTCGGTGGCCATTAGGGAGTCGACACCGAGGTCCTCGAGCATAGCCTCGGGCGTGATCTCGCTGAGGGGTCTGTCGGTGACGTTGGCTAGGATTTCGAATAGCTCCGGGCGCTTGGTGGGACCCGCCGCCTTCTTCTTGGGACCCGTTGTCTTCTTTTTCTTGGAACTCGGGGACTTCTTGGTATAAGAAGAAACGTCCATCGCCGCAGAAACAGGAGCAGCCGTCTCGTGGGTATCCGCCGGCGCCGTCTTGGTTTTGTTCACGCTCTTCAATAGGCGTATCAACAAACCCCGAGGAATTCGCGAAAAGCAGAAGCCAAACGCGGCCATAACCATCTTGCCCGTCCTCTCATCAAACACGTAAGCATCCGCCGTGGCGTCGACGTGATGGCCACCATCGTCGTCCCCTCTGGTCGCTCCGGTTGTCATGGTAGAGAAGACGCGCCACTCGCCGGCATCCGGGTCGAAGCCGCCGCCCATCTCAATGTGCTCAATTTTCTGACACACGTACAAGTTGTCGGGGTCTTCATTGTTGAAGTAGTTGACTAAAAAGCCGGCGAACTGCATGAAGCTGTCCGTCATGGGCGTATCGCACAGGCGCTGGTCAGCCGGGTCGGCCGGGTCAGGCACCACACGCACCGTGCCCGCCGCCTCGGACCCCACGCACGACACCTCCTTGATGCCCTGGAAGGTCGGCCCGTAGTGAACCACCGTGTCGAACGCCCGGTAGACGTGCCGCCCGCGCATCGTCTCGGCGTCCGGGTGCGCGAGCACCTCGGCCACGCGCCGCCCGTGGCCGGTCAGCGCCTCAAACCGCCCAAACGCCCGGGCGGCTCCGGCATCGGTGCGCGTCCGTAGCCGCACCGTACCTGTGGACTGCTCGAAGGGCGCGGCCGACGACGCAGTGTCCTGTGTCGCGATAGAGAAGGTCCACGCGGGCTCGCCGTCGGCGCCGGCGGCGCGCGTCAGCGTCAGCGTAATGGTTTTGTTTGTATCCTGGCCGATTGGCGACATCATGACTAGGTCGTTAACGGTTGGCACGTAGGTAGTCGCCGCCACGTCATTTTGCAGGCGCAGAGCGGCGCGCGCAACGACCTCAAAGTACAGCGACGCCGGTGCGAGCGTTTGCCCGCCCATAACGTGGCCGCCTAGCATGATCTGGAAGCGGTCGGCGTGGGGATCGATGCGGAAGACGGCTTGTGTTTTGCCGGTGTCCTTGTAGTGCACGAAGGTCAGGAGCTCGTGCGTCTCAAGAGCCGCTTCTTGCTCCCCTTGACCTGGCGACTTTTGTTGCTCAATCTCGCCCCTGCCCGTGAAAGGCAGCCAGTGTCGCGTCTTTTCGAACTGGTACGGTGGTAAGCTGAGGTATCCAAACTCGGCCTTCTGGCTCCGGTGGAAACCCCAGTACTGCGCGGCGAGACCGCGTTTCCATAGGTCGACTGTGGCATCAGCGAGAGACGACTGCGCGCCTGCAGAAGCGAGCTGGGGCGACAGGAATAATTCCTGGCTTTGGCTCGGAGTCTGGGCATCGGGCACGCAGCCCCGGACAAGCTTCATCACGGACGATCCGCGGCCCGCCTCGACCCAGGCGCAGGTGCTCCCCGCGAAGCGCGCCGCAAGCCTCTCGATAGCGCGCTGGAAAAAGACTGGGCGTCGGGTGTGCTGGGCAGCGATGCGGGAGTCAGGCTCCGTCTGGCTCTCGATTTCGTCACACGTTTCCAGGTGGATGCTCGGACGGCGCCATTCCAGTCCCCGGGCGAGAGTCTCGATGTGTTTCAACATCGGCTCGGTGAACCTGGAGTGGAACCCGTGTGTGATGTTGAGCTTCTTTGTGCGGGCCGACCCCCCTACTTGATCCTCCAGTAGATGAATAGCCTGCGCAGAACCCACCACGACGTGGCTCCTAGGCCCATTATAGCAGGCTATCTCGGCATAATATGCGTTGCTCTCGTCTTGCTCTTGTTGTTGTTTGCCCTGCGACTTCAACGACCGCAAAGCGTGCTCAACTGTCTCCCGGTCCGCCTGGATAAACAACATGGACCCCGGCTCGGTACCCCAATACTTCTCCATAATTTCTGCTCTGCCGATTACTAGCTTCACCGCATCGGCCAGCGACAGCACGCCCGAGATACAGAGGGCCGTTAACTGACCAAAGCTATGGCCTACTACGGCTGCTACCTTCAGCCCGCAGTCCAACCACGCCTTGGCCGAAGCGTACTGGACGGCAAAAAGACCCGTGTGCAGCGCCACCAAGTCTTGCACCGGCTCCCGCTGGAATACCATGGGCAGGAGGCTGGCTCGGCCCTGAGAAACGGCAATATCGTCACAGACGTCGAGATGGTGTTGGAAGACTTTGGAGCTCTGGTACACGTCTTCCGATAGCCCGATGAAGTTGCTTTCTTGTCCACCAAAGACGAGTACAGCCACCGCGGGCTGTGCCTTGCCCTGAGCTGGTGGGCTGATAATGTCAGACTCAGAGCCCGAACCAGCTGTTAGCGCTTCGAGTTTCGCCTCGAGGTCACTGAGACTGGTCACCGTTGTTGCCAGGCGGAAGGGCAGCGCGTGGTTTGCCCGATCGGCGAGGTTGAAGGTCAAGGATGAGAGCAGCGCTGTCGGGGTTGTTGCAGTGGTGGCTGCGTCCTTCAGCCAGCTAAGCAACTTCCGGCTGTACTGGGAGAGACTGTTGGCCGAGTTGGCCGAGATAAACAGCGGGTACTTGGCCAGCTGAGCCGGAGCCGCCGCCGTTGCCAATAAACGCGACGGTCTTTCGCGAACCACGACGGCCGAGTTGCTCCCGGCTGCGCCGTAGCTGTTGACGCAGGCCACACGTGCCGTGCCGGGACTCCAATCCAGGACGCTCTTTGGGATCGCCATCTTGTCGTCCCCAAACGGCGGCAGTTTTGGATTCAGCACGGTATGGCTCGCCTGTGAGGGGATGCGGCCGTGGCGCATCATCAGCAGGACTTTGATCAAGCCCGCAATGCCGGCGGTCGCCTCAGTGTGGCCTATGTTGCCCTTCACAGAGCCAAAGTGTAGTACCTCGTTGCGTTGCGGCCCGCCAAATGCCTCGCGGATGCTGCGGACCTCCACCGGGTCGCCGACACCCGTGCCAGTACCGTGAGCCTCGACGTATGAGACCTGTTCCGGCTCTACGCCGCCCTGGCGCATGACGTCCTGGTATAGTGCCACTTGCGACTCTGGCTGTGGCACTGTGATGTGGCTGCTGTTGTGGTTCTGGTTGGCAGCCGACCCGACCACCACGCCATGCACCGTGTCGCCGTCGCGCAGAGCATCGCTCAGACGCTTAAGCACTACCACAGCTACGGCCTCGCCGCGGCAGTAGCCGTCTGCGGCGGCATCGAAGGGTTTGCACTGGCCCGAGGGGCTGAGAAAGCCGGCCGCCGCTAGATTCTGGTAGTCGAAGGGGCTGCTGATGACGTTGGTGCCGCCGGCCACGGCGCGTGAGCACTCTCCCGACCAGATGGCCCGGCACGCCGTGTTAAGCGCTACCAGCGACGACGAGCAGGCTGTGTCGATGGTCAGCGAGGGGCCTGTCCAGCCAAAGTAGTGGCTCATGCACCCGCTGATGAAGCACCGCGACGTGCCCAGCGTAGCGTAGGCCGTGGCGGGGTGGCACGACACGTTGTCGTAGTAGTTGTTCATGACTGCGCCTATGTAACAGCCGTAGTCATCGGGCTGTTGTTGTGCTGCGGGGCCGAAGTAGCCGGCCGACTCGAGGGCCTCGTAGACCACCTCGAGCAGGATGCGCTGCTGCGGGTCCCACGCGATGGCCTCGCGGGACGACTTCTTGAAAAAGCGGTGGTCAAAGGCCTCGGGGTCACGCAAAAAGTTGCCCCACCACTTGGTGTTGGCGTGGTCGCCCGTCTGCGGGAGGCGGAACCGCTCGACCGGCGCCGGCTCGACCGTGCTCTTACGCGCCAGCAGGAGGTCCCAGAGCTCGTCGACCGAGTCGGCCCCCGGAAACCGCCCGGACATGCCAACGATAGCGATGGAGTGTGATGGGTACTCCGACAGGTCGTCAGAGGCCGTAACGGGAATTGCTTGTGTGCCTTGGATAGAGTCGTGGACACCGTTGGTGCCGTTCACGCCGTTGTTGTTGGCCCTCAAGTCGACGTTTGCTCCTCTCACATTGTGGAGCGAAACGACGGTGAGGGCCAAAGACTGGACGAGAGAGGCAGGTATGTGATTCCCAAATCCCGCAAAGGCGACCATCTTGTTGGAGGACTTGGCTATCTGCTGGGTAGAAGCCTTGAGCGTCGCATACCAGTTGGCTGGTTTCAGTAACGCGCTCTCCAAAGCAATCCGAGTAAGTCGCAAGTTGTCTTGGCCGTCATCGTCCTGGACAACGATAATGCTACCGTCAATGGTGGACCGGATAGGGGTTTGAACCTGCTTCACATCTGGTAGCTGCAGCTCTTTCTCACGTCGAACCAGCTCCATGAGCCTCTCAACGGCGTTTGTGTGACCGAGAGTGTGGAACCGACCGTCAACTGGAACAGGCGTGGCACGGAGGCCAAGGCCCCGGACCTTGAAGATGAAATCATCCACATCAACATGGCGCAGAGTGACCGTGACGCAGGTGGCGTCGTTGACACTGGACATGTAGGCCTGGGTAATGAGGTTAGCATGCGACTGCTGGCATTGCTGGTTGACAACCAGGCGAGCTTTGTCTTTTATTCTTACCTGTGGATACGACCGAATCAGCTTATCAAGCTCGGCCTTCTCGGCGACGACGCTCTCCCTCCAGCGCACTGCCACACAACGTGCCCGGTTCGGCTCTTGGGCAAAGAAGCCGTCGCGGTCGACATGGGCCCCGACGCACACTGCCAGCCGGAGCGCCACCGCAGCGGTAGCGCCCAAGCTCGCCTCGTCTTTGGCACCGGCCACGGCGACGGCGCTGAAGAAGCCAACACAGAAGCCCTGGATTCCACCACCGCTCCTGATGCTGTCTAGGATGCTCCGATGAGCACTTTCCCCTTGCCGGCCGCCCCCGAGATGACCGAGGTACCGCACATACTGTGCAATATGGAGCAGCACGGTGACGGCGAGCGCGTAATGGTTGGGCGCCCGCTCGTCGCGGTGGGGGATCTGGGAACCCCAGGGGAACGGGCCACCGTCGGCGACCCACCGCGCGAGCCGGGCGAGGTGCTCGGCGCCGGGGACCGGCCGCAGGCTCGGGTCGGAGGCGATGAGGCCGTCCCAGAAGCGCGGCAGGTTGGCCACACCGTCTCGCAGAGCCGAGAGGTAGGGGTTACTGACCAGTTCATGGCGCAGGTCTGACAGAACCTCCTCCGAGGGGAAGTCGGTGTGCGGCCCGAAGACCAGAAGAGAGGGAGGGCCTTGGTGAGCTGGCATGATGATGACAAGTGGCTTGTCTAAGAGACAAAACTGGGTTGTGGACACTGTGGACTATGAGCCTTGTTGAAATAGGTATCAGCCAGGAACTCTAGGGTTTACCGGGAGTCTATGGGGAGCAGCGTCTGTTGATGAAGCTGTCCGTTGAATTTATAAGCGATGGTCACGCTGTACCGTAGGCCACAACGGGGTCAACGATTCATGGAGGGCTGCAGTCCATGGTACTCTTTTCTACGGCATACCGTATCTCATTCCTCTCTTGTCATTATTCCTGCTCTCGGCCCCAGACGCCTGGCTAATAGTCCTCACGACCCCACGTCACCGCTGAGAGGTCCATCAAGGAACGGATCTCATCCCGAAAACCGCACAGCGTTATGTAAACGGGTATCTTTTCTTACGGCCGTGGTAATCGCTGCAATTCTAATTGGATGATAATTCTCTCCTTCTCTTCTGGGAGGTGGGTTGGTATTCTGACCCAAAGTTCTAGAGCCTGAAGTGGATTACCACGGCGACGACTTACAACACGTGAGAATAAGGAGCACGGGGGGGATCCAAAACAAATCCCGGGACTGTACACTACACGTCGTTACGAGTCAATACACGTCCTACAACCCCCCACCAAAACGAAAGAAAATAGACCGGTGACGCCTTTCTATAGGATCATATGGTAGGCAGGGTTGTGGCGCGGTGTGCTGCAGCCGATCGAAGAGGGCTGATAACATCATATCTAGGGAAAGGATGATCCCGACCTATCATCCCTAAATGCTTTTCCTCGATCGGCACGTAGTTTAGCCGACATCTTACTCATTCTCTCAATTACCTTACGGCACGCCATGCCGGGCAGTCAGTCGAAAGGGGGTGTTGCAGGGGGATTGCAGATCGACCAACCGTCCAACGACCCGACCCGGCTCTCCGTTTTGGGGTCCGAAGAAGGAGGTGATGCGGTGAGTCCGAAACATGCGAAACGGACGGGGCGCCGGAATGCTTGTGCTCCGCCTCTCAATCCCTCTCCTGCGTCCCAATCCCGGTGGCGCATCCCGAAAATGCAAGGACATATCCCGTCGGCCCCGGCCCGTGTCCGTCGGTTCTCGGCGGCTGACGTGAGATTCGGGGGCATCTCTGCAGATGTAGGCCAAGTTTCAATTCGAGTCTACACACCGAACCGGCCGCATCCACTGGAGCTTCATCGGCACGAAGTTGCCGGGCTCGTCACAGTTGCACAAGGCTCAGATCGCCGCCGGATTTAGCTGCAGAAGGTTTCGAAATCAACCAAGGTTGGGCCCAAGGTGTGTGAAACGTTACAGATGAAGCGGTCAACCACCTCCCAAACTAACTATTTGTGTAATATGTAGAGAGAATACAGATGATGTTGGCTGACACATTACGAAGCAATCAAAAGCCAGGCCGGTCGGGCTTGCCTACATACGCAAGGTGAAAGGCCTTCCAATGCAGATCCCAGCCAGACATCCCCGGTCAATACACAGAGCCAAGTAGAATCACGGAGCCATCAGAACCAAAAGAAATGCAGACTGTCGTATACAATCCGTCGGGTTTAGACGAGTCGTGATTTCTACGTGATTGTTGATTACAGCTTCGTAGTTACAAGTACCTCCACTTCTCCCTGGCCCTCACCTTTGCCCTTGACAATTTTAGGCTGCCCAATGACATAGGCTTTGTGAATCCGGATGTCTTCCATGGTGGTATTGAAAAGCTCCATGTCGAAGCTGCGCAGGAGCCGCGCAAATGTGAGGTAAATCTCAGCGTAAGCCAGACTAAAAGCATCAGCCATGAGCTGTCAGCTACAATCTACTATGCCGTAGAGACGATGGACAAGAAAGCAAACGTAAAGTAGGTTGTTTCTCACCCCATGCCAAGACACTGCCGACTACCCTTGGTGAAGCTGGCCAGGTAGTTGTTGAGGGGGAAACCCTGCTGCGCTGCTTGCACCCATCGGTCCGGGTTGAAGCGGAAGGGGTCGGGGAAGATGACTTCGTTTGTGTGGACGAAGTAGCTAATCTGGCTTACGGGAGTCTAGAAACCGTCCTGCTTAGTGTTGCAATTTTGACGTCACGTATTAAGACTAGGGACTGGGGGTGTGAACTCACTCCTGGGGGAATAGCGTACTCTTTGTACCGAAGTGTCTCATCAGTAGCCACCCTTGGAAGCCGAGTGAGGGGGCCATAAGACAAGCGAATTGACTCCTTCACCACTCCTGTCTGTGCGTGTTTATCCCAAAAGGTCAACAATAACATATTACAAAACCACGGCACAGGAGCAAAGGGGCCCAGGGGTTGCACTTACCAGATAGGGTAGGGCCTCAAGAGACGGCACCGTCAACTCATCGTCTGGCACACCAGCCAGCAGGGACAGGTCGTTGCGCGCCTTCACCAATAGTTCCTTATTGTCCAGTAGATGGAACATACCGATTGCCAGCGCGCGGGCCGAGTTCTCAGTTCCCGCAAAGAGAATGACTTGGCCCTCGTCGACCAGCCGGCACATACTGCGCTCGGAGAGCGGAATACGGGCGTCGCCTAGGGCCTCGATGATAACCGATTTGGACGCCGGGTCCGACGCATCCTTGGCCCGAAAGATCCGCGTGATGTTGTCCTCGAAGCTGCCGCGCAGCGCCAGCAAGTCGGCCACGCCCGGCTGCACCCGCCGGATTACTGACACAGGCAGGGCTTTCATGCCCAGCGTCAGCCACGGCGCAAACCGCGTCCAATGAAACATCTCTGATATGCCCTTGAAACCCTCCCGGATGGGGTCTTGGAGGTTCGGAATGCTGAGGTAGTCGTTGTGGTAGCCAAAGAAGTGGCTGGTGATGATGTCGGCCGTCATGGCGTTGAAGGCCCTGTCGAGCGATATGGGTATATCGGCCTGGCGCGCCTGGTCGAGCCTGTCGATCATGGCGGTGATGCGTTCGTGAATCAGCGGCTCCATGGAAATGATTGCCCGCCGTGCAAAGTAGGGATTCATGTAGCCGCGGCGCTGGCGGTGCAGGCTGTGGCCCACGGTTGCGGCCACTGAGGCCGGGACGGCAAACCCAGCTAGCGTAGAAGGGTCCTTGTCGACGCGGCGGTTGCCGCCGGCGTAGATGTTGTGGTAGAACTCGGGGTCGTTGATGTGGATCTCGTTCGGGTTAATGCGGACGATAGGGCCTGCCCACGGCGTAAGTCTCTTGACCACCCAGCCACCAGTGCCTCCAAAGAGAATTGTCATCTTGTGATCTTACCATAAACCTCATGCATCTTGCCAATCTCCCAGAGATAGGTGCCTCCTTTGACAACGTCATACCAGAAGTCGTAGAGGGAGGTCATGGCCGCTATTCGGGGACCGGGGATCTTCCGCAGCGGATGGAAATACAAGTTGTAGATGCATCGTGCAACACAGTACACGCCGCAGAGCACGAATACACCCCACGCAGGTGAGCCCCCAGCCGCCCGTCTTAGCAGTCCGCTCATCGCTACACCCAGCGATGCCACAGTGGGCGCCCATGTTTTCTCCATGATATCTGGCAATATGCTTGGAAAGAGCTTCAAGTGTGGAAAGACCTTCGAGCACACCAGGGATTGTGGTACATGAAGTTGAGAATCCGAATCTAGTGGGGTGTGCCTTGCGAGACTCGAATAGACCCCAGATCGTTCTGCCCTCCAGTGTTGCTATCAGGATATATGATGACTGCATGCCAATGCGGGTCTGCATTTGTTTACCCCCTTTTACCCCCTTTACCAGTCTGTACCACCCCTTGTAACAGATTACAATACTTCGTAACGCTCGCGGCTTCGGCACAACCCCCCACGGATGCTGGACGACTTGACTTTTACTGGGGCCAAGTTATTGCCGCAAACGGCGATATGATACTAGGCGTTGTGCTTCTCGAGATACGTAATCTCTCTTGCGTCCTGTATCTTGCCATTGTAAATTGGTGAGGCTCGCAAACCTGGCCAATGGATGGACGAAGTGCTTCTTCTTTGGAATCATGCGAAGGTGTTTTCGTTCCGAAAAATCCTCGGCCGCATCTATTCCATCCTTTGACGCAATCAACCACGACCGTAGGAAGGAGAGGGCCACGTATCCTAGGACCTCCTGCTGCGGCCGAGATTCCTACCCATAATAACACCGCAAGCGGTGAGACACATTCGGGAAGTCCGAGAGTAAAAGTACCTGTACATAAAAGTAAGGTACGCCTGTCAAGCTTGAAGAGCCTCGGCTTAACATGTATCCGGTGGCTGACCTCGTCCTGTCGGAGAAGCAGGCGCTCGTGGGGGTGCAAGCAGAAATGGAACTTGGAGGTTGGGTAGATAATCTCGGTTGCGTTCAGGTTTTCCAATGACTGACCTCCGGCTCAAGGCCGGGTGCCGCGGAGGATTCTGTGTGCAGCGAACATACCTGGTATGTACCAAGGGACTGTTGAGGCTGGGACGGATATCGCAGGGAGGTTACCATTGAAGGCAGCCGCATACGGCGCCTCGCTAGTGCAGCGCCTCAAACAAAACGCGACGGAGTTTACGTTTAGTCCCGAACCAACATTCCAGTGGCTCAAGCATCCAAGCACGCCATCTGGACGTGTTGAAAGACGGGAAACGGGATCGGGTGAATTGGTTACACTGCCGCTGCAGTCAGTACTGTGTTGCACAAGGCAAGGGATGAACTTGATCCGACGAAGGTTCAAAGGAAGGCTGTGGCCTCGACGCGTGATTGGATAGCGCTGACAAATGAGTCGAGTATATGGGTGAAAACAAAGCCCGACTGGCCGGGCAAAGGTGAGCTTTAAGACACGTTTATCTACCTGCGTACATGAGCGTCCTTAGAGAATACACAAGACGACAACCAAACAGCACATTACTGATTCACGTCTTCTTGCTCTAACTCAGGAACCCGTATCACTTTCCATTCTACGTCGTAGTCTTTTCATCTCCCGACTCTCAAATTTGCAATGGCGCCCGCGAATGTCCCAATGACCATAGCAGGGAAGCCTGTAGGCCCTGTCGGTTTCGGCATGATGAGTGAGTCTTATTCCTGAGGTGCGCGGGGGCGATGTCTTTGTGGAACCTGTGTCTAACATGTCTCCCGAGATCTCACCATATCGGGCAAAATTACGCACGAAGAGGCCACCAAGCCCCTGAAGGCTGCCCTGGAGAATGGTGCCAACTTCTGGAACGCGGTAGGCTTTCTCGCCCCCCCCCCCCCCCTTTTCTCTCCCACCCTTTCTCTCTCCACGCTTTTCCTTCCAAACCATTGGCCCCGCTGGCCCCAATTCCCTCTCGTCAGCGTTCCATCTTTCCACTAAAACTAAAACTAAGCAACTGACCCTCACATGACCTCCACAGGGCACCTTCTACGGCCCCCCGAGCGCCAACTCGCTCCACCTCCTCAAGTACTACTTCACCAAATACCCCGAGGACGCGCCACGGGTGGTGCTCAGCCTCAAGGGCGCGTACGACCTGAGAAGTCAGACACCCGACTGCAGCCCCGAGGGCCTGCGGGCGGTGGTGGATGAGGCACTGCGGGTGCTCGACGGCACCAAGAGCATCGACCTCTTCGAGTGCGCGCGCGTCGACCCGCTGGTGCCCATCGAGACAACGGTGGAGGCGCTCGCCGGACTAATCCGCGAGGGCAAGATCGGCTCGTACGGGCTCAGCGAGGTCAGCCCGGCGACGATCCGGCGCGCACACGCCGTGCACCCGCCCGCGGCCGTCGAGGAGGAGCTGAGCCTGTTCTCCCGCCACGTCCTAGATGATGGCGGCGTGGCTGATACGTGCCGGGAGCTGGGCATCCCGCTCGTCGGTTACAGCCCGCTAGGAAGCGGCTGGTTGACTGGCCAGTTCAAGAAGCTGGATGATCTGGCAGCTGACGATTATCGTCGCCGCTTCCCGCGCTTTGGGCCCGGTGCCTTTGAGCGCAATGTAGAGCTGGCTGAGGTTGTCGGTGCCGTTGCGCGGAAAAAGGGGGCCACGAGTGCTCAGATTGCCATTGCTTGGTGCGTCTTGTGTTGACACCCCTCCCCCTTTGATGCTGTAAATTCAACAGCTAATGCTCTCGATCAACAGGGTGACGCGTCAGGGTGTGCTTGCCATCCCCGGTGCCACCAAGGTATCTCGAGTCGAGGAGAATTTATCCTTGGTGGAGCTGAGTGATGCCGAAGCTACAGAACTTCAGGAGGCTGTTGACCACACAGCAGTTGCGGGCGACCGGTACCCGGAGGCCGCCAAGAAGCACTTGAATCAGTAAAGGGTTGGGTACTGGATGTTTGTCTGCTTTTGCTTTCACCAAGTGAAATGAATGAAACATCTCCGTTTGGCGCATCATTAGAAATTATGTCGTAATTATTCACCTCTATTCTGCATTCTGGAAGCGGTTTGCCTACGACGTTGCCCTCTCGTCCAAGGTAGCGTTTTGTTAACTAGGCATTGAATATTCACTTACATGTAGTCGTTCAGTATTCGTCGACACACCCGCTCATTTCTTTGTTCCACAGCCCAGTGCTAGGAATTGAGTATCTTACTTTCACAATAGAATATGACGACACACCCCAGATCACCCCACGTAGGGACTATTATCGGGCGTCGATGCCTGACTCCCGAGCACAGGAGAAATTGTTTGCCCGGTCTCTCGGGGAATCGCGCCGCCCGCTCCGTTTTTCTCGCGGGGTACAAAAGCGAAAACCCCGACGAGACGCGAGCCATGTCGGAGATTGCGCGTGTCAGACCGTTTGAGGCAGTTAGGTTTGTACTGTGTAACAGCAGATCGCCTGAAAAGGAACACCGGTCGTATCAGAAGAGCCACGTGGGGGTAGAGTCCGCACACCGATGAACGGCCCCCAAACCTTCCGGGCTTTTGCTGTGCCTGGCCCAGTCATGTCGGGTCCAAAGTGACTTGGCGCCCGCGCAGTCGTTTGTGGCTTAACAGGAACCAAGGAACCGCGAGCTGCGCATGCTTACCCTTGGAGCGAAAGTTCCGTCGCTCCGTACGTCCTTCCATGGCCCCGTGTGCGTGCTGCGCAGATGAGACGAAACGAGATAAGGCAAACACGGCGGAGGTGTGCCCGCTATAACCAATAAAAGGAGGACATGGCCAGGTAAGATAAGCTGTTATAACCTTTGTCGTCCTTTACCCACCCATCCGCCATGGCACCATCGATCCCTGCCTACAGCGTAACCAGATTCCCATACCCCTAGTGCAGTAGGGAAGAGGATCCCACAGGAACACACGAGGCTCTGCTCCTATTCCCGTGAATTTGTAAGTGCGAAATGCCACAATGTTGACGACGCCGTCGGGCCTTCGGTCCGATGGCTGCGAACTATCCATAATATTCGGACTTCCCCGAGCCTCAGTGGTGTGACGCGAAGTCTGTGCCGTTCAGGCGAGGCAACTTCAGACTGATTTCAGCCCTGTTTATACCCACCAAGTAGCATTCATCACCCCTTCCTAGCACCCCACGTGGGGCCCACGAGCTCGGGACCGACTCTCGAATCCGCCTGGCTGGTAACTCGATACCATAAACCAGACGGAGAGGCGCGGTTTCAGAGGAATGGGAAAGGTGCCGGAGCCGATGATCCCGGCCGTTGTTCTGAGTTCCCACATACATGTTTTTTCATGTATTGTGCCCTTTGGATAGGCATACTTATAATTGGGGTTCTTGGCTGTATTTGAATATTATATCTAGCTTGTTTCGTTACTAACCACGTACCAAGCCCATGACACCAAAGTCAATCTTCTTTTGTCTGGCTGAGGCCCATGGTTTCTTACTTGAGGCGCCAGGGGTGGTGGTGGTGCCAACCCCTGAAAATGAGCTGAAAAGGGTGTAGGGGAGAAGGCGAGTGTGGGCCATCACAGCTTCGTGAAGTAAGTATCCGAAAAGTCACATTTTGCATTGAATTCGCATCTGAGAGCCCTAAATCTACTTGCTTTATACTTCTCTAGCTTGTCCCAATGCGGGCTCCGGCCTTCAGCCCGATGCTCACGTGAACCACCTTGACACGAATGATGGGATCGAGGGATTCCTTCTACCAGGCAACCACTCGACTACGCCGTACAGATTTAATATTTGCTTTCCAAAACGGTCCTGATATGTGACGAATACCATGACAATGCCTGCCAAACGTCTCATGACCCCGGCAGAGGGCGGCATCGCCACATTGCCTCATGCTGGATCACAGGAAGCCCACCGACCTGGAACCAAAGGACGGCAACCCGAGCGTATAAAGAGTAGACAGCAGCCCCCCTCAAATATGACGGGCGATCCAACCAACCTAGTATCAAGCACGAAGACAGTCGTTTCAAGATGCACGTTTCTCAGTTCTCAGGCCTTGCGATCTTTTGCCTCTTACGCGGCGGCGTTGCTGCGGCAGTGAAGCCCGGTGTCCCCGATTTCTCTTCCAGTCGCTATCACTGGTCGCCCAAAACAACAATTTCCTATCCGGGATCCCAAATATTCCACGACGCAACCGAGAGATGGGACATCTACACCCCCCCCACGTATGGCGTGGCCATCTCCCCGGGCACCGAGGCGGATGTGCTGACAGCGGTAACCTTCCCAAGATTTAGGAACCCCCTCACCTGGTCTTCAAACTAACACAAGAGGCAGGTCAAAGCAGCACAGCAGAACGGCCTACCCCTTCTCGCCACCGGGGGCCGCCATGGATATTCGAACACGCTGGGCCAGATGCAGGGTGGCGTGGCCATCGATCTGAGCAAGCTCAACACCATCCAAATCAACAAAAACGCTGGTACTCTAACCATCGGACCCGGTGTGCGCTTCGAGGAGATCTTTGACCCCCTGTACGCTGCCGGCTGGCAAGTTCGTGCGTCTCAACTCCCAAAGTCCCCCTCGCACCAAGTCCGAACGACCGGTTAATAATACCTCTTTGACTAGCAACCGGAACGGCGAGCTGCGTCGGTATGATCGGCGCAACGCTCGGTGGCGGTATTGGGCGCCTAAATGGGCTCGACGGCCTGATCCTGGATGCCCTCGTGTCGGCGCGGATTGTCATTGCCAATGGAACGTTGCTGGAAATCTCTAAGACTTCTAACCCCGATCTCTTCTGGGCGGTTCGCGGCGCAGGCCAGAACTTTGGCGTCGTTACCTCGGCAACCTACAAGCTCCGCCCCTTGTATAAGAGCGGGGTCTGGACAAGCGTTGATCTGATCCTCCCCCTAGAGAAAAACGTGTCCTACTTTGAGACGGTATCGAGCATGATACCGTTGCCTGCCGACCTGACTGTCGAGACGATCGTCCTATACAACAGTACAATCAACCAAACGCAACTCATGGCTAGCCTCGTGTATGCCGGGCCCGAAGACGCTGGCCTCAAAGCCATGGCCCCACTCCTCGATCTTGGGCCCTTCGTCTTCAAGAACGTCTCGAAGATTCCGTGGAACAAGGTCAGCACAGGGGCCCAGTTCCAGATCGACGGCCAGATTTGCGCCGACCAGCAAATCTTCGACATTTACGGCTTCAATCTTAAAACCTTCGACGCCCCAACGATGTCCTCCAGCCTGCAAAAAATGGCCGACTTTTATGACGCACATCCAAGTGCCCGCATTTCGGCCATCGTTTTGGAGACGTGGCCCAACCAGGCCGTGGCCGCTGTCCCAGATGACTCGACTGCGTACCCGTGGCGAGATGCCACCACTTATGGGTAAGTCGGCCCTTCTCCTTCGTCCTCCCTCTCACAATGCCTATCTACTATCTTTTGTGGGGTTTGGGTTGGCTAACACAAGGCAGCATGCTCCAATTCCGCTGGGGCACCGTCGGTGACGCTGTCGAAACGGCGGCCAACGAGCTGGGACGTGAGCTCCGGAACGACTTCGTCGCCACCTCGGGCTACGACAACCTTACTGTGTATGTTAACTACGCGTGGGGCAGCGAGGACCTCGAGTCCATCTACGGAGCGAACAAGCTTCCCCGGCTCGCTCGCCTTAAGGCCCAGTACGACCCTACCAACGTGTTTAGCTTCTACCATGCTTTGCCCACATCTTGGCCTTAGGCTCGTCAAAAAGCTGGTGGGTCTGCTGCGTGGCGGTGGTGGATTGTTTGCGCCCAAGGGTCCTAGATTTCTTCATGTGTGTCGTTAGGAGCGGATAGATTCTGCGGAGCTCACGCTTGATTTAGACGCGATATTGGTGCTTTCCTATTCGTTAGAATGGTCTTTTATTTCCTTTTATAACTAAGTTAGATGTATTAGCAGGCAAATTGTATCGGCCATGCCCCTGTCTCCACTGAAATTCCTACAATGGTGATCAGTAGCCGCAAGTCCATAATAGGCCGTCCCCTATCACACCTCACAGGACATGGTTCCACAGCCCTCCACGTTTACAACCAAGACCTTCTATTGGAGTTGCCCAATACGAGGCTACCCGCTCATTCACAGGGTTTACTGCATGTTTGCGGTGCCCTATTTATCACCGGACAAAAAAAGGGGACGGGACCCATCGAGTTGCTAGATAACGCATGGATCAGGGACCTCGTAAAGTGCATCGATCTGGTCACCTGGTGCTTTAGGGGAATTTCGGACTTGAGCTTCTCGGACTAGAAGGTAAAATACAAGGCATAACTATCATGTTACACTCTATTTTATTTGCCCGCATGCTAATCCCGAACACTCGGACTCCACAATCTATCATACCCTGACCAACAACTTCCCCTTAGTGAGCCAAAACCTTACGCCCGACAGTATCACGCCGGACCCGATCATCAAACAGCCGCTAAAAATCCACAAACGGTCCCAATGAAGATTCTCTGGATCTGTCCCGATGATGCCGCCGCCTCCCGGGCCACTGGCCAGCACGCCCAGCCCGCATGTTGCCATGCCCATGCCAATCCTCGTCCCAATTTTGGACATGTCCTTGGTCAGCCGGACAAAACAGACGGGTGGCAGCGCAACATAGACGCCGCTAAAAAAGCCGTAGAGCAGCGCAATCACCGTCACGCCGGCGAGATTCTTGACCGCCAGCATGGAAAAGGTCAGGACCGCGCACACCAAGGCCGCGGGACCGAACAGGTTCAACGGGCCGAACTTATCCGAGAGGTAGTTGGGCAGCGTGCGCCCGAAGGTCGAGCCGGCGTTCAGGATTGGGATCAGATAGAAGGCCATGGCGGCGTCAGCCACACCCGCTGCGCTGGAAAAGTACGAGATGTACACCAGCATCACGTACAGGCCCGTGAACCCGACCATGGCGCCTAGCGTGAAGATGGCGTACGGCCAGTCGGTGAAGGCCGACCAGTCGAGGATGTCGCGCGGCTTGGCCGGCCGCACGCGCATGCGCAGAAACAGGAGGGGGATGGACAGGGTCGCCAGTGCCGTGAAGGCCATGATGCGCGTCGCCCAGCCGAAGCCGACTCGGTCCAGCAGGTTGTAGAACATAATGGGGTAGATCACACCGCCCACGGACGAGCCGGCGGCCGATATCCCTACGGCCAGGCCCAGGCGGGAGCTGAAGTAGGTGGGTAGAACGGCTAGGGTGGGAACAAACAAGAGGCCGGCGCCGATGCCGACGGAGAAGCCCTGGGCGAGGAGGACCTGCCAAAAGGTCTTGCAAATGCTGAGCATGAAGAAGCCAAAGATGATGAGGAAGGACCCAACGGCGAGCAGGTAACGGAGGTGGCCCCGGTCGTAGATGGGCCCGCTGAGCAGGCCCGTTGAGAGCACGGCGAAGGCCTGGATGCAGCCGATCCACGAGATGGTCGACGAGCTTTCGCCCTGGAAGAGCGCACCGGACTCGTAGTAGGTCTGGAACACCCCGAACGTGTTAAGCATCCCCCACGTGTTGAAGAAGACGGAGAAGGCCGCGACCACCTGCATCCACGCGAGCGCGCCCCCGTCGGGCGGCGGCCCGGGTCCCATGGTCAAATGGCCGTCTGGGCGCTTGTTGCGCGGCGCGCCGTTGTGGGTCAGGGGTGCCGCTGCTGAGGGGTCCGGCTTCTCGGCCGTGTCGACGTGATCTGGCTCTGGATCCGAGTTATTATTTGTTACTGCCGAGCTGTCGGACCACGTGGATGGTTCTGCCAGCCCTACCCATGGTGTTTGTTGGGTGTTCGCCATGATTGATTGCGGTTCAGAGCACCCGGGTATGTTGTATAGGGGGTTGCTCTCGTTAAATTCAGCAGGATGTTGATCAATTTTCAACGCCTTGTTCACGTGCTTTTAGACCCAAGGAGGAAATTTGAGGCCGACCCTACCCATGATGGTTACGAAAAGAGTCGGACGGGGAGTCCCACCGGTTGATATGATACTCCCGACAAGCTATGGTTGGTAATTCTCCGTTTTAATGCAAACGTTGGGGATTTCTATATCCCGCCGTAGTACCCCTCCGTTTTGACCCAAACGTCCGGATTTATGAAAGCGGCCCCGTCCGGAGACATTTGAAAGCAGCAGCAACGGGAGATACCTCTCTCATTGGCCAGCCAACCCCCGCGAAGGAGCCACGAGCAATATGTTGCTTTTTGGAACAACCTTCCTTCGGGTCGCGGAGCTGCCTTCGGCCTTCCGAGGGGCTTTGCCTCATTACGACGACCATTACACAACATACGAATTTGTACTTGGTACATGCGGTGACCGCGACGGCCCCCATCCCCTTTACATGACCCCCATTCTTGATCCAGAATCCGTGCCGCTGAGAGTGATCAGAGCAAACTGCGCCGTAACCTAGCCTATCATCTCACCTCACCGAATCCATCATGATGACTCTGTGGAAAAGGTCGGCCGATATGGCCTCCTTTGGGTTTGGGGTTCGAATGTTGCGGTACCGTGCTGGTTGACGTTTTCCGGTGACTTATCTGAGCTACCATAGATACCTGGGTTACGTGGACTCCTTACCATATATCATGTCCCGTGCCGGTGGAAGGCCAGAACATATGTGTTCCACGCCCCTTTTGACGGCATAGACTGAGTCCCCACGTATCCTTAGTTGCTCTTTCGTTCCATCAATTCATTCTTCTCAAGTCCCCCCAAGCAGTGATTATGGCCTACCTTCTACTTGTTACACCCATCATCCTTCTGTTGCTGCTTCCATGGGTTCTCTCTTCCCTTCCTGGCCAACGGGCCAAGAACCTACCGCCTGGTAATGGGATACCCTTTGCTCGTGACTGTCTATGGGTAGAATATTGACTGAGCGTTTCCAGGACCGCCGACCTTGCCACTTGTTGGAAACCTTCATATGATACCCCGTCGTCGTCTAGATCTAAAGTAGGTGATGGCGGAAGGTTCCCCAAGCCCCATGTCGATGGTTAACACTCAGCTCAACAGATTCACCGAATTGGCCAAGATCTATGGATCCATATTTTCCCTCAAGGTTGGTAGCGGAACCATGGTGGTTTTCAACTCTGCCAAGCCGGCTATCGAGGTCATGGACAAACAATCGTTGCTCTCTAGCAACAGACCCCCCTCCTATATCCTCGCCCAGCGTGTCTTCCGCGGCAACCATCCCATGTACATGGCCCCTGCCGATCGCTGGAAGCTGCGGCGTAAGTTGTATCACCAGGTTCTCCAGGAATCGGTTGTCAACAAAATACAAGTTCCCATAGTCGAGGCCGAATCGTGCCAGCTCATCCGAGATATCTGCTCCAAGCCTGAGGAGCTAATGCTCCATCCTGGCCGTTACAGTAACAGCGTTACCATGTCTCTTGGTAAGCGGCGAAGAATGTGATTAGGCGCCGAAGCCGGTTTGGCTAACCCCTTGGTCTAGTCTTTGGCATACGGACCCCCTCTCACGACACGTCCCACTACCTGAAGCTCCGTCAGCTTATGACCAAGCTCCTGTCGCTAGGCGAGATCGGAGCCACGCCACCCATTGATCTCTTCCCTTTCCTCAAATATTTGCCGGAGCGGGTGTGGGGTAACTGGAAGACACGCGCCCAAGACCTCCGTGAGTTTGCGCTCGGCTTGTACAGCCCGCTTGTTGAACAGGTCATAACGCGGCGCGCCCTGGGGGCCCGGCTGGACACCTTTCTGGACGGCGTACTGGACCAGAATGATAAACTAAACCTCAGCCGAGAAGAAATCAACATCATGTGCGGGAATCTCCTCGAGGGCGGCACGGATACCACTGGTACCCTTATCCTCACCCTCTGGCAAGCCATGGCGCTGCACCCAGAGATTCTGGCTGAAGCCCACGCCCAAATCGATTCTGTCCTGGACGAGTCCACGATGCCAACCTGGGCCGACTATGATCGTCTCCCCTACGTCGCCATGATTGTCAAAGAGCTCCAGAGATGGCGGCCACCGGCACGTGGTGCGTTTCCCCACGCCATGGACAAAGGTAAGAGCACGGATGCCAACTTCCGGCTGCACGGACAACACAGCATATCATATCAAGGAATCTCAAACTAACAACAAGACAATTCTTCAGACTACGAAATCGACGGCATGACGGTCCCCAAGGGTGCCACCGTCATCCTCAACGTGTGGAACGTGCACCACGACAGCGAACGGTGGGACCGCCCGCAGGACTTCAACCCGGCGCGGTACCGCTCGCAGACGCAGCTCGCATCCGTCTACGCCAACTCGCGGGACCACCAGAAGCGTGACCATTTTGGCTACGGCATCGGCCGCCGTATTTGCCCAGGCATCCATCTGGCCGAGCGCACGCTCTGGCTGGCCATGGCACGCGTTCTGTGGGCGTTTGATATCAAGCCCAAGGTGGATGCGGTGACCGGGAAGCCGGTTCCGATTGACGTGGATCCCGTGACGGGATACTCGGACGGGTTTGTGAACCAGTGCTTGCCATTCGAAGTCGATGTCAAGGTCCGGTCTGAGAAGCGTCGGGAGACTATCTTTGGGGCGGAGCTGGTTCATGCTTTCGAGTGAGGCGGAGGTGGTAAAAGGAGTGGGTTAGGCATGGGAAGGAGCTCGTAGACGATTTAATGGTGTGTTCTCGTATAGCCCTTTTGCTCGGGGTTTATCATGCTCTATGGATTGGAGCCTTCCCCTTCTGTTGCCCAATGTCCATTCAGATTTCCAGACACACAAAGGGAAAGCAGCTCCATGTGCGATACATAGCGGAATACAGCTGTTCTCCTTTCCTGCTCCATTTTAATGCTCTTCTACAGGGAACTCGGCTTCTCACCCGGAATCCCCTTTTTCCGATGCGATGCTGCACAACCATTCCTCCAAATCCTGGGTCCTGAGATGGTGTTTATCACGCCATGCCGATCGCAATAGGTCTCTCCATCCTACTGGCAACGGCAATAGGCGCAAAGTCCGGCCACGTAACGGGTTCCAAACAATCCCGGTTATCGGAACATGATCTTTAAATAGTTTGGCGTGGCACTTCCGGTCTCCAGGCTTGTGTATCCCAAGATAGGTGCGTAAAATGGTATAACAACACATACCGCGCCCGTAAAACTCCGATAAGGGTCAAGAAAGTAATTCTGACAGCGCGTAAGTCACCTCAGGGAGACAAAAGTATGTGTACTACCTACCTATCTGGGCAAGGAGTGGCGTGGGATGCTCATGTTATGCGGTCCTCCTGTGCCTCTACCTAGCTTCATGTGCATGCACATGTAAGCTCTCCCCGTATGTCTCAAAAGGCTGGTTCGATATGTAGATAGGTAACCATGCAGCCCAGCAGGTCACTGAGAAACCTTGCTATAAGTTAATATGCGCGTTGCGTGGGAGGCCGTGGGAACCATGCTTCCTACCTTGTGTCCGGGCTTATTATCGCACCCCGGGATACCGCGCAGATGGACGGTCCAATCTCCCAGTGTCCCGCGCACCCCCTTACCGGGTAGCCAGTTCCGCTCCAGTCATCTTCGTCGTTCTCATTATCATCGTTCACTCTGGCGCGGCGGGCTCAGGCCAGGGCTCCGACCGCTTTCAGCGGCCTGGGTGAACCTGAGGTGAGTGAAGGTTGCCCGGCCCAACCTGCTCCATTGGCTTCGCGAACCAAATGAACCGCGGGTGGCATATGAACAAACTTCGATTTAAGCCGTTCCATCCCAGTTGTGGCCGGCAGCCATATCCTCATCTGAGTTACGTCGTCCTCTATCTATAGCAAAGAATTCTACTATGGTAGGATCTATGTAGTGCGGGCGATAACGGTGGTCATGAAGGTTCCTTTTATAGAGTACGGTATTCAGTTGGGACACAATCGAATTTGGAAAAGCATCGTCTTTACAAACGCTAATACCAAATACGAGCGCCTGTTATCCCCCGAGTGCAATGGCAAGTTATAAATTCAAACGCCATGTGGTACCTATCTAGGCCTATCGGACACTATCCCCAGGCCTTGCGTTAAGAAAAGGGCCGCAAACGGTTCCATCTGGACACGTCTCCCGTGCTCTACACCTAATATTATTGTTTGTCGTCAAGGGCAAGCAAATGGAAGCCGCCCACGGCAATGGCTTCGGTTTTGAAACAGCCCGGGGACTTCATCCGCCACTAGACAACCAAACTAGACACCCTCACCCTGCTGGCGGCGGCGCTGACCAGCAGCGGGCGCAGTGGTGGTGGTGGTATTGCCGGCGCTGGCCGCAGGCCGGGAAGACGAAGACGCCGCGGGGCGTTCGGGCAGACGCGTCATCGCACCACCGCTGGTCCGGGCGCCGGCGGCGGGCGGTCGCGTTGTTCCGGTCGATGTTCCGCCTCCTCTGCTCCCGCTTGATCCCCCTCCTCTGCCACCGGTTGACCCTCCTCCTCTTCCGTTGGTTGCGGCTCCTCCACCCCTTCCCCCCTGGACCGCGAGGGTTCGGGACGGGGTCGACGAGCTCTGGGCTGCACTGCCTCTTCCGCTGGAGGAGCCTCCTCTGCCGTCTTGGGCCGCGGAGGCTCGTGCTGGGGTGGATGAGCTCTGGGTTATACCTCCTCTTGGACTGGCTCCTCTCCCTCCCCTTGCGCTGGCTCCTGTCCCTTGGGCCGGAAAGACAGTTCTCTGGCTTGCTTGCGGGGCGGTGTCTCTGGCCGTGGCAGCCAGTACGTATGCGGGGAGTACCGTTGCCTCCGGAAGGCAACTCTCGGTTTGAGGGTGATGGGGAGGCTGCTCAGGCGGGGGAACTCCCTTACGAAACGCTTCTTCTCTGATGTTGATCTGCGCGGTAGTAAAGGTCTTGCTGCCAGCGTAGGATTGGTGGCACCATTTGAGCCAGTGAACAAATCGAGTGCCGTGGCATTTTTCGGGAAGTCTTTTTATGCAGCCA
Organism: Chaetomium cochliodes; assembly: GCA_023383405.1. Classification (NCBI taxonomy): domain Eukaryota; kingdom Fungi; phylum Ascomycota; class Sordariomycetes; order Sordariales; family Chaetomiaceae; genus Chaetomium; species Chaetomium cochliodes. The sequence goes on along the minus strand of JAKWJL010000009.1, from coordinate 872,823 downwards.
GCAAGCTCCTTTATCAGTTCTTCTCCGTCTGGTTTGTCCTTCCGGGTGCTGGCTTTATCGAAGTCATAGCGGAGAGCGCTAATATGAAGCGTAACAGCCAGGAGAATACAACGGATGGTACTCAGAGCTGATGCAACGCCAGCCTGGCGACGCAGAGCAATCGTTCCTCTCTCGCCGAGGGGGCCAAAGTTGGTCGGCAGGTTTCTTGTCCCGCCGTTTTCAGTCTCCCCGCCTTTCAGTTTATCGAGAAGGTTGGTCTCAGTAGCAGCAGCCCCGTCGATCTTCGAAAAGACACGCTCCCAACCATCGTTAGGGACGCACATTTCTTCGTGGCGCGCAAAAACGGTAGAGTTTGGCCGGCAGTATTGATTCCATCTACGACTGGCCTCGATGAGATGGCACAGCGCGTCATCCCAGAAGTACGCCGCTTTCGCCGTCCTGACAATTTGATCCAGTGTATAGCGGTCTCGTTTAGTTGGCCCGGGTGCTACGTGTACGTGGAAGCCGCAACACTCGTCAGTCCAGAAGTCAAACTTCTTACCAAGTTCTTCCCAAACCATGTTGATCTCCAGTTGCCACTCCTTCGATACCGACATAGGTGGCGTGACGATTTCGACACCCCCTATGCTCTTATTAGCATATTAAAAGAAGAAAGGAACTCTTTCCGCGGGGTGAACATGGCCCTATACGTACACTACTGTCTTGCTGGGGCTCCCACGCCGAATTGGAGCCAGTCGTCTCTTAGGGTCGGGTCTACCTCGCACGCCCATCCATTGTCATCGCCCAAAACGCCGTCGATGATTGCTTTAACAGCGCGAGTAACGTGGCGCTGCTGTACCGCTTTCACTCGAACGTCGGCGTCGTTTTTGCAATCAAGGTCCCAATCCCGCCAATACTGTGGCAGGGAAAGAGGGTCCGTTCTCTTCTTTTCTCTCAGGGCAGCTTCCACGCCAGGTTTGAGCTTGATGTAGACCTCAATCTCGGCGCTAAATATAGGCAACCGGGTGTGGGTGGTTCCCGCGGTTCCCGCATTGCCGGTATTTCCAGTGTTTCTGGCGGTTCTAACGCTCCCAGCACTTCCAGTGTTTGCAGTGCTTCCGCTATTTCTGGCGTTGCTAGCGTTTCCAGGGTTTGCAGTGTTTCCGGTGTTTGCGCTGTTTCCTGCACTTCTGGGAGTTCTGGTGCTCATTGTCGTAGGTTACCTTAGGTAGGTAGGTTTGTCTGTTGGAATTGGGTTGTTTGGAGCCGACTGTAATAATCTAATCACGAGTCATGAAATGTACACTCGGCCTATTTATTTACCATCAAGGCAAGGTGATTCCATAATCCACATCCCTTACTATTTATTACCTACCTACCTTAGGTAGTCAAGGAGGTGCTCAAGGCGCACATCCATCCCATAGACGCTGAAACCCTGCCTGCCTCGGACTCAAAAGTGAAACTAGAATTCGGCAGGCAACGGGACGTCGTAAACCAAGACGGTGAATTTGTACATGCTTCGTGTATTGTGTTTATAACCAAAGCGGCTGCCTTCCCCGCGACGACCAGCCCGCCTAACCTAGTGCGGTCCGGCAAAACCGTCCTTGTTGCCTGGAAAGGTTAGGTTGCCTAGACGCAGGGGGTCATATCTGGGGCAACGAAAGGGTACGGACTAAATTCAGCCTCTTGAAAATATGATCGCCAAGTCGGGGGAACGGGGGGACTAGCGCTCGATATCGGGGCCTTGGGTGCGAGCTCGGTAGGTTGGTACATGATTGGGTGCCTAGGTAGGCAACGGTGCAGTGTTGCAGACGACCAGGGAGTTATCTACTCGTCAGCGCCGCACACATGGGATGACAAGGGGCGGCGCAAGTAGTGGCAGACAGGACGGCTAGGTGCAGTGATGGTTCATCATGGTTGATGCTCGGGGTCGAGGTTTGTTGGTTCTGGAAAGAGCGGTGTGACCAACAAACATTTCCGCGACAACCAACTGAGTGTTTACGCTAGTTATACAGGGAATCATGCGATATAGTTTTAAGCTTCTGAACCAATTTTAGACCTGGAATAATTACATATTCGCAATTTAAGTCCCGAGTTATGATGCCACACCCGCAACGGTAGATGTCTAGATAAACGCTGTAAACCACCATCGCCTAGGCGCCGATATTTGTCCGCATTACATAGGCCGGCACGATCACGTAATAACAAAACCGACAACAAAAGTTTGAGAACACGAACAACACTCATGGCTTCGACTAGGGTCGTTTTAAAGAAGCTAAGAATCCCTACCACATACCCGTGCCCACTTCGATTACAGGATGCCCATCCGAAGATCGTCTTCCTCCACAACATACTCCACAGCAGCATCGGGGATATAGTCCATGGCGAACCATTCTCGCGCACCCAGCATACCGTCCAATTGATGCGCCCGCCCGCCCAGCATCCTGGCCGAGCTCAAGTCCTGTGCAGAAAAGAAGAACACCCCTTCATCAGCCAGGTAGCGCGCAGGGATGGCAGCGACGGAAACAAAGCCCCTGTCGTACCAGTAGCCGTTCCGATAAACGTTCCGCCGGGACATGCGCCTGTTGGCTTCGCGCAATGCGGCTGTTGGATTGCCGAATAAGGAAATGAAAGACGTCGGCTCGTCTTGGTACCAATCGAGGTGGTTGGCCAGGAGACGTACGTTGATGCGATGCCGGTAGCGCATGTAGTATCTGTTTTTGTCCCCCACTTCGATCCCATAGCCGTGGATGTATGGGGTTTGCGATAAGTCGTCGTAGACATGGTACAATGTGAGATCGCGCTCATACACCGGATGAAGCCGGTGGGGAAGAAAGTCGCCCATCTTTCTTGTTGTGGTTCGTCTTTGGCCCGGACAAAAGCTGCAGTTCAAGGGAGACGCTTTAGTTAGCAACAGAGGAAAGAACAGCGATTAAACACCTATCATAAGTCACCATGTACACCTGGACCTTTTATTTATGTAATTGTGGGCACTTGGAGCAGGTCGCGACTAAGGTTCCCTCCGGTTGACAGGACTTATGGGAAGGAAGGAACTGCGGGTCGTTATCACTACTTGGGAAGCCAAACTCTCATGGGATAATGCTGTAGAGAGACTTGAACATGTTCCGCAACATCAAAGCTCCCTTTCTGCCCTTATGCTGCCCTTCTTCGCGGTCTCACCCCCAGGCCGTTGTTCTTCATCCCCCCCCCCCCCAGATTTTGAGCTTCTCATCCGGCTCATATCCCGTCGTCCAATCGTAATAACACCTACACGTCGTCACATCGCCTTCCCAGTCGTTCAATTCATGCCACCAGCGAACTCGGAAGCCGAAATACTTCTTAGCGATCCAGTACACGTAGCTAAGGTAAGGCTCGGTGTATGCCAGACGTCCGTTGAGCTTCGAATTGAAAGGAGAACATAATCGCAGCGTTTGGTGTTTGCAGGCATTTTCGGCCATTCGCCGACCGTGAAGTATATGCAGATATTGGTCGGAAACTCGCCACCAGAGTCTCTAGCGGGCAACTCGAGGACTTTGCCATCCGCGGCTTTCTCGTCGTATGCATCTTCGTAGGTTTTCAAGATCTCGTCGTGGAATTCTCGGTATGCCTGTCTGTCAGAGGCATTGACGGCGTCCAGTCTGGGAAAAATATCGAAACCGCAGTCGATGCCCATGATGTCGATGAAAGGGCGAAGTTCAAAGCAGCAACTCACCTCGTGTTTGTGACTGCATGGGGGAGTCGTTTATTTGGAGGTATGATGCTGCGGATGAGGTATTAAAGCTAGAATCCGAAAGCCCGTCGCCTGCCATGGCTTCCACTGAATCCAGCATTCGTGAAAGGTTCGCTGTTGCGCAACCAACCCATTCTGTTGTAGGCCTCACTGCCGCACACTGCCAACTTATCATCATGTGGGGCTTTATTATCATTTATTCGTTATACCTTCTGTTCACTCCAGGCAAATCCGGTGCCTACCTTATGATGTGGGTAACCGGATCAGGGCCATCGCCTTGACTACGCGCTGGATTAAAGAGTATGTATTAGGAATAGCCAACTTGTCTATAGGTCTAAACGTTCGCAAAGACTATGAAGGAGGGGCAGCATCCCATGGTTAAGATATTTCCCAGCTGCCCACAGCGTAAGCGGATGTCTGTTCGCGAGAAGCACTAAGCTCTGTTTGTTGTCGTGTAATTCGTACGCCTAACCCAATTAGGCTATGCCCGATGCCCTGTACGAGATGCGTGCGAAGTACGGGTTGCATGCCTGAGAGAAGTAACCAAGAAAGCGGGGCTTCCCGTTGTAGCTCTTTGACTTTCAATCCTCGCCAAGCTGTTTCCTCGCATTCTCCCCCAGGGCCATCATCACGGTCTTCCTTCCACGCAAATACCGCACAACTTTGTTCTTCTTCACCTGAAGTCCCAACATGGGCTATACATTGCTCTTCCGGGCGGTATCCTTCTCCGAATTTCACACCTGCGTCTCTGTCAACCCCATCGTCGCCGCATTTCGAGACGCGGGCGGAGGCGAGCCGACACCCGAGGTCGCTGACACCGTCGTACACACGGCTCTCGGGATGGGCACTGAAGTGGGTGCAACCGGGCACTCAACAGCTGGAGGCGATTGGTTCCGCGAGGAGGTCATTGAGGGCGTGCTTGGCAGGGTTCTGGGAGCAGATTTGGCTGACCACCTGCTCTCCCGCGAGGTCGAGGGTATTGTGTGGAACGACTATCCCATGGTTGGATGGGTCTTAAATGGGGAATTGCGTGAGGGGCTTTCCCGGGTCTGCGGGGACCAGTTTGATGACCTGGAGGAAGACGAAGCCGAAGTCGTCGAGGCTGTTCTCGCGGCGCTGAGGGCAGCGGCTGAAGTGGATAAGGACCTCGTCACAATTTATGCGTGACACAAGTCTTATGTAAGAACCCACAGAGTACAAACACGGGCGTTCGCAAATGAACCTTGGGTGGGACTTCGCAAACGGACCTTAGGTAGAGTTCGTGCAAGGCACACCGGCAAGGCAGCGAGCTGGCCGGCAGCGTAAGCCAATCAAGCCCGTTAGGCCCTCAACTTGAGCTGTTGTTGTTGGGCGCCTAACCGCCGATTCTTTAGCCGAGCTGAGCCCCTTGTAGATGCGGGGTCCTATTCAACATCAGGTACTTGCGCAACGTGAAGTCGGGAAAGGGGGCAAACTGCAACCCGAGATTGTTGGATCCAAGGGTTGGATCAGGGTCTCGCGGGTATTGCTTAGGAGCCCTCCCATCTACACAATCCTAACAACCACTTCCCCCACTTTCCACTCGGCCCACCGCGATGAGGCTCCTGGAAACCTTTCCCACCACCACGGGAGTCCCCCAACTGCGCGAATTCATCGGCTCGGATATCCCCCCCTACGCTATCTTGTCCCACACCTGGGACGCCGACGAAGTGACGCTCCAACAGCTCGCGGCCGCCGACCTGTTCGCTCTGCACGGTCGCGCGCGCTTCGGTAAGGTGCAACAAGCATGCGCCCTCGCCCGCACGCGCAACGTCCTCGACTACGTCTGGGTCGACACGTGCTGCATCGACAAGACCAGCAGCGCCGAGCTGTCCGAGGCGATAAACTCCATGTTTGCGTGGTACCGTGATGCCGAGGTCTGTTATGTGTATCTGAGCGATCTCGATCCGGGCAAGGATGATGGCGATTTGGGAAAAAAGTTGCCTGCATGTCGCTGGTTTACTCGGGGGTGGACGCTGCAGGAGTTGGTAGCACCGAGGAACGTGCTGTTCTTCGATCGGGATTGGAATTATCGCGGTAGTAAGGGGGAGTTGGCGGCACTTCTTAGTACGATCACGAATATTCCCGTTGCGGTGCTTTGCCATGAGGCGGAGTTGGGTGACTATGCAGTGGCGCGGAGGATGTCGTGGGCCGCTAACAGGGAGACGACGCGATTAGAGGACATGGAGTATTGCTTGCTGGGGATCTTCGACGTTAACTTGTCCCTTATCTACGGCGAGGGTATCAAGGCCTTTGCCCGTCTCCAGGCCGCAATCCTCCAAACTACGCCGGATTTGAGCATTTTTGCTTGGGTTGACAATTTTGACACCCGCACGGAATATGCAGGTGTTCTGGCCACCCGTCCCGCGCTGTTCGCCCAGTGTGCCGAAATGGAAGCGGCCGTAGGCGACTCGGCATACGCCAACTTCACGATGACTACGAGAGGGATACAAACAGACGCCAGCCTGATTCCAGTCATGAGGCATGGATTAATGCCCTCGATCGTTGCCCTGGATACTCGCTGCCATCTGGGGGGTTCTCTCATCGGGGTGTATATCCGGAAGATTGGTGGTAGCCTCTATGTCAGGTGCAGGCCTTCTACGCTTTTTATGGGAGCTGGTGATGCTGCGACCTGGCAACACTGGCTGGTTGAGACGCTTACTCTTGCTACGAGTCTCCCCACACGATTCCCATTCTACGCGGGCCCTGACCCTGTGCTGGGAAACAGGTTCTCAACACTGCGCGTCGGGTGGGGCCCGTTTGTGGAATGGGACTCTCAACGGATGCCGAGAAGCCACTTCGACACTGAGCACGGAGTGTTCTTTTCCTGTGACCCCGGCACCAAAGGCTGGTGTGCCTATGTCACAGAAGGGACCCTTCCGGGCGGGAGTATTCCCGGATTCGTAAGCGAAGGGGTTTATCTAAAGTTGTTCTTTGCCTGCTTCGAGTGGAACACCGAGACCCCCGTCGTTGTGTTAGCTAGTCTGAACTCGGTACACGCGGCGACAGGGATGTTGTTAGAATCGCTTCTAACTTCTCAGTTGGACCAGCTGGGGTTCGAGAGCTGTCGGCGGGCAAAGAATCTTGTCGTTGGTGTTCTGAAGGACAACCTAGTGGACATGGGGGTGGTACGGACTGATTTCGGGCTGGTGAGGTTGTATGAAGGATCCAAGTCTTGGACTAGACAACACTCTGACTTTCAAGTCCGGCTCAATATATGGAAGGAGCGTCAACTTCATGTATGCGTCAACCCAACTTTGGTGTTCGATATCTCTTTTGCGGTTGAGGGCGCGCCAGCGCGGGCTTTAGAACACGCGCTGACACACAGTATAAAATAACCAGTATTGGTACTTTGTGCCTATTTCCCACAACAGAGCGATGTGTATTATCATATTCCACGAGGACTGCAATCTATTCTAGAGGAGCTCCCCACCACCCCGCCTTCCCCTTTCGATTCCCTTTACACGATTTCTTGTTGTTTATTCCGTTTCCGACATTTTTTCCCACTAGCTACCTTCTTATTTCTTTTACCATGTATTTTTCTTTCTTTTTTCCTGATGTCCCTTTTTTTCTGCTGTCTTTTATTTTCCCCAGCCTTTCCAGATCATTTTTATCTCTCTAGTCCGTTTTCCTTCCGACCTTGACTTTCCCTTTGGCGAGAGGGTAGCCACTCATCTTGAAGCCTCTCCAGATTCAGCGCGTGCTTTACTTTACCAACACTACCTATTCACCAGCTACCCTAACAAGATACTAGGGCAACAATTGCAAATTGAACACGGGGTAGTTACGCGAACCAAAGCTGTAGATTAATAATTGCCCGGTTTGTGTCACCCATGATCGATCCACTTATGCCCAGCTCGGCACCTACAACGGGCCCCGAAACTTGCTTATGGCCTAGAAATAACTCTGAACCCACATCACCACCCCCGTATTTTCCCGGCTACTCATGCTCAAATAAACCATAAACACACCGTCTCCTACCCCCATCAATGCCCTGCCATCTTTTGCAGCGCCTCGCTATAGCGTGCCCCCTGAGGCTTAGCCTCCTCGACGATGCGGCGCATCTCGGCCATTTCATCCTCGGTCAGCTCCACGTCGCGCGACGCCCAGTTCTCCTCCAGCCGGTGGGCCTTGGTCGTGCCCGGGATGGCGATAAACCCCTGGGCGGCGACCCAGGCAAGGGCGACCTGTGTGGTGGCGCAGCCCTTTTTGGCGGCCAGCTTTTGCAGCTCCCGGACGATGGCGCGGTTCTTGTAGAAGTTCTCACCTTGGAACTTGGGGACTGGGGTAGGTGACGCGGATATTAGCACGTTTGTCCCTTGGAGGCTTACACACGGGGCGTTGGGGAGAGGGGAAGGGGACTCACTGCTGCGGCGGCCGTCGTTGAGGGCAAAGTCGTTGGGACTGTTGTATGCAAAGTCATCCACCAGCCAACCGTGGCCAAGCGGGCCATACGCCACATAGGCCACTCCGAGCTCTTTAGCTGTATCGATCAGGCCATCCGTCTCATGGAGCGTCTCAAACGCGGAAAATTCCGCCTGGACTGCGTCGATCTTGGCGACTGCCAACGTATTAGCACACTGTATCAAAGGCTGCGGCCGTAAAGTGGTTTCGTACTGGAGTGTGCTTTGCGCAAGGTCTCAGCCGAGCATTCCGAGAGTCCAATGTACTTTGTCTTGCCCGTCTTTCGCAGCTCGTCGAGGGCAGGGATCGATTCTTCAAGGGGAGTGTCTAGGAACCGAGGCAGAGAGCGTCAGCGGATATAAAATTATACGAGGTCCTTGGTGGCCACCGTACTCGGATCAATGCGGTGTAGGTAGTACAAGTCGGGGGTGAATCCAAGCCTCTCGATAGTGCCCTCGATGTATTCTCTGATGTGGGCAGGCTTGTTGGTGACGGTCATATGCGGGGCTGCCATGTTGCTACCGGTCTTGGACATATCGATACCGCACTTGGATGCAACTGTGAGACGAATCCGGCGTCAGTAAGTCGCCAAACATCACAAGACGACAAAATGCCCAAATAAGACGGAAGCCTACCGAATACCTTGTCGCGAACGTTGTGTTTGCGGATGAAGTCACCAACCAGTTTCTCGTTGATTCCGAACCCGTAGATGACCTTGTTAAGTCAGTATGAGTGCTAATGGCTGCAATTATGGATGACCGGCCGTTGTGTTGGGGTCAATGTAGGTAGGTAAGTATGGGCTTACAGCGGTGTCCCAAAATGTGCATCCAAGCTCAAGGGCTTTAAGCAGAACCGGCTCGGCCTGTTCCAACGTGAAGTTTGTCCCTAGGCCATGGTTAAAACCCATTGCCCCAAAGCCAGGCACCGGAACCTCGAGGTCCCCGAAGGGAAGCGTTTTGACCATCGTGGCGGAAAAGAGGTGCTCGTTGGGGCCTGTTGCGGGCGGGGAGTGTCTTGCGAAGATTGAATATATTGACGCTCAAAAACTAATCCCACAGAGCAGCCAGCTTTTAAACTGAAATTGGAATACCGATGTTCGTTTGAACCATTGTTGTTGTTTTAAGTGTTAGACACTTGGTGTGATCTGTCGGAGGTAGAGGCATTATCTCCGATCTCCGTGGAGCGCGTCGTTGCTTCGCAAAGTAATGCAGAACACATCCGGCAATAACTCCCGGGGTTTGACAACTATAATTCACCAAACGCGCTTTTCAACTAAAATTCAAATGAAGCCGGACTTACCCTTCTTCTCCGTCAAAACTTTATGCTTCCGAAGGGGCGAACGGGCGTTGCTCGGATTAGGTGGCTCCACCAGGAATAACGATAGTCAAGGTCAGCCCTTTCATGGGTCAACCCCTGGAACATGATTTTTGAAACCCTAAAAATCAAGGGCAGGCCTACGGGCTTACTAGGACTTGGAAGAACCGAAACAGAAAGCGGGAAAAAGGCTCTGCAGGTACCTAGTTTTCCCAAGCTACCTAAGTAGACGTCTAGACGAGTTGATCCGGAATGGAGACAAATACGGTACCAACGAGAAAATGTGGGATGACTTCATCGAAAGTCAAAAATTGAGATAAGACGGAATAAAAAATGACGGAACTGCGTTAGCTGGGATCGGACAAAAAGAGTTCCTATAGTTAGAGGCAATTACCACAAACGCAATTTCCTTGTTCGCCGGGGCAATTTACTCGCACCCATACCACTGAGGTATAAGAACTTGGGGAGTGAGATCTGTTAGAAACTACCTCACTAGACACATGACCGGGAAATACCGCTCCTTCCTGCTTACTTGCTAAAATGAACGAAGCCATGCCCCGGCGAGGGAATAACGACTTTTCAAAGATGGCCGCGGTATAACTGAAAGGCACGACGTGTAGCCGTAAGTACCTACCTACCTAGGTACCTACCTGGTATCCAACACGCAACGTTAAGTTACCTCGCTTGATATTCTTCCATTGCCACCGCATAATCTAGTATTTTACCAGATAGCAACCATAGCAATTACCGAACGCAGATATAAGCAAACTTTATATATTGTTACACCCATGGTCCCGGCGCGTGGATCGTGGGCCGCGGTGGACCCTAGCGGAAGAGGTGGCGACCTCGACAAGCTCAAGAGATAGGAATACTACCTAGACTTACTACCATTTACGCACCCTAAATTACTTCGGGTCGGCGTTGTTTTGTGGAGGGAGGGGGGGTCACGGTCAACAAAGCTGACATGCAACCCTGACTCAAGATAGAATGTCTTTGTGCCACGGCAGATGGACTCTGCTCAGCGAACAAAAATGCTCTCCGGATGCGTCAATCCTAAAGGCCCTTCCCATTGTAGGATATTTAGCACTGCCTATGGCGTGATTGAACCCCTCCTTTGTGTCCAGGATAACTTCGGCTCTCTACACGGTAAGAAGTTCGTGGTGTCGGCAGCTCCTTGCATTACCATCTTCCCAAACCACGCCCCGCCACCCCTTCACCCGTGCGTCCCTCGGAGGCATCAGATCCTCGCGTTTCTTCTCAAGTTCACCTCGCGCGACAGGTGTGTGGCTGAGATCAGCATTTCCGAATATCCGCTGCAATGGCCGACCACCCAGGGTATTATATCCTTGAATTGCAACGCCGCTTGGCGGAGCTCCAAGCCCAGCAACACGAACTGCGCGAAAGACACGATGAAGTTGGCAGGCAAATAGAAGCGGAATACGAAAGCGAGGACAACTTTCGACTTCTCCAAAAGAAACAAGCGTTCGAGTTTGCAAAGTTCCGAACGGAAGGCCGCCGTTTGACCAGCGGCGAGATCCTTTTGAGGAAATTTAGGAGGCTCAAGCTTCCGAAGCGTGGCCGGTACCGCGGCCCGGGGCTGCTCGCGGGGAAGTGGAAAGGATCTCGCTTCAGTTGGGATCCGGATTACATCGGCCACCACGGGAACTCGGAAACGGCCAAGAAAACCAGAATACGTCTTCAGAGAAGGCTGAAAGCTCATAATTTCAACCTGGAACGCACGCTTGGCTGGGGCGGGCATGGTATTGCGTCGCTATACCGCTTCCGGCGGGGCCTTAACCGCCCTGTAGAGTACGTCGTCGTCAAGAGTAACATCGACAACAACGATTCAGCGGAAAAAAGTTTGATACTGAAGAACAGTTTGATACGGGAGAGGAAGGCTCAAGAAGTAGGCGAATAGCCACAAGCTCAATATGTTGTTCGGAGCAGCTAACGGAAGAGCGGGATAGGTGTATCGACATGCTCTGCACGTCGTTCAAACGTTGGACTTGCAGCCAGCTCCCGGAAAAGATCCGGATGCGTTTCATGCTCTGATTTTCCTCGAATACCTCAAGCGGGGTAGCCTCCACAAAGTTATCTGTACTGCGGAAGGAAACGAAGAACCTTTCCCCGACCGGGTGTTGTGGCACATGTTTCATTGCTGTAAGTCCGCGCAATAGCTTATGGATAGGGAACCTGGGCTAACACGAACTGGCGGTCTAGTGATCAAGTCATGCATTGCGATGGAGTACCCCCCTTCTAAGGACAATGACCGGCCTTGCGCTAGGAGCCCTGACGGTGAAATCATCGGCGATGTCAGCGAGCGTATCCCCCCGGATCTCCAGGCCCTGTACGACCAAGCCGTGCAGGATGGGAGCTGGAAAGATCGGGGCAATGCACCAGGGGGAGAAGGTCTGGTTCATTTTGATCTTGACCCCCAAAACAGTAAGTATATACTTCATCTTCTACCTACCACCTCGCCTCCCAGACGATTCTTTAACTAGGTACCGCTAGTTCTCATTGGGGACTTCCCCACCGCTGCGACACACGACGACCCTCACTACGACTTCCCTGTTTTGAAGGTGGGAGATTTTGGGAATTCGCGCAATGTTAATGCAGAACTCCTAAGCTCAACGTAAGTCATAATCAACTCCTATTAACTTGACATTTACCGGAGTTAGCGCCCAAGGTAAATGGCCAGTTCAAGTTCCATGTTCTAACAATCCCGCGTCCTAGAATGAACATGTGGCTGCTCCGAGGACAGGGGAAGCCAAATTACACTCCACCGGTAAGCATGATCCTGCCAACCTTGCCTTTGCTATCAGCATCGCTTACTCATATCTCTCGACAGGAACAATTCACGGCCGAGTGGGATTGGGTGCCGGATAACCCTAGCGAGGAGGTTTTCGTAAGCGAAGAGGACATCGAAAGGCGAATCCTGCCCCTGGTGCCTATCGAGATCGCAGGAAAGTACAGCTGGAAAACGAACCTTTACGAGCTAGCTCTCGTAAGTAACCCCCCCCTGCCGCGGGTACCACCCACCCGGCGGATTCCGCTCCCACAACCCCCGCCCGGGTCACTAACGCAACCCAACCACGCAGTGCATCGTCAGCGCCATGACCCTCCATTTGCCCCCTCTCCCCCCCTTCCCGGGCAAAATCGAGATCATTGATCCCCAAGACGGCGCGAAAAAGACGGTCTGGTCGTACGGTGCCTACATCCTCGAGAACAGGTATAAGAAGGTGGACTGGAAGCTGCGGCACCTCCTGGCGTGGTGTCTGTGTGAGAAGCCCGCACATAGACCACACCTAAGGGAGCTGCTGCAGATGGTGGACGACTATCTGGCGGCCAAGCGGTGGGGGAGGGATAATAACAATGAGACCGTGGACGGCTGGCAACGGAGGAATGTCGAGGTGCCGCCGCCGCCGAAGAAGCGTAAGCATTGGATTGATGAGCCGGCTGGGGTTGGGGCGATGCCGTGAGAGGATTGGGGCGTGGCGATGGGTTGCGACTGGGTGTGGTGGATGTTGGCAATGTTGGTGAGGAAAGGGACTTACAAGGTGAAAGAGGGTTTCGGGCAGGAGGGCATCTTGCTCCGGTTCGGTGGCATGAAGAAGCGTTGGGTTTTATTGTCAGTGCTCATCACTTTAAATTTATGGAGTCTGGTTCTTTAAGGTCACTTGGAATTAAAGTGAGTCGGAAATGTATTGCCTTGCCACGATATCCCCTTCCATTTCAGCGTTGTGGTTGCGGCAAAACCGACGAGTCGTGAGATCAAAGTGCCCTGATTCTCGCAAACGGGAAGTCAGGCTCGCGGAAAGCCTTCTCAGTCGCCGCCATGGACCTGTACTCCTCTGGCAACGGAAGGAATTCAAAATTCAACAGCAGCATCACCACCATAATCTTTAGCTCCATCATCGCCAACCTCCGCCCTGTAGCAGTCACCCATCGGTTAGCGACGCACCAACACCACACCCCCCCAAAAGCCGGAACGCAGGGAACTCACCAGGACACCCCCTCAACCCACCCCCAAACGCCAACCCTGGCAACACCCCGGCATCAAACCTCTCCCTCCCCGTCTTCCCATCCACCACCAACCACCTGCTCGGCTCGAACGCCCCCAAATCCCGCCCCGCCACCCCTCTCAACCCATCCCCCCTCTTCTCCCCCGCCGCCCTCGACGTCGCACTCCTCCTCCCCTCATCTACCGGCTCGCCCGGCGGCGCCCGGTTCACGTGGTAGTTCATGAGAATCTCGGCGCCGCGCGGCACAGGGCAGCCTAGGATATGCGTGTCGACGAGGGCTTGGCGCAGGCTCCCTTTGGCGGTCCCCGAGAGGCGTACGGCCTCTTCGCACGTAGCGTCGAGGTAGGGGATGTCGGCGTCGAGGATGGCGGAGGCGGATGGGGTGGGGGTGGAGGGGAAGGCGGCGCGGAGGGTGGTGCGCAGGGTGGCTTGCACGGTCGGGTGGGATTCCATGTAGCGGAGGAACCAGGAGAGGGTGTTTGCGGTCGAGTCGTGGCCCTGGGGGGGTGGTTAGCGGGTTCGGGGAGGAGGGGCGGGGTAGAGGAGCATACGCCGACTAGGAAAATGAACATCTCGTCCAGCATGTTCTCGTCTTTGGTGGGGTCTGAGGGTGGGACTCCCGCTTTTTTGGCTTGGAGGATCTGCCGGCGTAGGACCAGGTCCATGGCGCACGTGTCGACGGCATCGTCTTCGAGGCGGGCAACTTCTAGGCTCTGGTAGCGTGCAACGGCCTTCTTCATGGCGCGCTGCATCTCGCCCCGGACGGTGCGGCGGAACCTGCGGTACCGTGGGGTGTATGTTTCGAGCTTCTGAGCCCACTTAGGCGAGGGTGTGTTGCTGTTGCGGGCGATGGTGGTCATAATGTAAGTGACCTGTTCCTTGAGGAACGAGCCAATAGGTGGCGCTTCATCGGAGGAGTCCTTTCCTGCCAGCTGGTCCTGCAGTGTCTTGATATCGTGCTGTACGGTACCGGGCTCCTCTCCAACGATGACCGCCCAGATAGCGTCCAAGGCAGCATTCTTGAAATCGTCGTGGACGTTGAATGCCCGGTCGTTGAACGTGGTCGACGATTTGAGCCGCCACAGCTCGAGTAGCTCGCATGTGGACTTGTGGATGCTGGGGGCGGCTACCTTGCGCAGGAAGTCCATGCCCATGGTGTCGGCCCATAGTCGCTTCTGGGCTTTCAGCGCCGCCGTCGTAAACTGTGAGATGGAAGCGCGCGGGAACATCGGCCCGAAGACATCAACCGTCGTTGGCCCCTTGTCAAACTCCTTGTTACGGCGGATAATAATGTCCTCAATTTCGCGGGGATCTTCCAGAACGATGATGGGCTTGCGAAACCCAGGGAACAATACCTGCGCGATTGGGGTCCCCAGATTTTGGGTTGTGGCGGTGAAAATGGAGCCCGAGATTTCGTTGGTCTCCTTGATTATGGGAGCGAAATTCATCACATCGCCTGTGATACTCCTCGCGGATGCCTCATTGTACGGAATACCTGGATATGGCTTTGGGTAGAGCTTGCGCAAGACCAGAATGAAGCCGATGAGGGCACCGCCGAGTAGAAGCCCCAAACGCACTGAGAGTAAGTCCAACATGTTGCTGGTTTTTGTTCCCGGCTTCGTCAGTTGTATCCCCTCTTTAATGGCGGCTGTTGGAAACAAAATAGGCCATTCGTGGGATATCTCATATCAACGTGTCAGAGGAGCGGGAGCACCCTTAAAGACGAGAGGAGCTTCCCGCCCAGACCGCCCTTGCATGGTCAGCACAGCTGCGCCTCATTTTGCCGTTGATCTGTTAGCACAGCTGACAGACAGCCCCCTGTTCGCCGTTATTGGGGGCCAAATCGGGGATTCTGGGTCTTAGCACCAATAACGAAACGACATATCCACCGAAGGTGACCTGAACCTGGTTCGCTCGCTACCTGGCACGCCTGGGTATGTACTCCGTACCTAGTTAGCGGGAGCGGCGCAACAGGCAGCCCAATTTGTGCAATAATTAAACTCTGGCACTCCCTGGAACCGCCAGGCCCGTTGAATTGGGGCTGACACGCCATTTTGCTTTTTGGCCCCCACGTGGGTCTTCCACGACCGAGGGGTCTTGCCTCCAAGAACGGCGTTGCCGCTGAGCCAAAAGATCGTATGACAAAGGGGTGGTGGCATCCCGCGCAACCTGGAGCTCGACGGTTAGGAAATTAGGCGCAAAAGAAAAAAGAAAAAAGAAAAAGAGAGACACGTAAGACAGTAAAGGTCGTCTGGGAAAATGAAACAACGGACAAAAAACGGTTGACTATTAGGGCGGACCTTCAGTAACTCCTTTCAAAAAAAAGGGTTCCGGATGCGTCCACAACACAGTATTACGAAGGTTGCAACCCCCGGAGCACCTTTGAGCGGCTGCACATGTTATGGCACTTTGATTGAAGATTTCCTTTGTTGAAATAAAAATTACTTCCCAGACTGCCCAAGGTAATCGCGACGAGGTCACTATGTTGGGAAACTAATACAAGGTCAACTCACGAACTGTTACCCCTATCTAAGACGAATTTGATCCCATACTACTGGATGAAACCCGACACTTCTCGTCATGGCCACATTTCCAGAGAGACAAAAGCAATCTAACTTCCAATTCCGCCAATACCGTGCTTACGGGGCTCAAGATATCGACTACCAGTCTAGGGCTTACCTTGACTTCCCGTTCCCTCAGCCAGGTACGCGGCGCCCGAGTTCCCCAGCCGTTATTGCCCTATTGGCCCCCAATCATGGGCATTACGAGTCGTTCACCCTGGAATGCAGTGGAAAGTATGTTTCGCTGACGTCCCTCTCAGGCGTGTATCGTGGGGTTCGAAAAGGGGAAGCACAGCACAACAACGAGTATGCGTGCCCAGTCAGAGACCGAGGGAACGTTCTCAGGGTATACCCGCGCCCGGCCACCCTACCAGCCGCGCGACAGCGTCTTCGTCGAAAGCTGTTGCCTCGGCGACTTCATTGGTCGAAGGATCTCGGCTTTGGAGGCAATGGGTTGGCGAGTCTGTTCTTCCTCTCCAACGGCAGTCCCAATAGTAAACGGCAGTACTTCGTCGCCAAGTGCAACTTCTCGGGGGATCACAATGACCACGCGGCTCTGCGTCAAGAGAAACAGACAACAGACGTAAATCACACCAACACCTTCCTTGAAATATTACCGAGCTAACGTTGATGGCGGATAGGAATTTCAAGATGCCATGCATACCATCCAGACACGAAGAATCCCCCCAGTGCAAAACCCACGCAGCTCCCGTAGATTGCGAGATCGGAAAGGTTCTGAGGCTTTACCGAGATGGAATGAGGCTGACCGCAACTTGACTGGGGTCATGCTTCTCGAGTACTGCAAGCGCGGAAGCTTACACAAGGCCCTTTGCGTTTTGGATGCAAAGAAGATCCAGTTCCCCGAGCGGGCCCTCTGGCACATGTTCCATTGCCGTGAGTCAAGCCCCCAGTTATCTTGCCATGGAGTGGCCTCTAGTTTTGCCACTGCTAAACCTTTTGTTCGTCCCTGAATAGTCATCCAAGCACTGGTCGCCATGGCATACCCGCCCCCTCGACATGGTGACCTCTACAACAACTTGCTCCCTCCCTTCATGGAACAGATTCCGCAGGATAGAGAAAAGGCGAGATGGGTGCATTTTGACATTGACCCCCACAATGGTGAGATCCTCATTTTGCAAGACATGCGCCGTAGTGTCTAGTTGTTCTCGGTGGTACGGTATATGGACCATGGGAGGGCTTTACTAATCATCCCGCTCAATAGTTCTTGTACACAAGAGCGAGCCTGGCTCAGACCATCCATTGATTCCGGCCCTCAAATTGACCGATTTCGGGCTCGCGCACCAATCGGCGAGCACAATTTGAGAGACAAGTAAACCACTCCCACCATCTTTAGGGTGGCGAATGCCAGCTTACCTTTCCATCTTACAGTGACCATATGCTCACGTTCAGGGGTTGGGCGAAGCACTTCTTCTTCACACCGGTATGTCCGCGTGTAGCTAATATCGAAGTCACTCGCTAATCGTTTCTCCCTGCCGGCCACAGGAGCAATTCACCGCCGAATGGGATCATATCCCCATCAACAAGGGTCCGGGAACGACCTATCCACCTCCTAAGGTTGCTGGCAACTTTACGTGGAAGACCAATCTTTTCCAGATGGGAGCAGTAAGTCATACATTCCCGTTTATCCGTGCTTCTGGGTACAACACCGGTTGATTGTGCGCCTGACTAACAACTACCCAGATCATGTCGTCCCTCATTACCAACTGCTACATTCCAACCCCTCCCTGGCCCGTGTGGACATACATCCCCGGTCGTGCCATGGATCCCGAATACTACAGCGATTCGCCTGAAGACGACCCGGCCCCTCCCCCGGCGCCCGCCCCCGCCAACAACAACGAAGACGACTATGACGACGACGACAGCGATGAGAGCATATCCATCCCCAGACGCCGCCGCAGCCACAGCCGCAGGCCAGCCACCCCCTCCCCGCCCTCAGACCCAGCTCAAGACCCATTCGACGACAGCGACGCCGAAAACCAACCCCCCAGCCCTCACGGCCCTTACGACCCGAACCCCCCAATCAACCATCCCGACGACAACCCCGAGAACCTCCTCCCGGACGGCTCGCCCGTCGGCAGCAGCGGCTACATCCGTGCGTGGTCGTACGGGCAGTACCTGTTCAGCGACATGGACCGGGGCACGGACGGGAGCGTGTACGGGCACGTGTCGGTCCGGCTGCGCGAGCTGATTGCCTGGTGCATGACCGACGATCCGCGGTACCGGCCCAGCCTGAGGTGGCTGGAGAGGGAGGTCAGGACGGAGATACAGCACAGGTATGGGCATGAGCCGGATGACGGGTTGAGTGCGACGGAGATGAGGGAGTGGATCAAGGCGTGTCTGGACGCGCCGCTGCCGAAGCAGGCTGAGGGGCAGGCTGAGGGAGGTGGTGATGCGGGTGAGGGGGGTCAGGAGGGTGAAGAGGGCGAAGGGGCGTATGGGGGTGGAGATGGGCAGCATTAGAGATTATTCGCGCTGAAAGTGGTGAGGTCTCGACATTAGCGAGAAAATTTCGGATTTGCCTCAGGGTGGTGGGGTTTGTGTGTATTTGATATTGCGACCGTAACAACACCCCAGGGAAGTTGAGCATTGACTTGGGGTTCGTCACTTAAAATCCATTAGTTGCCTCGGTGGATGTTCTAAAAACGGCCTGCAATGCGGACGGCTGCCACCTCAACACCGATTTCCCGACCCAGACCTGGTCATCGACCCTTCCGCTGGGGGTTGCTAAACTGGGGGCCCGAACAGTTCAGAATAAGGTACACGATCACAGCAGTGAAACAAAGGTCGATGGCTGGATCATGGTTTCTTAGGTATCTGCCTTAGATATTTTGCCACGCCTTCTTTTTTATGCAAATCGGGGCCTTAGTTCAGGTCAGAATGTCTGCATGCATATGCGCAGCAATGACAATCGTGAAGTAGTCTCCCGTCTTTGGGATGATTGTTCATTGTCCCTTTCAACACCAAAGTGCTTGACATGCTTAGCCATCTCATACCAACCACGTGGAGCTCGCCCCGCGGCTGACAACTCCCTACCACGGATCGACTTGGCATTTTCCTCTACGTTGCCCTCAAACAACGACCATCACGGCTTGCAAATCATGGCTCCATTCAGAGTGCTCCAACGGCAGTACAACTACAAGTCCCATGTCTTTCGCACTCGTGGACTCGAACGGGCGGACTTGGAATCCCCGGAGTGTTTGGCCTACCCGTTTCCCCGCCAATGTAAGTAAACCCTTGGTTAGGACGTAAACAGGTCATATCACGATGTGCCCCCTGACATTTCCACCAAGATCCCGGAGTATACTCGGGTACCAAGAGGGGTGACCTGAAGTCAAGTTTTAGCCCTTACCTGCCCATTGAAGCCGAGCGGAAAGCTCGTCGCAAGATGCAGGAACCGACTATCGCGGCGGCCCGGCGACGCTTGCGAGCCAAACTCCGATCCCGCCGGCTCTATTGGTCTATGGACCTCGGCTGGGAGGGTTTGGATTGGCTTCCTTGTTTCACTACAAGAACGACAGCCCCCCGTATAACAAGACGTACCTTGTCGCCAAGTGCAACGTTGAGGACGAAGTAGAGGCGGACAAGGCGCTTGCGGTCGAGAGAAAAACGACTGGTGTACGTCACGACTTTTGTTCCACCGGCCGATGGTCCATCCCTCCACTCCTAGGGCCGCCATCACTGACTTGAATGCCCGCAGCGGTTCAAAAATTCCATGCACATCGTTCAGCTTGGGGAACCCCCCGTCCCGGTAGACCGACGACGGTCCGAGCGCGTGCGACAACGTCAGGGGGTCACAGCGCCGCTGGGTGGTGGATGGCAAGCCCACGAGACCAACATCAACAAGATTATGTTTCTCGAGTATTTGCCGCGGGGAAGTTTACACAAGGCTATGTGTACGTCGGTTAGCAAAGACGTCAAGTTTCCCAACCGGGTGCTCTGGCACATGTTTCATTGCCGTAAGTCGTCCCGCGTTCAGGTAGTTTAGTGCGGTCTTGATTCCTTGTCCTGGATACTGATGCCCTTCAAGTCATCAAGGCTTGCATCGCCATGGCATATCCACCTAAAAACTACGAAGAGGCCTACGATGCTGTCCAGCCGCCTTTTAGTGAACGGGCTCCAGACGACATGGATGAAGAAAAGGAGAGATTCCTCCACCGAGACATCGATCCACAAAACAGTATGTCCCGCCATGAAGTATCAGAGCCAGTCCCTGAGAGCAACACCACTAACCAACCTGTGGGGATAGTCCTAGTGGGCGGAAACGGGCTTGGCTCCGGCCATCTCCTAGTTCCAGGGTTGAAGCTGAGCGACTTTGGGCTTTCGGGGCATCTCCTTCCGGGAAAACACCTATTTATCAGGTAACAGTGGTAGACCTCTCAACACAACAGGCATGACTAACCCGCGGGTTGTTTAGAGAGGTTATGTTGGAGCTCCGGAATAGTGCCAAAAAGCACTATACCACTCCCGTGAGTCTCCTCCTTTTGATTTGTTTCCCATCAACTGGTTGGAGTCTAATACGGTCTTTCGCCACCACAGGAACAATTCACCAAGGAATGGGACTACGTACCAATCAACAAGACACCATGGTTGATGAGGGACCAACCCCGGGTAGCAGGGAACTTCAGCTGGAAGACCAACCTCTTCCAAATGGGCTTGGTAAGCAAGCACCGCACCGCCGACCCAGTCTTACGCCCCCATCTAACTAACCCACTCCCTTCCCCCCAACAGGTCATGCTCTCGCTCATAACCCAACACGAACCCGCCATGCCGCCCCTCCCCCAACGCATCTACATCCCCCCCCTCAACCCCGCCAACGTCGACGACGACGACCTAATCCACGCCGACTACGCCGCCGACGAACCGCCCTCCCCCACCGGCGACGCCCCACCCCCACCCTCTCCCCCACTCCGATTCGACCCCAACCCCAACGACGACGACATCGAAGACGACGGGGACCGGCTCGACGAGGCGCTCTTCGGCCCCGAGGCCTACCCCCCGCAGAACTGGAACAACCAGAACCCGCATGATTTGGACGACTGGGTCAGGGAGGATTGGATACGGGTTTGGTCGTATGGGGGGTATGTGCTGGACGAGAGTGATGAGGCGGCGACGCGCGGGCCGCTGATGCGGTATGATCATGTGGATCGGAAGCTGCGGCGGTTGGTGGCGCAGTGTTTGTGTGCGGATCCGTATTATCGGCCGAGGATGAGGTGGTTGGATGGGGTGGTGGGCGGGGAGATTGGGAGGAGGTGGGGGGGTGGGTGTGGTGGTGATGGCGATGGGGACTGGGATGGCGGTGGTGGTTCTGGGGCGGAGAGTAAGGAGGTTGAGGAGGATACGGATGAGGGGGTGAGGGAGTGGGTTAGGGAGTTGTTTGAGAGGCCTCTCCCGGTTGATGATACCCACGTCTCGTGGAGCCAGAATTAAGGACGGAGGCCACATCGCGGTACACCGCTGATGTTCCTGTACATGGGAGGTGGAGGGAAGAGTGCCCTCACTAGGTACTGTAACGCGCATCCTGGACACACCAGTCTGCTGCCATGACTGTTCAATAGACAGATGTACAAGTGGATGATTATAGATACAAGTGCGTTGCGTAAGAATGGTGGTGGCTGGTAGTCGTTGACTGCCGGAGTCGGCTTTTGAAATGACATGCGGTTAATGAACCCAGATGCTGGAAAGGGGGTTGTGGGTTGACAGTTGCAATATTCCGTCCCATACCCCATGTGCAACCTTTTTAGAGAAGCAACAATTGTGCACCTGCATGTTCCAACGGTATTTCGACGTCAATGGCCATACACGCGGTTCGGAGAAGGGACCGCCCCGACACCGGACCCCCGGTTGGGGTATTTCGGTTTCCCCATTTCACTCATCAGTCTTTCGCTCAACTTCTCACACCGAAGAAATTTTCGACCTCTAAGACATTTGATCTGTGGTCAACAAACGGTATCATATTTTCAGCAAAGTCACCACACCATTTCAGACACCAGCGCAGGCAACATGGGTCGAGCAGGCGCGATGCTCGTCCAGTCGCAGCCGACACATGGCGGCATCACCAACTCCAACCTTGAGAAATGGTACCTCGACAAGCATATCCCTGAAGTTCTCAATACAGGTGGAGTGCGTGGAGTGTTATTCTGTCAACTTAATCACGAATCGTCCAAGAATGATTTTGGGGAGTCCCAGCCAAAATTGTATCTGGCTGTGTACCTGCTTCCCGACCTGGACTGGCTTCATGAGGAGGGCTGCGGCCTGTGGCGGCTAGCGCTAGTTTTGGGCTCTGACGATGAGGGCTTGGAGATCAAACACAGGGGACGGAGTGTGTTTGAAGTTGCTGAGTTTGTGACGCACTTCTGGGAGGTTGCCGACTCCCCCGAGGGGATGTTACCCCCAAAGTTTATGGCTACCGCTTTCGATGGTGACAAAACCGTGAAAGGTGCGTTCCACGCCTATTGCCGTGGGATAGGCCGGTTAGGTACATACCTTAGGACGACGTTGACCCGCAGCCCAGAACCGACCAAACACCTGGTACTCTCGTACTTCGAAAGCCTGCCTTACGATCATTCTTCAGCTGAGACACGTCCAAACCTTGCAGACTCGGATTGGATGACGGCGCCAACTCTCATGCAAAAGCCAGCAGCGGTAATATCAACGCTGTTTAAGGTCGACGAGACATGCCCTGGCCCCCCCAGTGCTAAGGGCGAGGAAGGTGGCGTACCGACGGTACTGCCAGAGACAAGATATTTGCATTGTGTAAGTGAGGTTCCACGCCTAATCTCGGGCGTAGATTTGGTATCTCACACGGCCGTCCTCCGTAGTCTCAGTTTTGCGGCCATAGTCTAGGCATTCCGCGCATCGAGCCCGACAATATTCGCTCACGGACAGTCAAATACACGGTTCTGGCAGAGTTTGGTGATACAAAGGGCCCAAAGGCCCGACAATAAATCCTCGTCGGGGATGAATCAAGCACACCCCTACTCTGGCCATGGCGGGCCGTTATGGCTTGGCCTCCTTCTTCGACCTTAACATCCACCAGCCAGCGAGCAGGACCCCGGCCGCTGTGATCGTTCCCGCTTTCCTGCGGTCCACGTTAGCCATAAAAAGAGAATAAAAACCAAGTGTGGTGTTTGTTACCAGTTGACGGGATTCGGTTGGGGTCCTGGTGGTTCAGAACCACCCACTCCTCCGAGCTCCTCCTTGTCCGTGCTCACAAAGCGCACATTCTTGGCCGGAAGGACTCTTGCCGATGCTCGTTTCAAGGCGTGTCGGAGAGGAGAGTTCTTTCTTAGTATTGTGAGCGTTCTGGGTTTTAGCATGATATATGATTGATGGATTCGGTTGGTTGGCCGCTGGAATGGTAGTGTGGATGAGGCGGTTGTCGGGTTGCTCTTTTTAGCTATTTAATTAGTTAAAAACGACAAGTGGTTCTCGTTATTTGTTTATCCCCCGTTCTTTTTTTAAAGGGGCAGTTTTCCATCCAAGTCTGGTCCCTCATCATCGTGACAATGACGACACCACAATGCCAGGAGCTAGTCCCTTCCTCGCCGGGTCTACGATATCAGCGAGAGGCAGGCGGATGACGTCACTTCCTCATTGTAGCCCCGCTGGTGCCATGTCAGATGCTGGTGGGTCTCACTCCCAGGAACTACCGAGAGTGATTCAGCCTCGGAAGACCCAACCTTGTGAAGAAAGACCCCGAGGCAGGCCATGCAGATTCTGATGAGGGGTGCAGGCACCTGAGGCAGCATGTGTGCCTCCTATGTGCTGTGCGTGCCTGCCTCCCCTCTTGGCTCCCGCCTCCAGATAATTCCCCGCCGCCCTTGCCCAATACCACTGAGGAAAGGAAATGTCATGCACCGAGTTCTCGAAATTCGGTCAAAGTTGGGGTTGTGATTGGCGCATATCAGTTTGGAGGCAGTCGAGTTGCATCAACTTGCATGGTCACGGCCCAATCGCAGTGGAGGTAATGAAGGCCTTGCTGCATGGGAGCTGCACATTGACACCCCCTCCGTGCCTCCTCTCTGCATAGGTCCCACGCAATGTGCGGCAGTATGGAGGCAGCCAAGGCCAAAGAGGAGGCCGTGAGGTCTGGGGCTTTCGAGGCGTCCACGGGTACTTATAGTCACACTCTCGCTCAAACTATCGCGATGATCCGGCCACATCAAGTCACCACAGCCTGTAGCGCCGGGCCGGTCAGACAGGCCGGCCGCAATCACCAGTTGGTCTTCCAAGTCCCTTCCTTTGTTCCCACAGCTTACATCGCCAGGTTTCAAAACTTAATCGTTCGCCCGCGGGGGCAATCCCAGCCCCCGCCAAGTCAGCCACATTCCGTGGCAATGGGTTGGTGATCACGACGAAGAGGCTCTTCGTGGCCATGTGCTTGCTTTTCCAGGATTGGTTCCAGACGGTGCATTCGCAACACCGGGACACTCCGCCTCGACAATCCTGGGGCATGGCCACGAAGAGCCCCTTCCACTTGGTTGCTTTGGGGGGGATTTGGAGGGTATTGGGGCCTTGAGAAGATCTGGAGATCTTCTCCGATCCGACGATCCATTATCGGTCGGATCGGTTGTTGCAAGTTATTCAAGTTGTTCGCCCGATCTTTTGGCACCCTTTGGTGCACCACCGTCATACGCCGACGTCTTCGACCCAAGTTTCGCACTCGCACAGCCGGCGTTATCGCTGGCCAGCACTTCGACTCCCACCTTGTTTGGGGTGTTCTATCCCAGCCAGTTTTATCCACCTAGTCTGCCTACTGCTGCACCGGTCCAGCTCCCTGCTGTGCCCGTTCGAACCCTGTCGCTTGGTCTTCACCCCGCAATCGACACCGGGCTCGACCATCAACAGGCATCCATCAACCCACCATTGGACGACTGGGATATCGGGTTCAATTTCACGTGGCTGCCGAGCCCAAGCGATGCAACCTTTGACGGGGACCAGCCCGCTTGCGGCCCAGACTTTCAAGGCCACTCGCCCGCTTCGGATCCGTCCAGCCCGACCTCAGGCACGACGTCGACGTCGCAGTCAGCCTACCCCACGACTTCTAGTCTAGCCTCGTCAAACTACGGCAGCCCCGCGGCCACAGATCCGATAAACCCGAAGCCTAGGATGGGAGACGCGTTTTCTTGCCGCCAGTGTCGGAAGAACTATGGTAGCCGGGCCAAACTCAAGCTCCATGGCCGGTATCATGGGAACAAGGAGTATGGCTGTTCAATCGCTGGGTGTGACGAACGATTCAGCACAAAGCCCGATCTGAAGCGACATCAAGAAAGCATTGCACACGGTGGCAAAAAGCTATTCCAGTGCTTAAGGTGCCCTGAGAAGGCGTACACACTAAAGTATAACTTGCAACGACATGAGAGGAAGATTCACAATGTGGACTTGCTCGCGGGGCGAGGGTACAGAACTCTCAGCTCCTAGAATGGGGACGGGAACTGCCGCGGCCCCGTTCGGGACATTTCCCGACCGGGCCCGCGAGCAGTGGCGTCGTCGACGTCAACGATTCCCTATCCCCTTCCGCCATCGCAAACAAAACTCGTTGACCCGAGATACCATCCGTTTTCGGCGCGGAACCGCTGTCCCGGGCGGTTTCGGGCCCAGAACAGATGGCATCTCGTGCCACTAAACGTTTTGTTTGAGGGGCGGAAGAGGATAGGGAACCGTTTACGCCGCCGACGTTACCGGCTCGAGGGCCCCGTCGGGCAATGACGCGACGGGGCCGCGAAAAGGACTCAATCTCATGGACTTGGGGGTTGCATGGGGTCATTTTTTCCGGATACCCCGTACGAAAAAATGACCCCATGCAAGCCCAAGTAGTAGGCCCCCAAGTAGTAGGGTTCCTATCGATAATTCGGGAGGAACCGACTCGCTATCCTGTATCTAAGTTTAGGTTCAGATGAATTAGATGAGTGGATGAGAAATCTGTTTGCCCTTGCCCATGTGGTATCACCTCCTAAGCCTGCCACTGCCCTGCTGCCAGTTCCGTGAATGTACACACATACATGAAATTGCGTGTTATCAAGAACAATCACGGGCAAGGCGGAGATTACCTTCATACCTCGCAACGTCGCTCCAAGTTCATCCATCTGCCCACAAACGCCAAACACCAGCCGGGCCCCAAACCAGCAGGCCTACAAGTACGTACAATCTGTCAAACTAACGTCTCGTTCCACGGGCGCCAGCTCTGATCATTAAACGTCGGCATACACTTCACCAAATCCGGCGGCGGCATCCACTCAATCCCCGTCTCCCGCCCCGTCTCCTCCGCCACCAACGCCGCCGTAAACCCCCTCAACCCCTTCACCGCCGCCCCCACGTCCTCATCATACTCCAAACTAACCGTCGGCACGACCATAATCCGCCCATACCCCTCCCGCCACAAATCCTTACAAAACAACTGCGGCTCTCCCGCATGACACTCCCCCTGTCCCTCCTCGCCCCGCGAAACCCCACCCTCCCCTGCACCAGCGGCCGCGCCGTAAACACCACCGCCCCATTCCAGCACGCAAACACCTGGAACGGCTCCCGCCTCTCATACCTCCCTTTAGCAACGGGCTCGTTCCAAAACAAATCCCCCGCGCGCGCCCAGCTGACCGTGTCGGGGGGCACGTCAAAGAAGAGATCGCCGTTGGCGGCGCGCGCGACGTACACGTCGTAGAAGACCGGGCCGGCGGGGGGGCCGCCCGTCCAGTCCAGCGCGCAGGCCATATCGGCCTTTTGCTGGGTTTTTTGGTGGAGTAGTTCGAGGATGTCGTCCGGGCAGAGGGCGACGTCGTTGATGAAGGCTACGGTGGTGTCGGCGAGGTGGTAGTCCGTGGGGTTGGTGGTCAGGGGGAGGAGGGCGAGGTTGCGGAGGTGGGCGAGGGTGCTGAAGCGGTCGGCGCCGGGGGCGAGCGGGTTGGGGGTGGTGTTGAGGGCGAAGTGCGTGCGTATGCCGAGGGTGGTGAGGGAGGGTTCGAGGGCGGCCAGGAGCTCGGCGGTGCCGTCGGGGGAGTTGCCTTCTACGATGGAGAGCGCGCAGTGGGAGGGGCCAAGGAAGAGGATCGCTTGGAGGATGCTGGCGAGGAGGCGGGGGAGGACGGGGAGGCAGTTGCGCAGGTTGAGGGCGAAGAAGTAGCGGAGTGGGGGGTCGGTGGATGAGTAGGAGGGGGCTGTTTGCAGGTATTCATAGCGGGATACGTTAAAAGGTGGGCATTTGAGCTTGGGGAGGTCCGTTTTCAGGTCTGGGTCGAGAATGGCTTGAACGTAGGCTGTCAAGTTCTCCCGTGTGAGTTTTGCTGGTGACGGCGTCAGCATGGGGGCATCCTAGCACAGGGGTACCGTCACACATACCATTTGGTGATATCGGGTAGGACCCGAGATCGACGCGCTGAACCCTCGCCACCGGCCCTATGCCGAAGCGAATATGGAATAGAATATAAAGTGAAGTCAACGACAAAATCGCAACCTGCGTAAAAACGATTAATCTTCGGCGGGACGTAGTCATTTTACGGTCCCACACTGAGCTCGCAAAGTAGCGAAGGACCGGCGACCAACTGGCTCAAAAGGGGGCGCTTAGGCGAACTTCGCCTGGAGAGTGATGAATAGACCCTCGAAAGGTTCAATTCAGAGTTTGTTTTGCTCAGAGGTGGTCCGGGACTAGTAACCATGAGGACAGATAACCGCAGCTTCTGAACAACAACGAAAGACATCATTAGGCGAGCAAAAACGTGTTTCTCGTAAGTTGCTGACTCAGCAAAGTCCCAGCCTCGTGCTAGAAACGGTGGGACCGAGGCAGTTTCTTATCCCGTTTCTTTACTCCGTTTCCTAACTTTATCGTCGTGTCATGATAGCATCGCCTTGTGACACAACGCATTGCAAATTTCTTTCTTAGCCAACCAAATGTGTTTGCAGCCCTACCTTACCATGTATTAGCAAACCGCACGGCGCAACGGCTGAGTTGCTATTTAACGAGACAGCGCGAGGTGAATTCATCACCAAGACTCAAACGCAACCCAGATTTTGATTGCCTATACCACCTAGGAGGAACTCCGGTGTTTGATGAACACATGGTGACGCAGGTCTTATATCTATCCTACAACTTGGAGGGCCCGGAGAATGCTCTGTGACCGACCGACCATTGATGCTTGGCCACTTGGTCGTCGTCTCGGGCGTCTTTGGCCCGGCCCGCGTTCCTCCGAGCTTATCATCGGCGGCAAGGCTCGCGAGCTGACACCGGGAGTAGTCAGCGCCTGTGTGTGGACTGGAGAACCAATTAGCGAATGTCTATGCGTTGATCATTCTCTAATTAGACTTGCGCAGTGAGATATAAATACTCAAAGTTGTCGCCTGTGGCTTCGTTTTGCCTCGTAGACACCTTGAGCAATGCACCGCTACTCGAGCCGACGCAAAGTGGCTGCCTTGGTTTTACTTTGATCGTTCGTCGAAAGACAAGCTGCTCGACTCGAGCCTACAAGAGGCAAGCATGTGGTCCTCGGTCGGGAACTACGCCACTCGCTTTCTGGCAACTATCGGCGCAAGATGGGTCAAGCCGGTCGAACCTCGTCCTGAGGTCATCGCGGAGGAGGTTGTCTTTCCTGTGTTCCATGAGGCTCAATTCATGCCCTCAATCGTTGGAAACGACAGCAGTTCCGTGGTCGCTGCCCCCGCCTTCTCACCAGCAAAGCGCCAGTACTGTAACCCAGGCTGGGTTTACTGCTCATGTAAGTTTCCAGTCCACCTCGTCTCGAAGCTGTGGTCTTCTAACGACGTCCAGCATCCGGCGGGTGTTGTCCCTCCAACAAAAGGTGCTGCAGCACCCCCTACTGTGTCACGCCCGGGGGCGTCTGCTGTTCCAACGGCGGCAGCTGCCCACCAGGGCAAAACTGCTGCGGGAACGGCGGCTGCCACCCCACCGGCACCCAGTGCTGCAGAAACGGCAACTTCTGCGATGCCGGGAACATCTGCGTGCGCCTATTTGAGGATGATCGCGTCGTATGCTGCACCGATGTACAATGCACAGCACACGTCGAGAATGGCAGGACAACTTATGCCTCTACAACGACAAGGTTCACGACCCGGCCGGTGCCTACGACGACGCCCCGCCCTACAGTGACACGGACTCAGACACGTACTTATTACTATACCATCACCTGGTATGTAACTCAATACCCATGGAGAACACAGCGGCGTTGATAACTATCTAATCACACCCCAGGACGTATTACTACTACTACTGGACGTATTACATCTCCATTCGGGCATCCGTTGTGACATCTTCGGCACGTACGACGCGAACGACTCTCAGCGTGTTGGCAACAGACTCAATCGATGCAAGCCAGTCCTTCGAGGCGATGACGCCCACAGTAACCTTCTCGACCCCTGCGGCCGCTACGTCGCTGGCCTCCTTGGAGGGAATCACCTCGTTCGACCCCGGTTTTGGGTCGTCATCTGTGAGACCCCTCACCACCACCACAAGTCAACTTCCGTTTCCTCCGACTGGAGGAGGCTCTAGTGGTGCAACCACCGCAAGGAGAAGCTGGGGTTGGCTCCCTATCTGCCTTGCGTCAGTCGGGCTAGGTATAGGCATGATGGCCGTATGGTTGTAGAGTTGATGTACGACGAAGAGTCGTGATGAAATACTGGCCCTAGTTCGCAACGGTTCACGGATTCCTCGTATCTCCAACGCGTTAGAAATTCCCTAGTACAATTCTGGCCAAATGAGCAAATTCGAAGACCTTATTTCATGCATTGCCTCAAAAAATGGTTCTTAGCATGAAGGAATAGGAACAAGGTCCCAAGGAAGGCCAGTCGGGGACGGGATCCTGGCTGCGCACCTCCATCGCAAATGCGGCGGGACACGTACGTCCTAGAGGACTCAGCAAAGTAGCATGAGCGATGCCTTCTGGCCTCCGTTTGTGGTTGTCACGGAGGCGGATCTAAACCGGAAACGCGAATGAGATCTCCTCTGGCAAAACGTAGGAGAAGCGTTGGGTCGGCCCTGCCAACTCATCAGACAGTTGTGCAGGCAGCTCGCAGTTCGTTTCGTCTTGCGTTGTTTTTCCAACAAGGTAGGACGCGGCTAATTGTCACGGCTACGCGTCAATAAAGGGGGCGTTGTTGGCGCCGGAAGAATGCCTAACGTTAAAGGTTGCACAGTATGGACTGGTTATTCGGCAGAGACCCTAGCTCGACCGCCTATCTGACGTTGCCGCACTGTGGGCGATGCAAACACGATCGACACCGTGGGATGGCCAGGATTAGCTCTGAGCCACAGAGCCGACGATGCCAACATTGAGCGCGGACAATCCCATCACGCTTCAAATGGGGGCCGTTCCCAGCTGGAGGACGTGGCTGAGAGCTGTGGTGACCACGCGGATATACTTCCCGGGGCCCGTCAACTTTCAACTTCGTCTCGCCGGCGGCTGGCTGACCGTCCCCCTATTTTAAGCCAATCCTTTGCTTCGAGTACAATCCAATTCACCACCACTATCATCGTCATCATCCTCAGAGCCTAACCTCTCAACGGTGACGTCCACCACTAATTCGGCACCTCTATCTGATGCCCCTACTACCAGTGTCGACAGCGGCGGCGGAGGGGGTGGCGAGACCAATACCAATAACACCGTGGCAATTTTCGGAGGGATACTGGGTGGTCTAGCACTCGTCCTGGGTTCTGTCGGTGCGCCGGTACATCTCCTGAGGCATAACTGCCGTGGACGTCGAAGAGACGAGGGGATACAGCAAGGAATGGACAGTGCATCAGAACCCGACTGAAAACACACTAGGCGATTGGGGCCAATTTCAGACGGTCGAATGGCAAGGGGGTTACCAGCAGACAGTCGACTAGGGGAGTTAGCAGCATACCACCCTGCTGCATGGCCGCCGGTTCCCCTTGCAGAATTACCCACGACTACGGGGTTGTAAGGGGCGATAGCAAGCGCCAACCTTTTGATACTGGAGATATTAGAGCCACGCCCAATCGCAAGATAAAGCGTGCACGATCCGTGTGCTTCATTAATTATCAGCAGTTCTGCGGCGTGGAGGGTTGTTACCTACTGTCCGATACCAAGAAATATATCCTCAAAGATGGAACTTGGAACCAAACCCGTTATGTTCGGCATGGTGCTCGAAAAGAGTCGGAAGAGTATCATGGTGTCTTTTTATTCCCTTTCGATAAAAGCGCTTCGGTTGTTGATATGATGCAGGGCCCTATCCTTGTCAAGTTTACAGACATAAGAGCGCACGCTAGCGCGTCGTCTTGGAGATACATCCATGTATTTGGGCGGGCACCAATGACGGCCGATGGTTCTGAGACCCTGTCCCCGTCCTCGTGACGGCCATAGCTGAAGCCCGCTTGGCTTTGTTCGGTTACCGGCGGGGAGGCTGGGCACGACACCTTCTCTCTGGACTATAAACTAAACAAACTCCCTGCGACCAGCCGCACCTCACCTACCCCTTCCTACAACCCAATCAGTGTTTCTTCCCCTTCACAACTGCCCGTCGCACTTTGACCAAGATACGGGTATATACCCGTTATGTCAGGACACGGAGGCCAGGCGGACGAGTCGGCGCCGCTGCTCCCGCACGTAAGCGTAACGGTAAACGGCACTGTCGCGCACGAGGGGGAAAGCGGCCGCAGCGGGTTCCACCCTCGCCACTTTTTCTCAGTGCTATGGCGTAGCTCTAGCCAGGTCTCAATGTTGGTCAACATCCTTTGGCCGTTTGTCCTAGTCGCCATCATCCTGCATTTCGTCACCGACGCACCCTTATGGACCTTCGCCGCTAGCTATATCGGCATGGTCCCCGCGGCCAACCTGCTTGGCTTCGCAGGCCAAGAGTTTGCCCGCAAGATGCCCAAAGTCGCCGGCATCTTGATCGAGACCACTTTCGGGTCCATCGTCGAGATCATCCTGTTCGTCGTGCTCATCGCCAACCACGACGCGTCCCGGGGCGGGGGCAGCGACGACGGCAATCTCATCCCCGTCATCCAAGCAGCCATCCTCGGGTCCATCCTTACCAACCTCCTCCTCTGCCTCGGGTTGTGCTTCTTCTTTGGAGGCCTCCGCCACGCCAGCCAAAAGTTCCATGCCATCGTCTCCGAGGTCGGCAGCGGCCTGCTCCTGGTGGCCGCCTTCGCTTTGCTTATCCCTAGCGCCTTTTACTCGGCCCTCAAGTCCGAGGCTGCACTGGACCCCGAGCAGCCGCTGTTGGGTGCACTGAACGAGACGTTCACTAGGATCAAGTTGCAGACTGATGTTTTGCAAATCAGCCGGGCGGCGTCGATTGCGCTTATTGCCGCCTTTGCTCTTTACATTTGGTTCTGTGCTAGCAGCCAGCACAGCATCTTCGATGAGGTAATCGAGATGGACGAGCACCGCGATGCCGACCGGGAGGAGGATCTGCAAAAGCCCAAGTTCACCATGACCGAAGCCTTGATTGCGCTGGTCGTGTCGCTTGTTTGCGTGACGTTCCTCTTAATCGTGCTCGTTGGTGAGATTGAACATGTTGTGAAAAGTGGCGTTCCGGATCAATTCCTAGGTTTGATCTTGCTACCGCTGGTGGAAAAAGCGGCCGAGCATCTGACTGCGATTGATGAAGCCAGGGGTGAGCAACCTTCTTTCTACCTCTCTTCGTCCCATGCTAACTGTGCATCTGTTTAGATGGCATGATCAACGTTGCTCTGTATCACTGTCTCGGCCCTTCCATTCAGACAGCCCTTTTCAACGCCCCATTGGCAGTCATTATTGCATGGATCCTGGGCAAGCCTTTGGATCTTAACTTTGAGATTTTTATGGTTGGCCTTCTTGTTCTTTCCATCCTGGTGGTCGGAAACTTCCTCCGGGACGGCGAATCGAACTGGCTCGAAGGGGCACTTCTTGTGGTACGTACCATGTCCGCCCATCCATCCCAGACCACTGGGATACACATTATCAATGATCTTAGAGTGAGGTACATGTACTAACCGAATATCAGGTTGTTTATATTATCATTGCCATTGCATGCTGGTATTACCCCGACCCCGACGTTGCGACCTCCAATGGGTTGGAAGGGTCTGCGATCGTAAAGGTCACAATGACGAAGGATGCGCTTGAGCAACTTCAGCAGATTGTGGCTGGATTGGCGCAGTGATGTGTGGGTTATTTAAGTGGTGAAGTGAGGGGGGTGAACATTGTGCAATGTGACCGCCGCGATGAAGATTCTGAAACACACGAAGGTCGTATCACGTCCATGATGATGACTGTCTGGGCCGTTGACCAGAGTTATGGTATGAGATGAGAACACATGAATCAGGAGCAGATTGTCAATCTCCATTACCAGTTGGCTTTCTTTAGGGTGCCTCAAGATAATCAAAACACAATATACGTTTCCCAGCACCGGCTTCAAAAGTTCTGCCTCCCAATGCAATGACCCCCTCAACCCCCTTCCATCGCCCTCCATCGATGATCACCTCCTCCGCCCAAATCCAACCCCCTCCCCAGGCAACTCAACCGGCACCATTGGCGGATACCCCCGCCCCGCGTTCACCCACTTCCCACTGGCCGCATCGTATGCAACTGGGCTCCTAGCAGATAACTCGGCCGGCGGCTGCGTATATACCGGCAGCCCACCAGTTTTAGTCTTGTACTCCGGCGGCGACGTATCCCCTGATACCTCTGGCTTTGCTGATGCGTCATACGCCGCCGATGCCACTGCTATCGCTGCGTTCTTGTCCCGGTACCGGATCCAAAAGATCACGACAGCGCATCCGCAAAGCAGGGCGAGACAGCCGAAGATGCCGGCTACAATGGCGCCCGTATTATTTGTGCTGCTGTCGTTGGGCGATGGTAGTTGGGCATTCGTGTCGGAGGAGATGCTGGATTCGGGGGGTGGCGTGATACTGGGGCTATTGGCCTGTGATGTTTCCGGCCGGGTTGGTTGTGCAGTGCTGTCGGTCGTTGTTATTCGGGGACTTGACGGAGAGGTTGTGGAGGAAGTGGGAGTTGATGAGGAGGAGGGTTTGGCAGTGGTCGTGAAGGCAAAGTATTCGTTTGTGTTGGTACCTCTGCCACAGGCGAGATAGGTGAAGGGGCCGACGTTGTTGGAAAGAGTCAGGAGAGCGGTGGAGCAGTAGGCTTCGTTGGAGTTTGAGCTGATGGGACACGAGAGGTTAGGGATCTCCCACGGGACTTGGTTGGCAATGTGAGCCTTACCAAGTGAAGGTGGTATAAGGCGTATCAGTGAACCCGCACCCCTTTGAACAGCTGAAGCTATCAACACAGCTCCCGGCCAAGCCGCAGTCCGTTGCCGCAATAACGCTGCTGGGGCAGAATCCCCACAGATCATGGAGGAGGTCAACCCGGCAGTCGTACCCGGCATTCGCCGTTCGCGGTTTGGTGCTATCGCCCGTGAGAAAGATGGTTGAGAACCTGGTGTTCAACACAGTCCCTTGTCGTTTATCCAGTGTAAGTTTCTCGTTGTTGTGTAGTTGCTGGCGTCCCAACAGGGCGAGGGCGGTGGCCAACTGCGCAATACCGCCCAACAAGAGCAACAGCAAACGAACAGCAGAGGGCAGCATTGGTTCTCCGACAAGATGATAACTTGGTTCAGTATGTGTGACACACTAGAGTAGTTGTGCTCGGGCAAGCAGCATCTTGACGGTGCTAATGGTTGACACAAGAAAGAGTACATGAGAAAGAAATACAACTGGCCAAGATCGGCAAGGACACAGGATATTAATATGGAGAGCAAAACACTCGTCTCGTCATGCCACGACGTATCGTTGTCATTTCGGCTGTCGGGCCACTCATCACCAATATGGCCATCGTGAAACAAACACAGTATGAGATGCAGCAAGCAGAAACCCCTGATACTATAGCCTTCGCGGCTGTAAGCGCGGGGCGGGCTTGTATGGAAACGTTGGGCGAATCACACGCCGACCTGCATCCCACGGCGGTTGGGCGCGTAGCCGGATGATCATCAAGACGACCAACAGATAGGACAGCGGTAACATCGCTAAATTTGAAATTTTGCCATTTCACTTCTCCCAACACCTGCCTCCGATATCAGAATCGCGGTCGGCAACCCCGTCACGCTTGACCGCTCTTTCATCTCCATTGTTAATCATATTCTACCCTAGATTTGATCCAACGCTTGACGCCTGCCATCACCTTTCCGGGTTCCCTGGCACCTCCCACTTCTTCGCATCGCATCAACCAGCAGAAATCATTGCGTTACAATGAGGAGACGGGTTTTACTATTGCCTGCGACATGTTTACTGTTAGTGGCGGTGACGCTTTATGCCAGGCGAGAAGTGATCGGTCGTTTTTCAGCACCTGAGTTTCTGAAGCTGCATGCCGGAGAAAAGGCCAGGCCATCTGCGGCAGTCACGATAACGGGCGCTACGGTGGAAGTAACAACTACAACAGCCACTTGTGAGTGTCATTGTTTGGAAGGAGCCCTGCAGTACTTTTTAACTGGACTTCGTAGCGGTTCTTCCACAGGAGACGAGGGTGGCCTATGTCGCCGCTATCATGAACCCAGCCGCCACGGACATCCCTCGCTTGGATTGCCCTAAATTTGAAACATCTCGATACCAGCAGCTGCAAGTAACCAGGAACGATGCCCCCGAAGCAACAATTCGATACTTCTTTGCCCTGGATCTCCGCAAATGCGTGAGGCTTCTCCCCCGGCTCATCGGGAGCGTGGTAGAAGCCATCCAGTTTTTAGGTCCCGAAAACTGCGCCCTCTCTATCATCGAGGGCAACTCAGACGATGGCACAGGCGAGGTCCTGGCCGCTCTGCGCCCCGAGCTCGAGTCCTTGGGCGTAACCTACTACTTCAGCACAACCACCATCAACCCCAAAATGGGCGACCGCATCGCCGCCCTCGCCCAACTCCGCAACCTCGCGATCCAACCGCTCCTCGACGAAGCCGACCACGCCACCACCAACCCCCCCAAGTACAGCGCCGCAGGCACCAGCATAATCTTCCTCAACGACGTGGCCATCTGCCCCGACGACATCCTCGAACTCGTCCTCCAGCACACCACCCTCAACGCCGACATGGTATGCGCCATGGACTGGACCTACGTCGGGCAAGACCCGACCTTCTACGACGTCTGGATCGCCCGGGGCCTGGCGGGCGGCGACTCCTTCTTTGAGATCCCGCCCGACGGCAACTGGAACTCGGCGTGGAACCTGTTCTGGAACGATCCCGCCGCGCGGGGGCGGTTCGCGGGGAGGCAGCCGTTTCAGGTTTTCTCGTGCTGGAATGGGGCCGTGGTGTTTAAGGCTGCGCCGGTGGTGGAGGGCGGGGTGAGGTTTAGGCGGGCGAGGAAGCGGGAGTGCCATCAGGGGGAGCCGCAGTTGTTTTGTAAGGATTTGTGGTTTGGGGGGTGGGGAAAGATTGCGGTGGTGCCGGCCGTGAATTTGGAGTATTCAGATGAGGGGGGGAGGAAGATTAAAGAGGCCAAGGGGTACACGTCGAGATGGGTCGGTGCGCCGGAGTGGAAGGATGAAGGGATTGAGTGGCAGGCGGACCCACCAGAGAAGGTCAAGTGCATGGCGAACTATGGTGATCAATTCTTTGAGGCTTGGAATAAGACGCAGCCGGGGTCTTGAGGGGCGGTGAATGGGAAAACTAGCCCCGGTATTGCTTCGGTAGGCCGGACGGTCAACAGGTGCTGAGCCAAGGCAGGAACCTCGGCCCAACCGTGTTAGGGGCCGGGAGATGAGAAGTTGTGCTTCTTACGAACGCCCACATTTATGCGAAGCCCCGCCGAGAAAGGGATGGTCGCTTAAACCAGGTTTGAGCTCTTGACGGTTGCCAATGGCCGAAACCACTTGTGCTCTGTTAAGGGAGACTCGACTTACGAACGTTGGGTTGGGCAGATGGTGTCAGGGTACGGCCTTTGGTGATGGTCCAGCTCTGAGTTGATACGCCGGCGGCGGTTAGACGTGTCCGGATTTCCGACACAAGGACCGCGAAGTCGGCATGGGTCTTGGTCTTGGTCTTTATTTTGAGTTTAATGTCCACTCCACAGCGTACCTCATCAGGGTTGGGTGCCGGCGGGTTGAATTTGGGCCTGGTAGTGGCAGTGGTAGTGGCAGTGGTAGTGGCAGTGGCCGTTGTGGTTGGCTTGGCTTTCTTCGATGTGCTTATAGACAACTAAAACCAAACCTCTGATCGCGCTTCGGCCATAATAACCCACGAGGCGCAAGATGGCATCCCCGCAAAGTGCATCCCTCAACGGCATCCTGCCGTCTGACTTAACCGCGGCCATGGCCGACAGGCAACCGACGGCCGCCAACATCCTGGCAAAACCCGACGCCAACCGCGATTCACAATTCACCAGCGCCAGCGCCACCGATGTCCAAACCATCACCAACCTCACAACCAAAACCCTCGATACCGGGGCCACAAATTCAACAGCCCACCAACACCAAGACTACGCCGCCCCAATCATCACCACCACCACCACTC
This sequence comes from Chaetomium cochliodes, assembly GCA_023383405.1. Lineage (NCBI taxonomy): Eukaryota > Fungi > Ascomycota > Sordariomycetes > Sordariales > Chaetomiaceae > Chaetomium > Chaetomium cochliodes. The sequence continues at coordinate 835,333 of JAKWJL010000009.1, read as the reverse complement.
CTACCACCATCACAACCCACCACCCCCAACCATCCCCCACACCCTCTTCTTCTACGGCACCCTCCAATCCCCCACAGCCCTCCAATCCATCACCCGCCTCCCCTCCCCTTTCCCGCCGCTCGCAGAGGCCCACATCCACGGCGGATTCGACCTGGGTCTCTGGGGCGGGAAATACCCCGTCCTAATCTCCAACCCGACTTCTGCTGCCATCATCGCGGGGAAGTTGTGGCGGGTTGGGGAGGGGGGCGGGTTTGGGGCGGAGGAATGGGCGCTGTTGAGGAGGTACGAGGGGGGAAAGTATGAGGTGGGGGAGTACGTTGTTAGGGTTGGAGGCGGAGAGGGTGGTGGAAACGGGGATGGTGTTCGAGGAGAGGCTATTGGGAGCGGAGGTGTCGGAGGGGACGTGAAGGCGGAGGTGTTTCAATGGGCTGGGGATGCGGGGAGTGAAGAGTTGACCGAGTGGGGGGTTGATCTGGATGCGTGGCGGGAGAAGTTGATGGGGCCGTTCTTTGGTTGGTTTGAGGGCTGAGGGATTCGTTTGTTTGGAATTAGGTATTAGATTACCGCTGAGATTTTGAACTTATGTACATGAATGTTTGGGGGCTGCAATTTATGCGAATCGCTCCGGCCCTTGTTTTGTGTCTGCCGCGAGGGTTGGCGCCGGGTGGGCGGGCAGTTCGTTGGGCGGCGGGTGCATGAACATGTGATTCGGCAGTGGTTGTCCTTGCATCGACGGGGTGGAAACCGCGCCGAGGTTTTGGTATGGCCCGGGCATCTGGACGGCCCCGGGGCCGTAGATGGGCTGCATGACATACACTGTCCTCGGCATGCGGTTCCGGGTGTTGGTTTCGTAGCAGGCGATGACGAAAAGAGCAAAGTGGATGAGCCTGGCGATGACAACATGTTAGATGTGGCCAACCAACCAACCCCTCCCCCCCCTCAACAATAACACTCACGTTGTGATAACGCCAAACACAATCATGGCTCGTCCCTTGCCCTGAATCTCCGTCACGAGCGCCCGGTCCTCGTCCGTGACCTTGGACTCATCGTACCGGTATCGGTCGCTGTCGTATCCGCTGTAATCGTCGATCATATAGCGGGGCCTTGAGATCACTCCGAAGGAAGAAAGCAAAAGGTCGACGATGGCCCAGCCAAGCCAGGCGAGGAGGTCGATGGCCACGATGGCGCCGGGGTGGATTCCTCGGTTTCCGCCGCGTTTCAGGATGCACACGGCTTCGGCGACGTCCCAGATAAAGGTGACAATAACCTGGCGGCGGAAATGTGGTCAACTAATCACATTCGCGCAGAGATATTCGGACAAGAGAGGCAACTCACGGCAGGGATCAAAACCACCATTAGCAGGTCTGCGGAGGAAATTCGGGGGTTTGCTGCGAGTGACCCGCTGAGACCAGCAAGAATGATGATACTCAGGACAGATCCCGCTCGGAGACCCAGCTTCGACCTCCACATCCCCGGCGGGGAGACATACTTTGGCGGTTGGTTTTCCATTTTGACGCTTGACGATGCAGGAACCAGGAACGAACATTTCAAAAGTTCAAAATCACAAAATGCGGCCGCTTTTTTCCAGAAATAAAACCCCATGATGAAAGTGGCGGAGCCCCTCCCCTGGTGCCTGCCTGTCCCCAGCGGAGTGCCATGTTGCAAAAAGCTTGGTTGCAATCAAACACGAGCCCGGCGGCGAATGGGACCGCCGAAAGTTGAAGGATTTCTCCAGCAGGGAACTTGTGCCAGAAATTGGGGTCCATTCAGGGGCCAGACTGCGGCTAAAAAGGAGAGCTCGCCAAGGCCCTGATCCAGGCACGCCAAGGAAGTTCCAGGCGCGCCCAGCCTTGTGGATCTCAGCAATGTTCAGCTCTTGCAGGTGGCCAAGAAATGGATAACATGGGCCATGATTCGTAATTCACAGGTATAGATATACATACATACCGACCTACCTAAGGTAGATAGTCGTCCCGGGCTGGCGAAAACAAGCATACCTCCACAATACAACATACCTGGAGCATGACGACGAAACCCTGCGAATTCGGGGACTTGGACGCTCAAAGTAGTGGTCAGCCAGCCATATGAAGCACAGACTGCTGCCATGTTCTGCCTCCCTCTATTACGTTTGGCGGTTTCTGCTGGTTTTTTAACGGCGCGGCCTGCCGTCTTTTCTATTTTCTGGCATAATCGATTGTAGAAGGCAACGCCGAGCAACACGGTCAAGTATGGGGACTTGACCCCGTGGCCTATAATTTAGGCTTTTGCCGTCATCATAATTCGAGTGTCGTACACGACAGGGTCCGCTGTGGGTCGAGGGCCAACCGGCGGGCGTCAAGAACTTGCCTTTTTAGGGGAAGAAATGACAAGGAGAAAGCGCGAGGTCGGAAGGAACCGCTCTTTTCAGTCCGGTAACCATCGGCTGTAAACATAGCAGCCTAACCCTCAAGGTGCAAGATAAAGGGGGAGTGGCCCGGGGAATCTGGGGACGGAGCCCTCATTCACGACATCAAACAGAATATCTACGGTGCCAAAATAGACCAGATCCGAACCACCGCTAACCGGAGGCACAACCGCGCATGCTAGGTATAAAAGGTCACTAGCTAGTTAATATGGCCCGACTTGGGTACCGCCACTTTTTGGGAAAGAAAAATGTTGACAAGGCACTACACGCACTGTTCCCACCATGTGCATTAAGGTTAGGTACTTGCCTAAGGTGGTACTTAAATATGTACCTAAGGTGGGTAGGTAGGTAGACACCTGAAAGCAACGGATGTCGCATATAAACCGAAGATCTCAAACACTCGTCGAGTCTGGTTGTTTGTCGACGCCTTAAACGAATGTGGCAAAAGCAATGCGGTCAGACTTGTTGACAGCTTCAAGACCTTACTAAAAAAGTCTTCTATACCAGTCTATTCGTCTTGAACAGTGTCGTACTTGCTTCCCTTATCATCATTACCTAAGCCTACATTTGGAGGGAACGGGGTCCGAAATATACGCCGAGGCCGGAAACCAAAGGGATACCTAGTTATTGCGATTTTGGTGTACGACCAGCTTTCCTTGTTCCAGACACGATGGTCAAATATTCCGGCCTTGATAACAGAACGTGGCTGGAATAATGTCTGAAATTCGACGTAACAGCAGGCTGCTATTACATGCGCAAGGCAGCCTGCCTTAGAAGAAGCAGTAGTCAATATATCCCCCGCCTGCTGCTGTTGCTCTCCGAGGAAGTTCTGTAATCTTGGAAAGAAGTCATTTCAGAAACGCTGAGTCAACCATCTCCCCAATCCCGGCAATCCGCTGTCCGCTCCGGTCGAATGCGAAGAAGACGGCATGTTCGTGATCAATCGTTTTTCTTATTGTTTAGAGCAGAAAGTGCTGCGAGAGAGAGTGCATGTATTCCCGTTTCCAGCGTCGGATGTATGAGAGGAGCGTTGAAGGGAGAGTGATTAATCGGAATGGCATCCAAAAAGCGGCCCTCTTCATGCGCCCGGCGGAGTGCTTCAGGGTCAGCTCGGATTACATCCAGGAGAGGGGGTACAAAGAGAGAAAAGGTCGCCAAGTGAGGGAGGAGAGGGAACAAAGGGTGATTAAAAGGGGAGTTAAGGAGGAGAGTATATGAGGAGGAGGGGGTAAACGTCTCCTGGGAACGCAAACCCATTTTCCCCAACTTAACTCTGAGCCAAGTTATGCCATGCCCCTTGAACGTTAAATGTAGAAACGAGAGATGGTTGGAAGAGTAAATAAACGCAGCAGAAAGGGGGGTCCTCGAGGTTGAGGAGGGTGAAGAGTTTGACGACGCGCAACAACCAAGGGTCGGGCGAATTCCGCTCGTGGAATATATAAAGCCATGGTTATGTCACCGTAAGGAGGGCACGTGAGAGAACAAGCCAAAGAAGTGGCTGGAATGCAGCCATGGAGAGATGGCATGGCTAAAAACGCGGTACTTACTTGCAATGAGATATGCTGTCCTTGATTCACCTCGAGACAGTTCTGGATTCTGGTGAATATCCTTATATAGCGCCTCCCACAGAAGAAGCTCCGGTGAGTACTTGCGAACGATAACGCCGGGATCCATTGCAACTTTGGCGGCAGCTATCCGGGTTGCTTCCACGGCGTTGTGTTTTGTCGGCGTTGTGATGGTCCGTCCACCTGAGTGTAGCGTTGGTGTGGAGTTTGTTGTGGGGAATGGAATTGCCCAAGGCCAGGAGCGATAATATGCGTGGCAGATTCTCGGCGTCGGAAAAAAGGAAAGGCATGACCTGCGCCTCAGACGCCACAAGGTTGTCCATACAGAACATGTGGGCAGTCAGGGTATCGCAAATACAGTGGCTGTGTTATCTCTCGTACTGTACCGAGGAGAGGGATTATGGAAGCGCTGGGGCCCGTCACAAAGTGGGCGACATCTCTGAAGCTTTGGAGCTCACCGACGAGGGCGAGCGGGCCGACGATATTGTCATCCGGGACAAGGTTCTCGAGTGGCTCTCCAACCCGCACAAACACCTGGACTCATCAACTCCTAACCAGTTAACGATGAACACCAGCGGATACGCCAAATGGCTATTAATATTCGATACTGCCGATAATCTCGACCTTATCAAAGAGTTCCTACCACCCTCTATCTATCTTGATGACCTCGAGAGACCCGATGGCGAAAGTCCATTTCATGGGGGGCGGTATCGACCTCCCACCCATGACAACAAGCGAGTGTACCTTGCTCCCTCAGAAACAAAGGGACGAAACTAGCAGTCCCACGGCGTACGACGCTGCCCTGAAGCTGGTAGGAAAGCTGGGGACCATCCCCCTCGCCATCTCGCAGGTTGCGACCCAGATCCGCAGGAACTAGATGACCATCGACGAGTACCTCGGTCGCCACAACGGCGAATCCCTCCTTGACGAGCTGAACAAAGTCAAGTCCTTGCCGCCAAAGGAGCAGTACAAGTTTACCGTGGCTACCGTCTGGGATCTCGAACATTTTCCCGCCCGGCATTGGCCCTTGTCCGCGTCATGGCTTTCCTTGACCCGGACGGTGTCGTCGAGAGCATTTTAGAGCAGCAGGTGGCGGCGGAGACCACGCTGCTTAATACGACCGTATACTTGCACGCATACCCTTTACCGGGAGACCAATATAAGCATGCCCGCTGAAACAGTGTGCGGTTGGTAAGGTTGATAATGGTGAATTAAAAATTGCAACCTTCGCGGGGGAGGTTCTAAGGATTACTTGTATAAAGGGGAGTTTCACGCCGGTTACGTTCCGAGATTGCTACCTTTTATCAATTTCCCGAGGTACTTTTGAAGCACCTTAGGTGCGTAGCCATACATGCGCACTACCACGGCATCGTCTCTCCCCACCGGTTCATAAACGTTCCAATTTGCTCCGGCCCGACGTTGTCGAGCACCTTGGCGATGCCGGCGATGCCGGCGATGCATTGGTCTATGTTGTCCCGGGAGCGGAAGCTCGAGAGCCCAGTGGCCACGTATCCGGGGTAGATGGCAATTGCGGCAATATTGTTGCTAGAATTTTTCTAGGTATCAGTTCACGTTTGCTGAGAGGTGAGAGAGGCAGCACCTTACCCATTCATCTGGAACTCTTTGGCGAGAGTGACAGTCAGCATGTTCAAGACAACCTTTGACAGGCGGTAGCCTATATCCTCGCCTTGGCACGCTGTAATGGTTATGTTAGTAACTCTCCTTGATAGAGGAGGCGTGCTTGGCATACTTGTGATGGAAGCAGATCTGGAAGAGATGTTGACAATCACGCCTTTCCTAGCCTTTTTCGGTTGTCGTGGAAATGCTTGACGGTGAGGAACGGGCCCTACAACAGAATAGTTGGGTTAGATCAAGATGTAGCCAAGACCTAGGACGGGAACCGAATATTTTGGGTAGTATTAAGTAGTGAGGGGTTTGCTGGAGGGAGCTAAAAGAAGAAAAAAACATACACACGACGGTGTTGATAGCGAATTTCTTCTTGATGATCTTAGCCGTGTGTTCGTACCAGTTGTCTGGCTCAGGGCCGATGCTTGCATATCCAGTAGTGTTAGCTTAGTCCGAAAACAAATATTAAAGAAGAACCCCCCTCCCTGTTCTCTTCTCTTTCCTTTCATCTTCTCTTTTTTTTTGTCTTTTCTTTTCTCCTTTTTGCCTCCTATTTTATCAACCGAAAAGGTGAATTGTTCAATGTGTGTCGAGACGCCAATCTATCCCGGCGACATTGATGAGCATGTCCAAGGGCCTGTCCCTAAAATGCTTCGCGGCCTCGGCGATAGTCTCCTCTCGGGAGACGTCAATAGTGAGAATTTTGGACGCAATGGCTTCGATCTGAAACGTGACTGCCTCAGCTTCACCGTGCACGCACTTGAGAAGAAGAGGGGTTTGGGGGCGCGCAAACCTCCTGGACTGAAGGATTATTCGCTTCTTTGGTCTGTGGTCTGACAGGTGCCACAATGTTCCAGTTCCGATCCGGAAACGCTCGCGTCAGGTTGAAGCCGATGCCACGATTGGCGCCTTGATGCCTCTCTGTCGGGTTTTTGGGAACGGTCGGGATGCGCTGCACTCACCAACGAGGAGGGCTGTGCGGGGCATGTCGAGCTGTATGTGAGGGGCGGTTATTTGTGGCAGCAATCTGCTTGGGAACGAGAGAAAATTGAAGATCAAGGTAAGGCGGGAGAATATATGGGGTGTGCCATGCAAGACTAACGCGGTGAAACAATCTCCCAACTCCTCCTGACTGCCTGTGTGTCCTGCTGCTGCTGTCTCACCAGCACGAGACACGAGAGGAGTGCGGCCAGTGAACGAAGCGTACCACGCGGTGTTCCGCGTGTGCACAGGTTATAGTTCAGCCCAAGGAGAGGAGCCCACGACCAAAACCCCGTAGTTAGCTGTTTAGGTGTCTGTCGCTTCATTCATGTGTTTGGAACTCCTAAACAACGGCTGCCGTGTTCTGCTGGGAGAAAAAAACCCTGGAGTCCATTCTGGGATACGCACAAAATGATACTGTACCCTATTGTATTCTTGTTACCTCCCTACCTGGAACGCTCAGCAACACGATCAAGTATGGGGGCTTGGCACCGTGGCGTATAATGCAGTCCTTTGCCATGATAATGATTCGAGCATCGTACGCAGCTGGGCCCGATGTGGATTGAGGACCAGCCGGCGAGCGGCAAGGACTTTCACTTGCCTTTTTAGCGGAAGACATGTCCAGGAGAAAGCGCGAGGTCGGAAAGAAACGCGCTTCCCTGTCCGGTGACCATTGGTTGTCAACATAGCAGCCCTAACCCTAGAGATGAAACAACAAAGGGGGTGAATGCGGCCCTTTTCTTCAGCAACAAATGCCCACGAGGCAAAAATGAGCCAAATAGCAAACACCAGAAGCACCACAGCACAAGTTGCGTATGGCGCATCCCTCGCCGTGAGTCCATAAAAGAGAGCAGCTACTGGACAAGATCGTCAAAACTAATCTTGGTGACGCCAATAGTCTTGCCATCAGCCAGACAAAAGCACCGCAAGATGCCTTCGTCAGACCTGAAGTTAACGCCGACTTCGTACTTGAGGTGATACTCCACGCTGCTCAGTACCATCCTTTGTTCAAACCTGGACATGTCGACATTTGTAAAATCCACACTAATGGTACCGATGTGTTCCATCCCTGTAGCCCTGTCAGTTAACTTATCTATTGCGAGAGACGGATACAGTTTTGATATACCGGAGTCCGTGAGACGATCAGGTGCCAATTCACGGTTACACGAGTACAGATCCTCGGTAAAGACATATGAGTCACCGGGTGACCAAGTTCTCCTTACCGGCACGGTTCGGTAGGTCGTGTTAGAAAGTTCAGCACCCTATTTTCTCACTGTTAATAACAGTATTCTCAAGATGGTGGCGGTTATTCCAGCGACAAGGGACGGCTAAAGTGGGCGGCAATGAGTCTGTAACGGACCTTGGCCATCAGCCACTGCACGCGGCCCTTACAGTACGTTTGACCCCATGAAACGTAAGCGTCTTTCTCATCGTCAATGCCTGGTCGAAAGTACATCCCACAATTGAACCCATAATGACGCCGGCAGATGAGCGTGTGCGGCATGACTCCCTCAAGGCCCCTGATAGCGGCGCCGCGAACGACGGCAGCTTGGCTGTGACGTAATTAGTACTAAAGACGAGGTTAAGACCATAACGGACGGCCATGCTCATTACCAAAAGGTTGGCCGGATGCATTTGATTTCGCCGTTGGCATCACACCAGGAGTCCAATTTCTGCTTCAGGTAGTCCGAATTTCCGAAGCCACCAACCAGGACAATGGTCTATGCATAAAACCGTCAGTCGCCATGATTCTCTGGCTCTAGGTGGTCGGTTAGACCTACGTTAATTCTCTTGCCCTTGGTGCGCGAAATGTACTCGACCTGGCGACCGAGGAGACGCAGAACATCCTGAACGACCGGATCGAAGAGCATCCGCATGTCGCGCCTAAGGAGGAAAACAAATGTCAGTGGAGTAATAAGTGGTCGCTTTTGACGATGGGAACTGGGTACTCACTTCGACAGAATAACAGCCGCCTCATCCTCATCGTAGTACTTGTGTTTTAATTCACCTTGCATGTCGATGGGATGAATCTCATAGGAGTCGTTTTCGGAGCTGCCAAAGCTCTGTTTCGCCTTCTCAAACGATGCCATGAAGCCGCTCCCGGGACCTCTCCGCCGGGGCGGGACGTCTTCGAAGGCTGTGCCGAATCGCCGGGTCATGAGGGCAAAAAAGTTGCGGTCGATATAGGTAGATCCGCATTTCCCGCCTTCAAAATTGGTTAATTATTTCCATCTTGTAGCCATTGTGGAAGTGTCATACCGATCCCGACACAAATCTCATCGAACTCCATCGATGGAAAGGTTTTGCGAATTGTGTAAGTCGTGATATCCTTCAGTTGATATTAGTTCTGGCCGCAATGGCTATCTCAAGTTATTTGGACTCCCGGAGTCCGATGAAACTCACCACAGTGCCCCCTCCGCAGTCGAGAATGAGGATGTTATCTCCGGTCTAGCATACAGATTAACGTCAGACGAATACCACAGTGCGGGAACCGCATTTCTCACGAGATGTTCTCACCTTCACGGCATTCGCGGATCCCGGCCGGAGGTCCTTCCTCAACGCCGCCACCGCTGCTGCTTCGGGTTCGGGGACCATCCGGATAGCGTCAAAAGAACGGGAGCCAAAGCCAGCCGCCTTGGCCGCCTCCCACGTAGCCGTCCGGGCCTTATCGGTCCAAATGGCCGGCACAGTCAGGTAACACTCCATCGGCGTCATGTCAAAGATCTCGGGCGTGATACGCATCTTCAGGTTGTCGACGACAAAACGGTACACCTCAGTCAAGAAATCCTGGCACACCATCTGCGCGTCCTTGCCTTGCGGGATGTGAAAAAGCGCGGAGCCCGCGGCATCGCGTAGCGAGGGGTCGTCAAACTCGGCCGTCTCAGCCGACGTGTCCAACAGCAGCTTCGTCCATGAACATGAGACCATGCCCGGGCGCACCTCATAGCCCCAGTGGTTGCGGCGCGCGCTTCGGTTCTCGGCCCCGTAGGCAATCACCGTGGGTGTTTTCCAGTTGCCTTCGACTGGGCGGCCGTCGCCAGGCCAGGTTCGGATCACGTCAATGTCATCGATGCTGGTCTTGTCTGAGGTCACGTAACTGACGCCTGTGCAAAGTTCAAGTTTACTTGATATGAGACAGCGCTTTTAGCATATTCGCAGACTGGGTGACGTTACCAGTGAATGTGGTCCCATAGTCCACTCCAATAATGATTTTCAGTCTATCCCGCGCCAACGGCGTGGAGTTGGGCGCATTGGCTACCATTTCGAACACGGTTTCTTGGGTTGGGGATGGATATCGTAGGACGCCGCGGAGGGCTGGGCCACGTAGACGCCTGAATCCGATACGGCCGCCGACCCTTTTGAGAAATGGGCAAGGTTGGGCGGGGTACCCATGGGAGGCGCCCCAACATGCATATTATCTGATGCAAGTTGACTGAGTGTGACGACCCTGACAGGGACCCATGCAGGCAGCAGAACCAGGTGTTGCAAGGCTCACAGTTGCTTTTATTCGGCAGGGCCATAGATCGTAAAAACAGTAACGGATCAAGTTCGCTTGCCCTTGAACCCCGTATTTGTAAAAGTTCTTCCCATATCTCTAGGTGCTCAAGAAAAACCAGTTCGAGGGCAAAAGTCGCCATGGTGTGTGCCTGGAGGAATGGGATTGGTACGGGGGGATTGAAACCAGGATGGAGGGCCTCATTGCATTGACATGGGGGAACTTTTGGACCCCGCCTTTGGACGCCCACTGTATGTGTGTACCACCCCAGGGATGCACAGGCACAGATAGGGCCGCCGTGCTGGACTGCGCATGGCTCACAATCCTCGACCCTTCCCCCCCCGACATCAACAGGCTCCGCAGCTCCCCAAGGTTAGATAATTACATACTTTGCCTATCACAGTCGCATCGCTCTTTTGCTGCTTAACCTTGGTCATCTCAACTTTCCATTTGAGGCCCGAAGGGTAAAAATAAGTTGACGAAAAATTGTCGGAAATGCAAGACGAGGCTCGAGATCAAGACCTTCGCACGTCACGCCCTTCCCGGGAGGCATATCCCTCCGGGAGACGCCCGGAGTTGACTGCGGGCCGAGACGGTGGATCCGGACCCTCACATGGAAGGACAAGAAGCGGTGCATGGCTGCCCGGATGGCTTGGGCGCTGGGGTGACTCCGGAGAAGAAGCTACCGAGAACGAGATCTTGATCGACGAGTTGCAGACCAAGATTCACGAATTACGAAGCCAGATCCGCGACGCACGTCACGAGGCCAACGAAGCGTGGGACAAGTTTCATGCGGAACAGAAAGCAAATCGGCGGCTCGCTCAAACTGTCAAGGAGATGGAAACTGAGCGTGATAACATGAGTCTCGGCGTGAAGAAGCAGGAAGCCCAGATCCGACAAGTCCAAGCCCTTGCATTTGAAGGGATTGGAGGCGACTCGTGGGCCGCGGGCGACGACAGCACAGCTCGTGCCGACCTGGAGAATCTCCATGGCCGTCTGAAAAATTGGGCAAAAAAGCATGCGACTGGTGAAATGAGCGAGGTGCGGGGTTTGGCTTCGGACGAGTACGCCTCGTTGATTCAGCTCCTGGCTGCTGTCGTCCGATTCCGTTCCGGGGCGCCGAATGTCAGCGGCATCGATCATCTCCAATCCGGTCCTATGAACCGGAAGTCGCCTGCCATATGTCTCCAGGGCCTGCTGGCGCATCATGTTTACGTCAACATCATCAACCGACCATTCTTTGTTCTGGGCGAGGCTAGTGAGGCATTACAAAATATTTACCGCGCAATTATCCAAGGTGAGAAATTTACGGACGGGAGATGGCATTCCAGCAGGTGCTAACTCGGATCTATGAAGTCAGCCCAAATGAATCTCATCTGTGGCGCTCCAGAACGCTCCGGCTCCTCGCTACCCCGTCAGCCAACGTGCAACAAAGGGATGGGCGACATTGGCACAACTACAGCGCATCTCAGAAAGCAATCTGCCACCAATTCGCCAGTGAGTTCTACGGCAGTCCGGCCAAGCACCTGATCAAACCAGCAAGCCGCGAGGGCGGAAAGGCAGGCACGCAATGTTTCGATGACTTGGAGTCCATCCTTCAGTATGCCGGGGAGCTGTCCTACCGGCTGTGGACTCGACGGACAGTGGCGCGTGTGATATCGTTGCCCGAGCTCCGCAATCAGCCGTTCAAAGTGGGTTCCGATATTATGACAGCGCACCCACTCCATCGGCTCTATGAGGACGACGACCGGTGTGATGGCTGGTTTGTTGGTGTCGTAGCGCACCCCGCCATCGTCGCATACGGGAGCAGCGATGGAAAGGATTACAGTAGTGGTAGAGTGTGGATGAAGGCGGAGGTATGGTTGGATGAAGATAGTGGCGTTAAACTTGGAGCACCGTAGCGTGGTGGTATGACGTGGAGGTATGCAATTACTTTTGTTTCCTAGCAGAAATAAATTATACTTCTTGAAGCTTCACAAACGCCTCCATGAAATGCTTCAGTCCCGTAAAAGAGGTAAGCTGGTGTACCTAGACGAACCTTCAAGGTGTTTCAACGCAATGTTGAAGTTGCAATGGTTTGTAGTTCTTTCGGTTTCGAGTAATCAGGGCATTACTTTCATTGCGGTCCCTATTATCAAGGAAGGCACCTACGCCCCTGGAGTAAAATTCCGATTCCCGCATTGCCGTAATTTCCATTTCGGCGATGTTCCAATGGCTTGGGATTTGGTACTCAGGTTGAGCCTCCTGCTCGGCCAGAGTGAGAAAACAATGGCAAGTAAATATTCGAATTGCGAGAATGAACTAAATCACGCACATCAGGCCTGTTTGGGTAGAAAGCTCTCATTGTTACATTCCCCCAATTTGTTATTATCGCCATCACTCTGGATCTAGGCAACAAGAATAACAAAACACTCGGTCACATCCACTGAGTCCAAGATAGTGCTTGATAGCTAATTACGGAAGGACAGATAAAACCGATTCAAGTGTGAATGATCACACCATATTCTTAGCTAACAGTTGTGGCAGTTTATTTTCTCTCACTTCACAAACCTCAGCCGTGAAACATTTTGGGTCGTTGAGGGAATGGAAATGATACCCCAATATCTTGACAAAGTCCAGGTTGCAATACATAGTTACTTTGTTGCGTACTTGGGGCCAAGGAGGAGATTCTTTCAAGTAGTCAATTTTGCTTACTGGAGGTGGGAAGGGTTCTGAGCTTCCTTGTACGTTCCCGTCTGAACAAGCAATTAGACCAGTACAAATGCTTCCCTTCATGCGTCTCCAACTGGCTTCATGATGTTTTTATACCCTGCCTTGGTAATACCTCTGAGGGCGTTAGAGGGTACCGTCTTTGCTAATAATGTCCTCGTTACCGCCTCCTTCTTTTAGTCATGCCAGCCTTGTTAGCCTTGATTGGGGTGAACTAATGGTAGCATTCGGCACCCACCCTGGATGGACCCCTCCTGGCATCGTCATCGTCGACGTTTGTGGTGCTTCCCCTGAGCCTGGGATGGCCAAAGAGTCCCCATCTGGAAGTCAGCTCGCCCGCTTGTCTCTAGGATAACCAGAAGTTGACATCCGATGAACCTGCTCTGCGGGGACTGGTGGCTCATCTCGACAAACGGCTTTCTTACTGCCCCCCTTGTTGCTGTCTTCCCAACATCGTCCCCCTTTGACACCCGGGGCTGATATCGCGTTTGGCCATCATCCCCTGGGCTCTCCGGCCCCTTTCTGCGCCTCTCAGTCCCTATCGGCCTCGTCGACCTTTTCTTTCTGTCGTCACCATGCGTCGTCGTCCGAATTTGAACGAAACGCTTGTGTAAGTGATTCCCCTTTCCTGGACGCTTTGAGCACGCCGCCGAGACTGGTAAGCACCATTCAGTGCACCACAATAAGATGGCTTTGTCGAAGAACAAACCGTCACTGGTGCAGAGTGTGCGAGGATTATCAAGCTAAATCTGGCGGCGAATGAGGCGCTACGATCCATCTGACCTTGCACTTGTCGATTTTTTTTCGCCCTTCAAGAGTCCAACCCGGGTCGCTGCCCTCCTTCCTCTTCCTTTCCTCTTCTTCTTTTTCCTTTCAACCTCCCACATCCACCTCGCCACCACCCTTCCTCTCTGCCTTCGTTCTCTCGTTTTCGCCCGCCTGGTCAGCATCGCCGACCAAACCACCACCACCATGGCGCCCACCACGCTGGGTAGGTCCGCCTCGGGCGGACACGACTACGAGCCCTTCGCCAAGGGTTACGAGGCGGGGTTCCGGCACGGCTGGGATCTCGGCCTCCAACGGGGGAAGGAGGAGGGCCGCGGTGAGGCGGCGGCTCAGATCGAGTCGCGCGCCGGCGACGACGCTGCTGTGGGCGGCAAAGAGGCCCGGGGTTCGAGTAAGTTCCTGTTTTGTTGTGCTCGACTCCCAGCTCCCGCAGCATCCCGCCTGTTTCCCTGATTTCTCTATGGTTGCCCGTCGGGTCCCTTTGTGTTTTCCGTTTCTGCCGACTGTTGCAAATCGGGGCGGCCCGCGAAACAAACACCCGACTAATCATAACCCATTCAGACCCCCAGCAATACGAGTTTGGCGTCTGCCTGTTGAGCGACGCCGTGTTGCGCGAGGCCTCTGGCGACGCCTCTTCCATCCGGGAAGAGGACGTCTTCTACGACGCCCGCTCCGTCGTCTCCGCGTCCGGCTCTGAGGAGTCGGACCTCACGGACATTTTCTACGACGCAGAGCCGCAGATTGCCGCCGCCAGCTCCGACCGCGGCGAGAAAGAGAAGGCCGCCCCGGCCACAAGCACCACCCCTCGGGCCACAGCGCCCAACACCAATCTCCCGTCCTCCTCGGAGGACCAGCTCGACCTTTCGCCCAACACGGGCAACGACATCCCCGCGCCGTCCCCCGGCACCACAAACCCCGACAACAACGTTGTCAGCCTTGCTGTGGCCCCCACCCAGCAAACCTCATTGTCTCCTGTGGTCCCCAAGTTCCCCACCACGGAGAAGACGACCGTTGCCCCTGCTCCCATCCCGGGCGCAGCTCACAACAACAACAACAACGACGGCGACAGCGCCAAATCCTGGATGAGCGAGGAGTTTATCGCCAGCATTGTCGCCATCCTTTCCGACGAGGGCAACAAGGGTGGCCCCATCCTCCACCCCACCACGGACGAGGACATCGCCATCAACACCGCCACGCCCCCCCAAATCCCCGCCTGGCCTTGGAACCCCCGTCCCTACGCCCTCACCACGGCCGACATCTTGAACCTGACCACGACCAACGGAGACCTGATTCCCTCCAGCCTCTACAACATCCCGCTCCCGCACACCATCACCCCGGTGCCCCCCTCCATGTTCACCGCCCCCTCCGAACTCCGCCCTCGCCCCCCTTACCCCACGCTCAACGGCGCGCAGCACAACATCTACTTCCTCCTCTCCCAGGGCCGTGTCGTGGTCGACTCTCCCTGGCGCGTGCTTATCGGCCCGCTGAGCGATTCCGCGCGCGCGGCGTGGGGTGCCGATGCCGGCAGGAAGTACCTGCGTAGCAAGCTCGTGCGCGCCCCGGTCATGGCTGCTGCTATTTCCACGACTAACTACGGCCGCGGTGGCTACGGCGGCTCGGGTGGATTTGGTGGTGGCCGGGGCCGTGGCAACAACGGTCGCGGTGGCAGAGGTGGTCGCGGCGGCCGTGGAGGCGGTGGTCACGGTCGCGGCCAGGGTGACTGGCAGATGGACCAGACCGAGCAGGTGGATCCTCCGGGCGGCTTGATGTTTGCTGAGCTGCTGCGTGCCGAGGGTGAGGAGGTTTGGTACGTCCTTGCGACGTTCGATGCGCAGGCCAAGGCCCGTGATGCGGTCGATACCTTTGCCGGTTACGCGTGGTAAGTTGTTACTTCTGGGTGTTGGTGACGGGCTGCCGGGGAATGCGAAGCTGACGATGGTGTGTTCACAGCGGTGGTTCCAT
The DNA here is from genome assembly GCA_023383405.1 of Chaetomium cochliodes. NCBI lineage: Eukaryota > Fungi > Ascomycota > Sordariomycetes > Sordariales > Chaetomiaceae > Chaetomium > Chaetomium cochliodes. Next base: position 819,804 of record JAKWJL010000009.1, on the reverse strand, counting down.
TATGTGGGCCTGGATTTACCAGGAGGAGGAGTGAGCTTCGGAACACGGCATACAAACATGGCTAGAAGGAATGGCATCGTATAATATCCGATAGCAAGCTGGTTTCAGACCGTGGTTCGGACAGAGGGAGTACTCGAAGCCCGGCTATCTCCAAGAATTGGTATAGAGTTACAGATCGATACCCGAATTAAGGTGGCTGTTAGCTCAGACTTTGGGTCGTCGTCCCGTCCTTGATGATTATATGCCACCGTCATCACGCTCAGCACCTGTCGCCGCACCTTTCCTTCCCGCACTCCTCCTTCGTTATCGCCCCCTTCTATCTCAAACGCTCCACGTCTCCGTCCGCCTCCCCTCATGAATGCCTTGCCATGGAATCCCGTGCGGATTTCGTAAAATCCCCTCATCTTCCAAAGCCTGCAGGGCATCCCGTGTCCACGCTTGGCACTTGTAGAGCTTCTCTCTGGGAAACAGCCGCTTCGGCCCGTTGAACTGTTTCTTAGGCGCGGGCAGGGCAGCGCAGATGCGGTCGATACAGTTGAAATCACTCCCCTCAACCGTCCCAAGCAGAGTCTTTCCGAGAAATGAGTCTTCTTCGCGGGCATCACGGAACTTGTACGTCATGCCTTGGGCGATGCTGCCCTTAACTTGATACAGGAAGGCACGTGGGCCGGTATTGGGCATGGTAGACTGCAGGGCGGTGTTCTCGACCATGATCGCGTGGTGGTCCCCCTTGCCTCCTCCGAGTGACTCGGCAAGGTAGATGTTGTATGCCGGCATGGCGTGGTGGTGTTGGCTGAGCTGCAGTGAGGTATCGCTTGGTTATTTGAGATTGGACAAGTCAGAGGCAGAGGTTAGCGGCGTCGACGTGGTGCGGGTTGGAGAGCGGTGCTGTAACAGAAGGTAAATGTATGGTATGAGGAGGGAAAGAGGAAGCGAGTCTGCCATATTTGATATTTGAACACAAACAACTTTGCTGCCTAACCGGCTGAGGTTCGGCCCCATCAGTATCCAGAGCCCAATCAGTGGAATGCCCAGTGTTTACATTTCCACCTTGTGCCATCCTTCCATTTTCTGTTCCAGAATGACCACCTGTGACTTTCGCACAATATTATAGTGTGAGTGAGAAGAGCGGATAGCCATCCCAATGCAAGCATAAGTCCCATGTGATCCAGATCTCCAACAGTACACAAATTTTAATCCCTACTCCCAATGATATCCGTCACCAACCGAAGATGTTGACTTGCGACTCCCGAGTCCCGAGTCTTAAAGTCTGAATATCCGGATGCCAGGTTGCCACGATCACTTTCCATCCCCCTCCCCCCTTCGTCCATCAAATGACCCACTTGCCGCCCACGCTTGGCTCCCATTTCGTCTTATGATAACTACCCCCATTCGCGCTCTAAACTTGACTCTCAATCTCAAACCTCAAGCGAACGCCCCCCCGTGCCCTAGCCACGGCACCACAACATCAACCACGTCAACGCGAGAGACAGGTACGGAAACTGCTCATAATATGAGGCTGTAGGATACTACGTTGCATATTACGTAATGATTGGTTAACTAGTTAACGTAATCTATCACCTTCTGGGACACACCACCTTGTGGGACACTTTTCTGACCCACACCCCACCACGTCAACTTTAGACACACCACACAACACCAAAACTAGTCTATTTAAAATGCAGTCTACATCATTCGAGTCCTTACTTATAGGGGCATTTCCTGGCGTTGTGCTCCACCGAGCCGCAAACACTACACTTTGGCTACGCCCGTGTTTGTGCCTTTGGTGTAGTTGCGTTCGACGGCCCCGCCTCTCCTTCTTCTACCTTGGGACGGGCTTTCTGGCGTCCCTAACCCTTCTGAGGAGCTTTCTTGGAAGCCTCGATGTGAGCTTGACCTTCTTCAATTGCTATGGTCCCTCCTATCTGGATGAAAGCTCGGCGTACCCGCTTTTTCTTTTACCGAGCGTTTTCAGCCCGGAGTCGCGAGTTCTCGTCATGTAGAAGGACAGCGTTATACATCGCCATTTGGCAGCCCTTGATGATTTTCTGAAGCGCTCGATCTGTTGGACTTGCCTCTCTCCGGCGTTTCCTTTAGAGAGAGTCAAGCTCGACTATATTGACTGGCGTCTTGAGAGGCAGACTTGGCGGCTGGTCAGGGGTAGGAGGGGGGCTTGGTGTCCGTATCTTAGTTTACAGCCGACAGAGAACCTGATTTGGATCAAAAGGCGAGATCCCCGTAACTCTGAAGCCACTTCTGATGTTCTTCATAGTGAATGTCTTCTATCGAGCCTCAAGAAGCAGATCGAGAAACCTCGGCTTGTCGATGTGATAGACGCCAAGCGATATCATCGCTTTGACAAGGTCGCCATACACCCGCTTAAGCACAGCGAAACAGCTGACGTCAAGAGCTTGGCAATAGTGTGACGAGTGAGGAGGCATACACTCAGTGAGAATCCGATGCTCAGTGCAGAACTTGTCAAATGCAGGCGCCATATGACTTCTATGGCCGTCGAGAATGAGGAGCCGATACCGACCAACAGTCCGGTCTCGAGTCTGTAGCTCGAAGATGTCTCGCAACCATATAAAGGTAAGTTCGTTGGTCGTCCAGCCGTTATCGCTAACTCCAATGCGCCATGTCTTTGGTAGCGCTGAGCTATCGTACCATGACGAGATGTGGACTTTCCCCTCGAAGATGATCATTGGATCGAGACTCCAACCTGTCGCGTTGATACACTCGATGACAGTGGCCCACTCTCGATTTCCAGGCTGGATAACAACAGGCCGATTCCGTCGGTCAGATCGAGTGACTACCTTAGACGTGCTTGCGACACCCATTTGGAAACCGGTTTCATCAAAGTTGTAGATATCGTTATCGAGAACACCGTAGTCGCTAATAGTCTTTCGCACCCGCGCAAACCACGCTGAAATCTTCTCTGGGTCTTCGCATAATGCTCGCTGATAGTCGTATTTTCTTGAATACTTCGTCTTCAAATGGGGATGCCGATCAAGAAGCCGATGAACCCAGTTCTCGCCGACAGTCATTACCGGGACTGGGGTACATGCGACAGACGCGTCGAGCAAAGTCGAGCTTCCACGCTCGCGGAGAAGCAGGTCGGCCATTTATCGGATATAGCCGATCGTAGGCGACATACCACGGTCGTCCAATAACTCGATCCATTGAATCAGGGCAGCTTCTTCGGTTGGGCGTAGTTTTCGGTTCCGAACTTGGGCGTGTTGACGTGTTCCACCCCCGTTGACGCGTCTATAGAGAGTAGACTTCGGTACATCAAACACAGCTGCAGCGTTACGAATGCCCTTAATCTTGCCTGAATTTAGGGCCTCGATCGCTAACTGGACCCTAGCTTCCTGCTGCAGTGGCTCTGCCATTTTGCCGGGCGCGATGGGGTCGTGAGGTGTATCCGAAGCGAGGTGGTGGAGTGTGTGGGGCAGAAAAGTGTCCCACAAGGTGGTGTGTCCCAGAAGGTGATAGATTACGTTAGTCGTATATTGATTTATTGGCTCAATGATCAATGATACGGGATCTCTGCTTTAACGAGCAACAACTTAAATTCACTGTCCGACATGGACCGGATGTCTGCATACCTACATAGCTCCAGCGGCTTGTGTACCTACTCCATCAGCACGTTTGACCGCTATGATATCGCTCCCGCTCGCACTGCGACTCCCATGGGGGTGGGAAGCCGACCGTCTCGTACCCAACCCCGCCTTCTTGCCCACCCACATGACAACGCATGAGTACCGCCCACCTCTGACCATTGCGGCAAACCCGCTGTTATCCCGTAGAGCATGGGCTTTTGCCTGCGCTGGCCATGGTAGCGGTGGGGTAATGCCCTGCTGATGTACACCGTTGAATGTGTGCTAGACCCTACGGTATCCAACATTCAAACCACCATGGTGAGCTTGGTTAAAAGGCCTTTGGTGATATTCCGATGCCATAATGGGACTTTAACAGGCTGGGTGGCTGCGCGTCGGAGTTGAGGGAAGTTCCCCGGAATTTGAACCGAGTCAGGGTCGTTATAGCCAGGGCGGTGGAGCGGCCGGCGGACGTGGCTAAAGGGTGGGATTGGAACGAGAGCAGGCCTCGGCGTTCATGAGCATGCGTTCGGTAGTTCTCGATGCCGGATTGTTGTGGTTCTATTAAGCGGCTTGTTCGAAGTCTCAACTAAGGCGTCACCGGTCAGCGGAGGATGTCCGTACTGTTGGATACGTAGGTTGCAAGAATTACCGGTCAACAATCATTCCACAAGTTGCACAGTGTCGTCCTCCCATTGCTCGATACCCTTCTGCCCATTCACCAACCTCTCCATATTCATCCTGACGCTCACTCTTACGTACGGAGTCGTCTCCTTATCTTTGTTGACGAACCCTCCCCCCGGCGCCATGATGTCCGAGGCAGCCCCTTTTCCGTAATGGTGACTGAACAATGGCGGCTGCACCGTCACACAGACCGGAGCCCTCCTCTTTTCATCCTCTCCACTTTCATCTACCGTGTCGGGGCCGAGAGGGCTGTACATGTCGTCACACCAATCCCGCAACATGAGATCCCATCCCCTCGTTAGTGTCTGGAGCCCAAACTGCCACAGCAGCTTCCTTGCTCCCTGCTGGCTGACAGCATATGCCTGTGTGCATACCGTTCCGCGTGACGGGTGTACCACCCTCGTATGTGGGGGATACTCCTCGGCAAGAGCGTCTTGCAAGGCGAAGGGATGGGGTTTGAGATGGTTCGGGGACGGAACGGTCATGTCGTCTGGGATTGTCACCCTCAAGGTTGTGGTTGCTGGGAAGTCGGTCCCGCAGTGGCCGAGCCACAGGACGTCCCAATTATCGCCGTAGGGCGTGAGACATGAGCGAGTTCCCGGCGGTAGCTGTGTGATTGGGAGCTCTGGCTCGGCGTGAGTGCTGAACTGCTCTGCGAGAGACTGCCCATTTGACGGTTGCGTGAAGGCCCTCGATGCTTGGGCGAAGACTTGCATTTGTCTTTTCAAGCGCAAGTCCCAATCGGCGTCGTCTTCGAGGATCAGGGCGCTAGTCACGTTCTCGTGGACAATCCTGGGCGGCCGCAGTCAGATGAGACCTCAACGTAAGTCGAGAACTTCAGAGCCCACCTCTGCAAAACATCCATGTGGGCCCTCCACGACCCTTTGTTTCCCGTCGTAAACCCCCCATTGCCCTGGCGACTGCTTGGGTCTCCTGGCAGCGTCTTGTCGAGCACGTCCTTCCCCAGAACCCCGTCAACCCATGTGATGTCGAGCCCGGACAAGGCGCCAGCCAGGGCCAAGGCGTCGCGGCGATCGGTTCGTGAGGGGAGGTTGATGGCGAATATGTGTTGAAACTAGAGGAGCTGTAATCAGTACATTTCTTCGAGGTTACCAAATTGGTTATGGTGATGGTAACCTACCCCGAGAGTGCTGTTGAGAATCTCCGGGGAGCGTTTGTTTGCTGGCATCGGCCACTGTGGCGTGCGAAACCACAGGAAGAGGGTGATGCCAACGGTAAAGGAGGCAGCCAAAATCCGGTGTCGGGAAAACATTTTGGTCTTTACACCAGTCGAAGGCTGAAACAGTGGCCCGAGAGCGGGGTGCAAGGTGCGAAGAGGCACAGGAAGCCACAGCGATGAGGCAGATGCACCTTTCCGAACATTGCGCGAGCGGGCTTCGAGATCAATTGAAGGTTTAAAGACGGACGAGACGACATGGGCCTTCGGATCCTCAACACCATCATCGTGTTCATCAAGGCTCGGATCAGCTGGCAAATTGCGGGTAAAGGCAGGTCGTGTCGATCAATTGCTTCCTTCTTGTCCCTGGCAAGGCACCACATATTAACTTATGGCAATCTGAAACGGCTTCCAAGTTGGGGGATTTACACTGGGCGGATCGGTGCTTTGTGATTGGGTCTTTTAATTCGGCCTGGGAGTGAGCGACGCTGATGCCGCGGAGGAACAAACTTAAAGTACTGCCCGTTGGGGAAACTTGCCGCAACATCCCGATCTTGGCCGTCACCGAGCCATGCGCTGGTTTCTCCCCCCCCCCCCGAGTGGCCAAGGCGGGTACACCATAAGGCCAAGCAAAAGCGCCTATATTATTTGGTGGCATGTGGTTTCCCCAGTCTCAACCATGAACGGGCACGTCGCAGCTCTCGGTGGGTGAAGATAGGTATCTACATCCCCCCCCCGCTCCCCCCCCGATTTGGGGAACATTTGTATCTCATATGCCTATACGTAATGTACCCTTGCACCGGCGCATCCAGGGAATTCCGCCTTGGGGTGAGATAATCAAGCTATCAACAGGTCCCCATCCCAAAATTCAGCGTGAAGCATAGCGCCAGATTGTAATTTTACACCGCTGACAAACCGGGCCAGTGTAACTATTCGGCAGTACGATGTGAACTTTTATTCTATACCTCTAGTTATTACCTTATTCTAATCCCGACAAGCCCCACGACGAGAACCAGGGACGTCCCCTCAGCAATATGGCTTCCAGATCTGCCTTTTCGGCCTCCGCTCAAAGCTCACCTTCCCTTCCCCATCCATCACTAAATATGCCACCAGCCCTACTTCCACTTTCCTCGGCAAAAACCGCGCCGAATACTGCCTCAGCCACGTCACATATTCCGCCACCGAAGGCTGATCCGGAGTGCCATGCTGCTGCCGTTTCCTGAAATCCTGCTTAGCCTCCCATGCCGGGCGCACCTCATCGTCAGACACCCAGGTCCCGTCCGCCGGGTCCACCACCTCCACGAATAGCGTATCGGGGCTGCCTGTCAGCCATCGCCGGCCCTGGGTCGGCAGCTCGGTGATGTCGGGCCGCAGCGTCAGGTCGTAGTCCACCAGGTACAGCGACTGGACATCCGGGAAGTAGAGCGGGAGGTTGGGTGATATCGTAGACACGAACCTTGTGATGTTGCACTGACGGTGGATGCCGTGTTTGGGTTCTTGAAGGCCGAAGGGGTAGTTCGGACCCCCCTGGTAGAAATGCGCTCGGGTGAACGTCGGGATGGTCGAGGGGGCAGTGGTGCTGCCCTTGATGCTGTTAGTGCTGTTGCTCAAAGGGTATTGGGGGGGCAGAGGGCCGGTGACCGAGTCTTCGGGCATCTCGATGTAATCTGATCGTATGTCGCCGAAAATTGGGTCGGGAATTGTATCGATTACGATGAACTCACGGGAGTTGCTGTACCAGGCGAAGTCGTCATCTGGGTCAATGTCGTCGGAGCAGATGGAGACCGTGTCATCGTCGTCACGGCCTTGAGCACCTGAAGCCGTGTTCCCCCTCCTCCGCGGCTCTCTCTGCTGGAGGAGCAGGGGCAACGTAATCCGGGTCAACGGCACAGATATAAACCACTGGGTCGTCTTCTAGGATTTCTACCCCATCTCTAAATCGTCCGTATATTCCGGTATGTATGGCGCTCGGGCCGCCTCATCTTTGATGACTGGCTCGTCGGCAACGAGGAAGCAGTTGGTCCTTATCCCCTTGGGTAGATGCTCGGCCCCGGCTCTGTCGCGCATCTTCCTGGACCTGGCGGCTAACTGCTCATTCGAGGCGTTCTCCAACTCCTTGTCCTCGAAGAAGACGACGCGGACCGTCGGCCGCAGCTCTGGCCCGCTGTTCTAGTGCAGCACTGATGTCGCGGCTACCTTGGGTAAGTATTCGCGGAACTTCCGCCACGCGGCTTCGCCCTATTCCCCGTGATAGCACCCGATGCGGAAGACAACGAATCCCCAACAGTCGGCGCCATCCTCGAGCAGACCATCTTGAAGCAATTGCCTTATCCAAAAGGTCCCGATCTTTAGGCGCCTTGTCCTTTCGAACTCTCGCCATTTCTCATTCCTGGCTTCCATCTCGGTCGTTTCGATTGCGTATCGTCGTTTACCGGCGTTTCTCACAGCAGTGATCTCCTCGGCTGAGCGGATCTCCCATAACTGGCCCTTTGCCTCGTCTTGTAGCTTTTTTTTAGCGGCGTGGGCTCCTTGAGATAACCCACGAGCGTCACCTCGAGCTCCTCAAGGCCACCGGAGACGGCAGGCTTTGTGGCGTCATAGTTTACGCCCCGATGATGACAGAGGATCTGGGCTTCGCAGAGCGTGAGCTCTCCCGGATTGAAAAACGCTTTGGCCACCAGGCCGGCGCGTGTGAGGCCCGTTTTGGCGACGCACAGCCAGTCTTCCTCCTCGGGCGGCGGACGGCCCAGAATGGCGTTGCGTTCGACACGGGAAAGGGATCGAGGGTCGGCAGCGGCGCGCCGATAGAGCTCTTCGAGCTCTGGTTTAGCGTCCATTTCACAGACCGAGCACGGAAGGTTGTGCGTCTTTTTCTTTAATGGTGTTTGGGGTGGTGGAGTGGAATCAGGCCTTCCAGCAAGTCAACAAGAAGAGAAAAATATTTGGGGGAACAAGACCCTGCTTTGAGTCAAACGGGTGGGCGTAGGTTGTAGTGGAGTCGGTTGCTAGTGTGGTGGTACTGAGGACCAGCCATCGGATTCTTTAGGATGCATCGCCGTGAATGCAGGGCGAGGATTAGGAGGTGTTTGGGATTGTATCAACCGGCTGCCTCGCGTAATATTGTGAAGGACCATTTACAGGTAAGGGGGAGTACCTATTTAGATAATGACCGGTAGTTTGTGGTAGTGGCCTGTCTAAGTAGCATTGGACATAGCAGCCGTTTGGTAATATCCTGGCCGTTGCGGAGCGATCAATCTGCGTTTCTAGAGCATGCCGCTGGTATTAACAGATGATCAACACTTAGGTATGTAGTATTATTGCGTTCGTTCGGAATTGAGATATCGCTTTCCTAGAGAAGTATCCACATGCGTTTAGGGATATCTCACCGTCGAAATAGCCCGTAGGAAGTGCGTTAAGGCAAGACCAAGCTATCTCGTGTTTTCTTTGTATCCCTCTTATTCGTTGCAAATTCTTAGTAGGGTTCCAGGTTAGGTTCCGCCTAGAACCTAAGGTGCGTACCTATATAGTCTCCCCATGACCACATGGGGGAAACGGCAGCGCTCGAGCTGCCATCGCCTTAGGTTAATCATGCATGTCATGCTTCGAGAACAAGGTGGCAGAAAACCCAGCGCCAAATCGGTCTGCGGTTGACATTGGTAGCGGGGGCGTAGAGGAATCGGGTGCCAAACTAACAACTGTGAAACGGGGCGTGTTCCAGCGCGGCTCAACACGGGCAACAGGGTGCTGCGCGTCTCACATTCGGCAGGGGGGTTAACGGGATTAGCTGTTATTGAAATTCGATGTTTCGACAAAAAGCTTGTGTTAAATAAATACACAGTAGCAACCATGGGCCGTTGGTGTTGCATTGTAACTATCGATAACTGGTGGATCATGATCCTCGTTTGTCTGTATGGAAAATGTAGGAAGTAATCCAGTTCTTCAGCCTGCTTCCGAGAATGAACCGCCGATAGTATGCTGTATGAGTACCCTGTAATGTATCTTTTTTTACCCATTTGAGTCTGCTTGAATAGCCGCAGAAAAGTGTGGGCGATGCTGAGCGGTTACTTGGGGACTTCTTATCTTATCGCTGCCATGCAAGGCACCATCCACCTTGCAGCCATCTTGCAGCACATGGCCGATTTAGGAAACCACCGATCCCTGGATGCTTGCTGAGTTTAAAATTCGTGTGCCGCCTTTTTAACCCATTTTCACACTGCCTGTTTCACAATTTGGTCTGCTGCAAAGAGCGCTGTTTCTTAGCTGTTCTTTTGACCATATTCTTCCCAAGCTGCTTTCCTCTTTATCTTAACCCGAGCACTTGGCAGTCAAGAGGAAAATGGAGAGCTAGTGGAGTCAGGGAACTGCACCTCTCCGAATTATCCCAAGTCATGATTGCGGGGCCAACCGACTGTGTAAGAAGCCGTGCTCGAAGAAACTTGACCGGGGGTTCTGCACGCAATTGCCACTAGACCTCAATAACCTGGTAAGAACACCAACTCAGAACCTAACATCGTTGGCCTGTGTCAGGTGATTCCCAAGTTGGACTATATAAGGTAGCTATGTTGGACCCCGAAGATAAAAGGCACCCGAGAATGATGACACATTCATGTAACAGCTTGCAGCTTCAAAAAGGCACAGCATCTTGGTGAGTGAACTGACTCGAAATGGTGCACACAAAAAGGAACCGCAGCCCCGGGCCCTTAGCCCCGCTGCGCTTGCCCCTTTTCCCAACCGTCCGCGACACATGCCTGAGGCGTGCGCGTGTACATTACCCGCCATCAATTGACCACTCAAACCCCACGGGCCGTTCTGTAAATTTACTAACTAAGCCAAGTTTGACATCGTGATATCGCCACGGGCTCGAGTCTCCTCCGGCCCTGTGCGAGCGATTTGAAGTCGTGACTGGTAAGCCCCCCTGGCCATCATCGTCATTGGAGGCAGCAACCCAGCGAATCATCAAAAAAACTTCCCAAACTCAGTTGGGCACCGGCGCCAGGCCTGCACCGCACCGACGCTTGCCTCGCTAGTGGGGAAAGTATTGGAGGAGAACCAATCGAGCACGAGCTAACGCTGCAGTGGCCGACACCAGCCAACAGCAGGCGAGGAAGCGATCATCACACGCTCGGCTGATTGCCCCGACTCCCTGCGCCCGCAGTCCCCAGTCACACAAATCGCTGTCTCGGTTTCCCCTGGCTTCTGCCGTGAGTCCTCCCACCTTGTCTCGATTCGGCCGCCGGCTGCTCGCTTTCGTGTAAGAGCAATTGGAGCCGCCCTGGGGACATTCCCGCAATGTCCTCATCCCGCCCCGCCGTGACACCCACGACTTCGTCCTATCCACCGCCCGACGCCCTTTTTTCGAGCACGCCGCCGCTCGTCCCGTCCGCCTTCTTCGCTGGTCCTGGATCCCACACCTCGCCGTCCCCCCGATCCCGATCCCGACGCACCAGCAGGAGCCGAGACCTGGCCAACCTTGGCTCGAGGAGCCACTTCTACCACTTCGACGCGATCGACAACAATCCCCCTGCAGACCCCGACCGTCCCTCGGCCCCCGCCGCCCATCCTGCTACCACGTACTCGACATTTCCCTCCAATCCGCCGCGGACCTCGTCTCTTGCCGCCCGCAACCCCCACGCACCTCATCGCTGCTACCGCCTGCGAGAATTGTTGTCGACCCGGGCACTCCCCACGCCGACCCTCCCGAGCTTCGGGATCCGTTCAATGACCCCCGACCGGCGCCCAAGATCCCCGATTCCGCCAGAGAAGGAGGCCCGAAACACAAGAGGGGGCATTCGCGGTCGAGCAGCGCCGGGGGCCTGAGCGACACCCTCCGCAACCTCAACCGCTGGTCGGCCTCGACGACTTCAAGTCGCGCATCTCATATTGCTGACTTCACTCGCCGAGTAAGTTCGGAGATACTAGGCGGAGCGTTCACCTCGCCGGGCAAGAAGTTCCATCGGCGTACACCCTCAACGCCAGGTGGTTCGCCTCGGTCATCGATCCAGATAAGGAATCGGAACGAACCGGTCACGGCGACAACCTTTGCACCGCTTCAGAGTCTGCCCCAAATCTCGACGGGGCCGTCGCTCGAGGACGAGGTTCTCGAAGCCCATGCGCTGAGGCAGTTCTCTTCGGACCAGCCGACACAGGCATCGCAACCACCACAGGATAGCGGCAGATTTTGGGATGACCAACGACACGAGGAAGAGGAGCAGGGATCATCATCTTTTCAGGCGCATCTCGCCGAGCCGCAGCCCGGCACCATGGTTATGAACGGTTCTACGATGCCCTACACACAAAATGGCCCGGCCAGGGGCCACTCACGCAGCCGATCGACGGGGGCAAAAGGGAGCGCTGACACCACCGTCTCCTCCCGGAGCCGAGATAAGGATCGTGACCGTGACAGGGACCGTGATCGTCAGGGAAAGCCCACATCCCAAAAAGCAATGTTGTCCAAGGCTCTGCAAAAAGCCAACACTGCCGTTCAGCTGGATAACGCACAAAACTTAGAGGGTGCTAGGAGGGCCTATGCCGAAGCATGTGCTGTGCTGCAGCAAGTGCTTCTACGGACTCCCGGGGAAGAGGACCGGAGGAAGCTCGAGGCCATTGTGAGTATCCATGGTTTTGGATTGCCTGTTTCGTCCAGAGTCGGGTCTAACAAGTGCCGTCCCGGTCATTAGCATGAAACTTACCTAGCCCGAGTAATGGAACTCGACGAACAACTCGTCGACATGGAGCCCGAAGGCAAGGCGTTGCCTCGACGGCCCGAGAGCAACGACCTTCACGATGTTTTGAACGGGCAAGTAGCGGGCGGTCAATACTCGCGCCCAACCACGGGCGAACGGGAGAGAATCCAGGAAGAAGATTTGGATGCCCAGTATGCTCAGGAGCCGACGAGACATCCCCCACCTCCCTCTCGAGCATCACCACTTCCCGGAGATGCCGCAAGGGATCCCAGAGATGGACCCTCATCCTACCTGACCCAACAGTACTCCCTACAATCCGCGTTTTCAAGGGCCCGGTATCCAAACGGCTCGACACTACGTCCCCTGAACATGAACATAGACAACCCTTACATGCCGCCACCGCTATCACCTCGACGACCACACTCTCCCGCTCGACTTTCGCCGCCCCCCATTGAACACGAAAGCCCTCAACGGCCTCCACCGGAGTTGCCCGCCCACGGCACCCAGTTAGCGCCACCGCTCCCGCACTTGGGACACAAACGAGCAGGCAGCCACGAATCAGTCTCGTGGCTGGATCCGATTGATGAGTCAGAGCACTCGAGCGTAACGTCGGTGCACTCACGTTCCTCTTCTAGGGTTGTACGAAAGCACATACGGGCCGCGAGTGGAGCCACCGAGGCCGAGTTCGACGCCGCTTTAGACGACGCCATCGAGGCTGCATACGATGATGGATACGACCCAGAAACTCAATACTCCGAGCACCCCTTTCACGACCCACAAGTGGATCCTATCGCAAACACACTCCGGCGGGTGGAGATCGCTCGGGAATTGGTGCGTGAATCCGAAAGGGAGGCATTAGAACTTGCGAACGAGCGTGAGCAAAGACTACGACAACAGCAACAACTGGAGGATGAGGAATACCGTAGGCAGGAGGCCATCGGTGATGATGAATTCTACGAAGGCAATGACTCGGATGAGGATGAACGACTACTGGAGCAGATGACCCAAGGTAATGCCATCGAGGATTTTGCGTTTGGTGTCCAGCCGAGACCGCCGGTGCCGCGAGAGTCGGACTCCAGCGGTATGACCGGCCGGACCTGGCATAGCTCCATGGGGTCCAATCCGCCCACTGGGGCGACGCTTCTCACCCCAGTAAGTGAAGACAACGGCCTTCCGCATCCTTCGGGCCCGTTGCCGGCGTTGCCACCCCACGCGATGGCGCCGCTGCCCCCGCAGCCCACCTCCGCGGGCTCTCAGAGCTCCGGCCAGAGTGTCCGCAATAGGCGGCTGTCCGGTCAAAACCCGAAAGAGCTCAAGATCGAGACCACCAAGCTCGCGCCGGCAGCGCCAGCAACAGCCGGGCCGGCAATCCCGTCCATGACAAAAGCAGGCAGTTACATCGTACAGCAACGTCAAGCGCTGTCTGCCGGCACGAGCCGAACAGCAGGGCCGTTTTCGGCAAGGCCCGGCCCGTCTCCCGTCCCTGGAACCGTCGATGAAGAGCCAGAAGACGCACCGCTACCACCACTGGCCTTTTCCCAGGACGACTACTCACGCGTGGGGACGCCCTCGGTGGTACGACCCAATCTCCGGAAGAATTACTCCGCTTCCTCGCTCAAAAGCCTCAAAACACGCAACCTGTCCATCTCCCACATGGAAGAAACCCCCGACCACTCCCCCGGCACCCCCTTGAGCACCCAATTCGGCTCCCGCGTGCCCGCCATGCCCTCGCTCCCTCCCGGCCTCATCAAAGACCGGGCCAACAGCGCCACCACCAGCGGCCTGCACCTCTTCGAAAACCACTTCCACTCCCCGGACGACCTCGGCGCGCCCAACCCCTCCTCCCACCCGGACGACGACGCCCCCGCGCCCCTCGAACCCTGCCCCAGCGACGTCACCCTGCGGCCCTTCTGGCTCATGCGCGCCCTCTACCAGTCCCTGTGCCACCCGCGCGGCGGCTATCTCAGCACCAAGCTGTTCGTCCCGCGCGACGCCTGGCGCGTCAAGGGCGTCAAGCTCAAGGGCCTCGAGGACAAGATCGCAAACTGCGACCTGCTCACTGCCGCGCTGCAGAAGCTGGGCCGTGTGGATACTTGTGATGCCGACGCCGTCCTCGAGGAGATGCAGGCCCTGGAGGGGGTGTTGGAGCAGGTGCAGAGTAACTTGTCCAGGCGGCTGGGCAGTGATGTCGGTGTGCAGGGGGCGAGCGCCATGTTCAAGGATGCGACGGCCGCGGGGGTCGGGGATGGCACGGACCCGGCGTCGATGCCGCGCTCGGCGAGTGTGGCGGGCAAGGCGAGCAGCTTTTCGTGGAGGCGGTTGAGGAGTAAGAATAGTTCGGCGAATTTGCCCGGGTTGGCGAGCGGGTATGGCGGGAAGGGAGCGGGTGGTGGGAATGTGGGTGGTGGAGCGAGCTCGACCAACTTGCATGAGGGCGTGGGCAAGGATATGGTTATTCCCAGCCTGCCTATGACCAGCCACCCGACTAGTCGGCCCACGAAGCGGGATGTCGGTGCTGTGTTGTTTGGGGGGCCCAATGCGAATTACATGGCGTCGTTGGCCAGGTTGTTTGATGCCGCGCAGACAGTGGGTAAGTCACGACTACAGTTACTTGTGGGAAATGATGGATAGAGAGGGATCGATTGGCTAACACTTTGTTCTTGTAGACCAAATTGCGCGACAAGTCGACGACCCGGGCCTGCGACACGCCGACAAGACACAGGTTGGCATCGAGCTGTGCACACGCCACGCCGCCGAGTTCTTTGCGTTTTATGTTTGCCGGTTTGCCATCGCGGACATGACGCTTCTGTTAGACAAGTTTGTGAAGCGCGGCACCGAGTGGGTGCTCGCGTGAGCCTCCGAGTTCGACCTAATTGTGTCGACACCACAACGATGTGGGTGAAACAGGCGGCCGTGACATATCGGCGACTGGCTGCTGTTGGAAAGACTGTCCCGATGTACGGGGTTTATGATTGACTGAGCGACGCACCATCTCCAGTATATGTTTCACATTTGGGAGTGTATAATTGCATGTGTGGAACGGGGATTGTATGTACCCGGCTAGGAGGGAGAAACCCCCTTTCCACTTAGACGCTTGAGATATGTTTCATTTCTGCTGCTGGTTGGGATACTGAACACAGAAGGACCGAGATACGGGATCATGTATTGAAGTGCTTACATAGCTTTGCTTACTGTTGTGCATATTAATTCCAATGTCTTTACAGTTAGTTGCCTTGGTTTCCGACCATTTGTGTTCTGGATGTCGTTTCAGGGGGAGTGTGTGTGGGGGGGGCGATAAGATAAGGATTCGAGCTCCAGAAAGTTGCGGGATGAACTCTCTTGGCGTTCCTGGCGATCCAATTTTTGGACTCGGCGCAGCTAACCGAGCACAACCACAACCCGACGACATCTCGACACGGAACCCGATCCCACGACGGATTACATGACCTAAAACGCCAATTGGATGCGTGGCGTGCCGGGCCGGGAAACACGGATGGGACCATGGCTGCGGCGTGTGCGTCTGGCGCCGCCTCTTGGCCGAGTGTCTCCTCTGTCGACGCCGACGCAGTCTTTGCGAACACCACCAAGAGGAGGGGCAGTGGTAGTACCAGGTAGCACGCGGTGCTTTTCCCACCATGTACGACTTCAAATACCGTTACCGAATTCTCGACATATCCGTACCCTCTCCGGTTGCGGCTCTTTCCCACGCCAGATCTTCCCAACTCTAGCAACACTTCCGCAATGCCGACTGGCAAGTGCCTCTGCCAAAGACGGACCCGAACAGCGCCGCGCCGCCGAGCTCGAGAAGCGCATCGCCGAGATCCCCATCGAGCGCTACCGCAACTTCTGCATCGTGGCCCACATCGACCACGGCAAGAGCACTCTATCAGATCGATTACTCGAGTACACGGGCACCATCTCGGCCAGCGATGCCAACAAACAAATCCTGGTGCGTCCACCCCCTCCCATAAGATCAGCCATTTAAATAGTACCCCTCTAACAACTACTCCACCCACCAACAGGACAAACTCGACGTCGAACGCGAGCGCGGCATCACCGTCAAGGCCCAAACATGCACCATGATCCACCGCTCGCCGCGCGACGGGCTCGACTACCTGCTCCACCTGGTCGACACCCCCGGCCACGTCGACTTCCGCGCCGAGGTGACGCGCTCCTACGCCTCGTGCGGCGGCGCCCTGCTGCTGGTCGACGCCTCGCAGGGCGTGCAGGCACAGACGGTGGCGAACTTCTACCTGGCCTTTGCCCAGGGCCTGGCGCTCGTGCCCGTGGTGAATAAGATCGATCTGCCGACGGCCGATGTGGAGAGGGCGCTGGACCAGCTGGAGAGTGTCTTTGAGTTGGATACGTCGTTTGCGGTGAGGGTGAGCGCGAAGACGGGGCATGGCGTGGGGGAGATTCTGCCCGCGGTGCTGGAGCATGTGCCCGCGCCGGTGGGGGATACGGCCAAGCCGTTGAGGATGTTGTTGGTGGATTCGTGGTATGATACGTTCAAGGGGGTGGTGTTGTTGGTGAGGGTGTTTGATGGGACGGTGAGGGCGGGGGATAAGCTGGTCAGCTTGCAGACGGAGAACGAGTACACCGTGGGGGAGGTTGGTATTCAGTATCCGAACCAGGTGCCGCAGAAGGTATTGAGGGCGGGGCAGGTTGGGTACGTGCACTTCAACCCCGGGATGAAGAGGATTCAGGACGCCAAGATTGGGGACACCTTCACGACCGTCGGGTCGGAGAATGCGGTCGAGGCGTATCCGGGGTTTGAAGAGCCCAAGCCGATGGTTTTCGTGGCGGCTTTCCCAACGGATCAGAGTGATTACACGAAACTTGCGGACAGCATTGGGCAATTGGTGCTCAACGACCGTAGTGTCACGTTGCAGAAGGACTTTTCCGAGGCACTTGGCGCGGGGTGGCGGTTAGGTTTCTTGGGAAGTTTGCACTGTTCGGTCTTTCAGGATCGCCTCCGCCAAGAACATGGCGCCGACATCATCATCACGGAACCGGCTGTCCCGACGAAAATCGCTTGGAGC
Organism: Chaetomium cochliodes; assembly: GCA_023383405.1. Classification (NCBI taxonomy): domain Eukaryota; kingdom Fungi; phylum Ascomycota; class Sordariomycetes; order Sordariales; family Chaetomiaceae; genus Chaetomium; species Chaetomium cochliodes. Next base: position 802,622 of record JAKWJL010000009.1, on the reverse strand, counting down.
ACCGGCGGCCAGGAGACTATCATCACTAACCCCGCCGAGTTCCCCGAAGGCGAAGATGTCCGCATGCGCAAGGCCATCACCTACGAGCCGTATGTGCTCGCCACCATTACGTTGCCCGACGAATACCTTGGAAGGGTCATCGAGATCTGCGAGAACGCCCGTGGTGTCCAGAAGGCAATCGAATTCTTCCACGCTACCCAGGTCATTCTGAAATACGAGGTGCCCATGTCCAGTCTGGTCGATGACCTGTTTGGTAAGCTGAAGGGCGCTAGCAAGGGATACGCCACACTGGACTACGAAGACGCCGGATGGCGGCAAAGCCAACTGGTTAAGATGAACCTACTGGTCAACAAGCAAGCTGTGGACGCCATCGCACGCGTGGTGCACGCCAGCCAAGTTGACCGGCTGGGCAGGCAGTGGGTAACCAAGTTCAAGGAACACGTCGATAGACAGATGTTTGGTACGTTCTGACGCTCTCGCCCGCCCCCCGTTCCATTTCTTGATGGCAACCGTGAGACTGACCCCTCGCAGAGATTATCATCCAGGCCGCCGTCGGCAAACGCATTGTCGCCCGTGAGACCATCAAGCCCTTCCGCAAGGATGTCCTGGCCAAGTTGCATGCCAGCGATATTTCCCGCCGCAGGAAGCTGCTCGAGAAGCAGAAGGCTGGCCGTAAGCGCCTGCGTGCCGTTGGCAACGTTGTCATCGACCAGTCGGCGTTCCAGAAATTCCTGTCCAGGTGAGGGGCTGTCTTCGCCACTCTGTGATATTAGCTTGGTGTAATATAGTTGTGTTTTCTGGTTCATGGACATTCGGCGCCCGGGTGGTTGGCATAGAGTTCATTGGATGGCGTATTGTGTACACTGAATGAAGCCTGGCGATGCGGCGTGGCGGCATACGAGTGACCCCTTTAATTCGAGGTTTGTGGACCTGTTGATGTCTCTTGGGCGGGTCTCTTGTTATTTTCCAACAACTCAGAGCTAGCCCCGTGAAAGAAAACAAGGCGAACTGGAGCTGTTGTCGGTCGGGGAATTAGTTGTTGACTTGTCCTGCTGACCAACCTAGTCGTGACACCGTGACGGGTATCCGGGTTAGGCACCGTTGAATACAGGCTAGACATAGTGCATTCTGCCAAGCGATCTGTAAGCACCGCCGGGACGTCTCATGAGCCCATTCGATATTACAAGCTCCGTTTGACTAGCGGCCACAGCCATTTGAAAGGAGGCGCACTCCAGCTGCTCACCGTGTCTATGGACGGAGAGAATTAGATCCACGAATGCCCTCTCAACTCTACCCTGGAAGTCGTTAGCCCTCCCGTTACCCTCCTTCTACCCGGCGCCGGCTCAATATTTCGGGGCCCAGAGGCTAGGCATACCGTCGTATTGCGGTGATGTTGATAGATATTGACATGTCTGGCCATCAACGCTTTTGAAACAAAAGCTTGGCATGCTATTGGAGCTGCTGTGCGAACCCTGCCCTTGGTAATAGCACGATGCCGTCAAAGCTGGATGCTCAAGCGGCTCTTATTGCGGCGCGTAGGGTGGTGACCCTAGAACTCCCCAGCCGGCTGACTCGCTTGGCCTCCGCCCCAATGTTCCACCAATAGCCAAACCCCGGACCTAGACATAACATCTAATTGGGGCGCATGACTTTGGGACCGTTTTATAATAAGGTGTTTGTGGGGAAGAGGGTTGTAGAACCTGATATTATAGGGATCTGGCAAAAGGGGGATGATCACCCTTTAACCGTCCCGAACAAGACGCGGCTAAACACGACAAAAATGCCCGACAAGGAGGTAATGCACCTCTGCCGTGGGGCCCCGCTTGCAGATGCCGTGAGCTTACCGGATTAGGGGCCTGATTCGAGATTCCGGGTCCCGATGTAAGAGGAAGTGAGCGGCGGGATCCTCAGGAACGAAACATAGTGCAGGGGTCCGACAGGGAAACAAACAAGGAATCTATTCGCCGCCTCGCGCGGGGAGCGTTCTGGAAATTCGGGATGGGCGGGTAGATTCGCAGACTGGCAGAGTGACGAGGACCGGGAACATGTGTCTGCCTGCTGGGTATATAGGATGATCCCCTTCCCGCCGTTCCCAGATGTTTGGTCGATGTCTGGGCAGCACACGGAACCAAACAAGCACTTCTTAGCGTCTCCAACTCCAACGTCATCATCATGAAGGCCAGCCTCCTCTTCTTGGCGCCGCTCGCCGTCTCGGCAGCACCCGCCCTCGACACCCGCCAGGCGGCCGAGAGCGTTGACAAGCTGTTCAAGGCCAAGGGCAAGCACTACTTTGGTACCTGCGCCGACCAGGGCCGTCTCACCACGGGAAAGAACGCCGCTATCATTGAGGCCAACTTCGGCCAGGTCACTCCCGAGAACAGCATGAAGTGGCAGAGCATCAACCCCAACCAGGGCACCTACAACTGGGGCCAGGCTGACTACCTCGTCGACTGGGCCACCCAGCGCAACATCACCATCCGCGGCCACACCTTTGTCTGGCACTCGCAGCTTGCTGGCTGGGTCAACAACATCAAGGACAAGGCCGCTCTCACCACGGCCATCCAGGACCACATCACCAAGGTCATGACCCGGTACAAGGGCAAGATCTACGGCTATGTATGTTTTGTTTTGTTGTCGGTGTGCCGATATCCCAAACATAAGCTGACCCCAACCCCCCAGGACGTCATCAACGAGATGTTTAACGAGGACGGCTCGCTCCGCAGCAGCGTCTTCTCCAACGTGCTCGGCGAGTCCTTCGTCGACATCGCCTTCAAGGCGGCGCGCGCGGCCGACCCCGGCGCCAAGCTGTACATCAACGACTACAACCTGGACAGCCCCAACGCGGCTAAGGTGACCAACGGCATGGTCGCTCACGTCAAGAAGTGGCTCGCCGCCGGCACCCCCATCGACGGCATCGGCACCCAGGGCCACCTTCAGTCCGGCGGCGGCAACGGCCTCGCTGGCGCCATCAAGACGCTCGCTGCTGCCGGTGTTTCTGAGGTCGCCGTCACCGAGCTCGACATCCAGAACAGCAACACCAACGACTACACCGCCGTCACCCAGGGCTGCCTCGACGAGCCCAAGTGCATTGGTATCACCGTCTGGGGTGTGCGCGACCCCGTAAGTTGGCTCTCTCCTTTTTTCTTGACCTTGTCTCCCTTTTTTGGGTCCACCAAGAGAACTCCAGAGGGACGGGCTGTTAACCAGCTGCTTTGTAGGACTCGTGGCGTCCCCAGGGCAACCCCCTCCTCTTCGACAGCAACTACAGCCCCAAGGCCAACTACAACGCCATCGTCGCCCTTCTCTCCAAGTAAATTCGAATCTGTTGCTTGAGCAGACCCGCCGGACTTCCGGGGTGCAGGAATCGCAAGCGAACAAAAGTGGAGGTTGAAGGCCTGAGTTCTTTGGACATGAATTATTCTTGTGTACATATGGGATAGCTACAAATACTGGTGACATGATCGCGCATGCGTGCTCCTATAACATTTATTTGACGTTCTGTTATTTAGTGAACTGGTCACATGTTGAATAAGGACAGCCCTACCGCCCCGCGGAAGGTGAGAAAACTAGCTGAGGTGTCCTATATTCGCTTGACCGTATGTTTCCCCTTAACAGTTTTTTTCTCTCGCCCTCCCATAGTTATGAACTATTGTTCCCAGACAGGACGGCAGTAAAAGTACTGGTATGCATCGTGTTGGACTAGAAAACAAGATTTTCTCCATCACAAATTCGCCCTTACCTTTTTATCTCATTTGCAAATCACCACACCTACGATGTACATAGTTACCTATCTTCCGTGTGATAGTCTATAACTCCCCTACAGACACAGTAAATTGTCGGACTATTGGCATTTCGATTCTTCGAGTCCTTATCATTCGTTTACCCTTCTAGCACAACCCTCTCCTCAAACAATTCATCGTAGACATACTTAAAGGATTCGCTCCCCGCTTCATATCTTCCGTCTTAATTATTCTCCAGGCCGTCCGCGCTTTTCCCTCCGAGCTCTCAGAACTACCGGTACTGACCGTGCTTGGGACCAGCCATTGCCTCCTCGCGAGCTGACCGATTTCCGGGATCTCCACGCAATCACTGTCCTCGTGGCTCGCACGCTTGCTCCCTAGCGCAGGCCATCAAATGTTGATATCTCTAAGCTCGCAACCCGAGATATCGTCGTATTCCTGCCCCGGTAGACGATCCATCGAGATACATACAGACGGGGAGAACAGACCAACAGTGCCGAGTCTCTATGACGGCGGGGAAGCTGAGATCTTCGTGTAATACGGTTGCGGTCATTGGCCAGTCACATTGCCACCGTCAAGCTGCCTCTGCCCTCGCACACCAGTCAACGTGTTCTCGCGGCACATCGAAAGCAACCGCCCAATCGTAGCTAGAACATGTCCGGGAGGTCTACAACGCTAATGCCGCGGAGCTGCAGCCCGGGCTGTTCGGCTCAAAAGCAGGGCGGGCCGTGTCTGATAGGCTACGAGTCGTTACCACTCCCTCGGGCGGCCAGTGAGCAACGCTGTTTCAAGGCTCTCGATGTGGTGCCGGCGAAGATTGTGGAAAGCACGACCATCGTTGTCCGAGTCGTCGTCTGGTCCGAATCACTGGAGACGACATACCTTTCTTTGTCTGACTACCCTTTATTTAGACTACATCTCTTCATCTGGGCTTGATTCATCAACACATGGTAAAGTCACTAGCAACAATGTCATCACTTACTTCGGGTACCCAAGAAACCCAACCGTACATGGATGTTGGTAAGTGATCTTACCAACACTGATCGTTTATTTATCAACTTGAGTCCATGTAGCCGAGATCTTGGAGAAAAATGAGACGTGTACTGGAGAATTTGTCCCCCTGTCCGACAGCCAAAAGGCCTCGCTCCGTCGCGTGTTCGTGCCCGCTCTGGTCCTCCTGAAGAGTCTCAACGATATCTGCGCCCTCGGGGACCGCTCTACCGAGGACGATCCACCCCCTGACACATACCAGTCACCGGAAAAGAAGTTCCAGACATTCGTCAACAAAGTCGCCCAGATCTGCGACTCGCTGCCCAAGGGCTCCACGGTGACGGCCTGCACCGTGCTGGAACAGGAGAACGGGCGGGTCCTGTATCTCTTTGCGTCCAATAACCGCAAAACGAAAAGTCTCCGGGAAATGGCAATATTTGTGGTTTCCGTTTTCGACGTCCTGGAAAAGAATATCTCGGCACCCCTCCGACAAAAAGAGAGCGACCAAGTGCTCAATGATCGCCTTTTGCGGATGGTGCTAGCGTTCAACCACGTCCGGGTACGGACCTACATTTCAGCTCTGGCGACTCATATCAAAACGTGCATCAAGAGATGTGCCACAGGTAATGAGCGTGAGTTACGGCAACCTCCCCTGAGGCCTGAATGGATAATTACGCGCCAAACCCTCATCTCTGACCACCCTTAGACGATGACCTCATCCTCGAGAGCTTGGAATCCCTCCTTCGGGCCATCCCGGTCACGGCGCAAGATCGCAAACAGAAGAGCGAAGAATGTGAGCATCCTCTTACCCTTCCGCCCTAGGAACCAACAATTAACGCCAATATTTTGATTGCAGTTGCCGGCGACGTCTCCCACCTAATCCTCGCAATCCAGTCACACCAAGAAACCCCGGCCCAGCAGCTCATCCAGAAGCGCGCCCTTGCCCTAAAAAGCGACAAGGGCAACTGCTGGGCCCTAGCGCGACACGCAGCCGGGCGTCTGGTATCCTACCGGTACGCGGTAGAGACCCTGACCAAGGCGCACCACATCTGGGCGGACAAGCCGCTCTTCCTCGAGTACGACATCGGCTTCCTGCACTCCAGTAACGCCGGCGGCAACCCCCTCGTCAAACAACAAACTGGCCGCAGAATCGACCCGCTCACCGCCGACGAGATCATTAACCGCATGACGTCCAGCAGGCCCAACCAGGAACGCTACAAGAAGCTCGCCGAGTCTCTGCAAATGGACACGACGGCCAGCAGTACTTCCACTGCCGCGGCGGGTGGCGACAGAAAGCTCGACGCGGCGATGGCGGAGCGGTGGGAATGCAGCACGGCCTCGCGCGTGCACAGCGAGGTTCTGCTGGTCGACTACCTACAGCGCACCCCCGGCTCTACCAGGGCGGACCGCTTCTTTGGCAGGATGCGCTACATCGGCGCGAGCAAGGCAACCTGTCGGCTATGCCGGTACTACTTTGACACTTGCGCGCCCGAGGTGTCCACGCGCCCGACGCACAACAACGTGTACTACAGCTGGCGGCACCTGGACACGTACCGGTTCAAGGGAGACCCGCGCCCGGGCGGGAAGGGACTGACGCCCGCGGAGATGCAGTGGCGGAATAATATTAATCAGATCAAGGCGTTGGTGTGTAGGGATGCGTTCCGGCTGCTGGAGGGGCAGGTGAAAGATGCACCCAGGGTGTTAGATTCGAACACGTACACGGAGCGGATTGGGCAGTCGTCACGGGTCGGGGGCGCGAGTCTATCGGCGCCGAGCCTAGTTGAGGTTGATATGCTATCGGGGGCGTTGAGAGGGATGGAGATGTAATTGCGAGAGCAGCAAGGCCATAGCGTGGTGAGAACAATCCGAGTACCGAAGGTAAATGGTATATATACCGAATCATCGTGAAAATGCGAAGTCTCGGTTGAATTTGCAACAGGACATGGACATCCTCGCATCACCACGTCCGTCGGAAATCAGAAAAGGGGAAGATCGGCATCGAAGACAGCGCGCTCACGACGGCCTTAGGTTCCGGAAGGCACATGGCCTTCTATTTTCGACTACCCAGCCGTGGCTGAGACCCTTTCACACAGGAGTTAGCTAATAGTTTTTGCAGTCAAAGGTTCACATCACACATGACTTTACTGTGTCCCGGGCTGAGACCGACCAATGCCGTCTCTGCCATCAGAGCTTCGCCACCGTGGCCACGCCCGCTCAGGCTCAGCTGAATCAAGCCGATGGGCTTACGGCGGCAACCCTGTCCGAGAAGCGGGGCTTTATGACGACCGAACCCGACGATCTGGAGGCTATGTATCCGAACATAGAAAGCTGCCCGGGAGTCGCCATCCCTGTTATTGGGGTGCGGGTCTGATACACACCTCCTGTCGTGTGCCTGTCCCACAGCTGAAATGATGGTTGTGTCACCGACAACTTCAAGGCCGCCTTTCTCTGATTGGTGCCTTGCGATGAATTTTGAGCAACCATTCGGGTCGAATAGATTCGATGCTTATTTCTGATCGACGGCGCCCAATGTTAGGAATGTAGATATAAACGGGAGGGGCTTCATGCGAAATGCATGCCATCATCATGTTTTTTCTCACCAATTCCTCATTCATTGAATACCTTATCGAATATATTACTATGAAGCTCCCCGCGGCTCTGTCGGTTCTTTCTCTGGCCCTTGCGGTTCGTGCCCAGGCGCCCATGACCATCTATGGGTGCACCGGCCGTGATTTCACGGGGACCTGTCAAAGCTTCACCTGCCCGTGGCAGGATTGCTGCGAGCTGCCCAGCTTTTTCCAAACCAGCCTTGTCTCCGTCAAATCGACCGGCTCGTACAACTTCCGTCTTTTCACAAACGCGGGGTGCGCGGGCCACTGCAATGACAATGACGGTGGCAGCCGGCTGGTCGACAGCCAAGGCTGGGGGAACATTGGTGCAGCAGCTTACGCATGCATCGACGGCCCTTACTAGGCTTTCAAAAGCTGCGTGGTGATGGACTAGAGCTGTGTTTTGCATACGGTGAGTAGCAACGACATGCCGATTAGAGCGATAGCTAAAGCATCAATAGCACGAATACGATGTTACTCGGGGGCGACTGTGACTTTGGAGATGGACACAGCAAGGGCTGTAAACCGTTGTGTCTGAGGGGGGGGAAGCTCATGTAGTTCTAGCAATCATAGACTCGAGAAGTGGGCAGCTGCTCCTCGTCTATTCAGTCACTATTGCGTAATCAAGCAATGTTAAGTCTTCCAGTTTCACACGATCGCCGTTGGTTCAGTGCTGTAAACGTTGTGATCAATATGATGTCAATGTTACACGGGAGGAGATGGATGCAACCTTTGGTGCCGGAGGTTCCACTAACTCAACGCTGATCATCAAGGAGTAACAGGACTGCGAAGCGACTCGCCCAATAGTTACTCCCCTGAGTCCCCTCGTCAAATCTCAACGGTAACTGAGGTAAGTGGGCTCGAACATAAAACATAAACGGCCTCAGGTCAAGATGATTGGCAGGGAGAACACAAATCCAGCCATGTCTCAGCAAGACGACGGAGTTAGCAGCAAGCAGCAAAGGGGCGGCGGCGAACGGATGGTTGGGCGCGGGGGCCTCCCAACCGGGAATCCAATGTCTCTGCCGCTGGTCCATAAATTGACGAAGCGAAACTTCCGTATCTAGGGGACTAATCGCTTCGTTGATGGACAATTCTGCGAACATCGCGCGTCCCTATCGTGGAAGCCGTCAACGAGGAATTTGACTCCAAAAGTACCACCGATGACAGCCCCGAAGTTGAAACTGCCGCCTCCATAAGCAACCTATAATTAACTGGCCCTGTTTGGTATTGAACACATCACTCCATCACATCGTCCCAGTTCATATTCGCCGCGTCCCCATTCATATCCCACCACATAGCATCTTCCACCACCCCATCATTCCCAACAGCCCACACCCCATCCTCCACCAAATCCGCCCAATGCCCCAGCACCTCCGCCAGCCGCGGCAACCTATCCGGGCCCCAAGGGCACCTCCCCACAAAACTCCCCGCATCCGTCCGCCCAGACGGACACACCAGCTGCACCAAGTCCCCGTCGCGCTCGTCCGCCCACGAGGTATACAACCCCGCCCGGCGGTCCACCGTGGCCTTGCCAAACCCCCAAGGCTTGTCAAACGCGTTGATCCCGCCATCGGTGTGCCGGCTCACATCCGCCGGGACACAAACTGGGACCTGAAGCAGCGTAGACGCAGCTTCGTCGTCGGCAGCAGCGGCCACGGCCATGCTGGGAAGCAGCAGCGTCACCCAGTCCTGACCCTCCTCCGAAGTTTCGAGCGTGCGACGGGACGCATTCGCTGGTTCGGCGGCGTAGGCAGAGCGCAGGCTGTCCTCGGAGGTGAAAGTGCCGATGCCAGGAGCGACAAATGTCCAGTCTTTTGGACGGCGCGCGTGAGTGAGGAAGTGCCGGGCGAAGGTGCTGAGGTGTAGGCCTTGTAGCGCTTCGCGTTGCAGGGGCGGAGCGAACCGGTCCGTTTCTTTTGAGGGGAAGGGTAGTCTAGATTCGATGGCGCCCAGGAGGCGGTCCCACTCGTTGATGGCTTCTGCGACTTGCAGGTTGGGCATGGGTGCGGTGGTGGCGATGGTGTTCGCAGGGGTGGGGACCCATTTCTGTATCCTGAGCCCGTCTTGTGCGGTGGGATCGTGGACGTAGCGGCCGGATTCCCAACGAGATAATTCTTGTTTGAGGAGGTAGTCGAGTGGGAGCCATTTCTCAAGGGGAGGGAGATTGCCGGGGCCTGGGGGGCCGCCAAGCCATATGCCGCGGAGCTCGTAAATATCGACAAAGAGACCCCCGTCATCGGGAGATTGGGAGTCAGAGGGGAGGCGCTGCGGGTATAAGAGCAAAAAGAGAGAGTCGGCTGTCTCAAAATCGTTACTGTAGAGGGCGGGAAAAAATAATTGTGGCATAGGCTGATAGAGGAGGGGCGTTAAGGGGGCCTCATTGCCCGTTTGAGGAGGTAAGGTGGACTTAAGGTGGACTAGTAGCCTGGAAAGAGGCGAAAGAGAATCGAGAGAAGGCGGGGTGTATTGGTCGTACGCGCCGAAAAGGCCATTGGCGCGGAAGGATTCGTAGCGTTGGAAGAGGTCGGTTGAAGTTTCGGGTGGCGGGGAGTTCGGGGGAAATGATTTGGCGAGCAAGGCATTGTGAAGGTCCGCGCAGAGTATGATGTATTCGTCAAGAGACATGGCCGGTTGCTCGAGTTCGGGAGACTCTGACATGACGAGATATGTTTGATGGTGGTTGCGGAGAGAAAGGGATCGCGTTGGGCATAAAAAAGGTGAGGGCTATTTTGGGAGATGACTTCAACGGATGAGGGGCGCCAAGGGTTTGTAGTCCATTTTAAAGGAACCGGCGAGGGTCCGGCAACACGAGACGTCAGGGAGAATACAGTCGCGCAAGACCCCAAGGCCAGTGAAACTAGGGCGAGTAAAGCGCTTGGGCCAGTTAAACCTGAAGGAAGCCAGGTGCATGACTCTGGACAGGACTCGGACCTTGTAGGCTTAGCCGAAGTATGGCCCATGGGTGAGTGAATGAGTGTATAACAGCCTGGAACATATCCCCTCTCCACCGGGACCCGTGTTGCCAGCGATGGAAGCTGCCATTTTCAACCTCGAGGCCAAACTTGTTCGGGAGGCTTAGATTTAGCAACCTAACCTGAATACAGCTTGCAACCTGGAGACCTGGCTTCTTATCCACCTGACTTGTCCCTCGCGCGGTATTATTTGTAGGGCTTGGTTCTCGGCTACCAGTCCGAGCGTCGCAACCAGCGTCCCATGAATCATCCACATCCCTGAAGTCATGACCTGCTGCGTGTAACTTGCTTCGTCCTCCAGAAGTCCCGCCACGTTGCCCGGAGACTGCCGTGGCGAGCGGGGCAGAGCCATGTGCGGGAGCTGAATTTCGCCGCTGCTCTGTAAATCAGGGAAGTCCGTGATGTCTCCAGCAAAGAATGGCACGCTGGCACAGATCTTGTCTAGGAGGACCTGTGCCGTCCCTGCCAAGTTAAACGGTGGCGGTTTGTGATGGTGGCTGCGGTCAGCCGAGGCGGCGGCGATGCTGGTTTGAATAAGCGCCAGGTTGCGAAGCTCAGTGATGCGGTGGCGGTTGAGGGTATTAGCCACGGAGAGGTTGCGGTAGACGTCGCAATGAGGGCGAGACAGGGTGGGGGATGAATACACGCCAGCCGCATGTATTGAAGGGGCGAGCGTGTCACATGGTACGGGATATGACCTCCATCGGGGCGAGAGCGTGTTCCGCCACCGTATACATCTGCTTCCGAGGTCCCATGCTTTGGATAGGATGGATAGGCATGGATCAACCTCCGCGAAGTCTTGCACGCCCCATGGAGGTAGGGCCGTGCTACGAGACCGCCAGAGACATTCCAGTTGGGCGAGTTCCAGTGCCAGTATGTCGGCCATAACGGCAGGGTTCTGCGACCCCGTGACGCCAACATTCTCCCAGAGACGACGTACCGCAGCGATGTTTGCCATACCACCGACACCGCTGCGAATAAAGCGGCCCCCCATAGCGATGACCATACGTCGTGACACCTCACTCCGGCCGTTCAAGGTCCCACGGTGCTCCAGCAACGCAATCGATCCCAATGCATGTGCGTGGGGCTTCTGCCGACGCTGGAAGGATGACGTGATATCCTCGTAGGCCTCTAGCACAAGGGTGGTCATCAGCAGCTCATCTGACTTGCACCGTGCCGGATTTGCTAGAGCCCTGTTGGTTCCGGCCACGGCCTCAATATAGAACCGGCAAACTGAAGTTGAGCTGGTTCTTCGATAGGTGTACAGGTTGGCGACACTGACAGCAAACGCTACTATTGCTCGTGAGAGAGGAGACGAGGCACTTTCTTTGGCATACATCGCGGGGAGAAACTCAAAGAAGCTGCATGTAGCCTCAATGTCGCGACTGGCGTTGGCTCTGCCGTAGTGGTGGAAGAAGAAGCCCAGTGCCGCAGAGCCAAGATCCGGAGGGATCACCGGGATAATATGTGCATACACGTCCTTGGTGGTGTTTCTAGATATGGGCAAAACGCCAGAAAAGACAGTCTCTTGGGAGTTGCGTTTTGTGACCCGGAATGTTTCGTCTCGATGGCTCCTTTCAAAAACATCGCCATAACCTGGGCAGACAGTATTTCTCCTGCAACAGTTGAGGCAACCCGCCCTCGCTTGATCGCACTGCGAAGATTAACATCTCGTCGGGGCCGACGCCAAACACGGGCTCACTTCTGATACATACCTTGATCCGACGGGTCCGGCATGGTTTGCACCCTTTGCTGGGCCCGTGGTACACCATGATAGAATTGGGAGGCTTCTTACGAGTGGTATTTCCTAAAGACCGAGAACTGCAAAATTGCGCCGCTGTCCCCTGCTTTGTGTTGACGGTCTTTGGTTGTCTTCACTTTGGGGTCAAAAATGGAAGATCATATTTTTGAGGCGACAACGCCCTCGCAGCTAGTCGTGCGCGCTGGGCGACGTACTCGATCCGACCCAAGAGCGCAGCAGGGCCGGGATCCCGCTCCTGCCCGCGATGCACCGGGAAAATCTATCTCCTGCGTCTCACTCGTCCGATGACCTGCAACCAACCGCAAGGAGCCCCCATTTTGGGTTTAGGTCAGGGAGCTGGATGTTGTGGGGGGCAGGACACCTCCATAACAATCCGTTCCCCGGTCCTCATGCCGGGAGCTCAAGGCTTAATTCGTAGGATACTTGCGATCACGAAGGAGGCCCGCCGCTTGCCATCAGCTCTACCACCATAATGTCCATAGACACTTGGGACAGCGGGGAGAAAGCAGATCCTGGTGTGTACAGAATCAGAGTGCTGCCTCAACTATAAAAGCAGCGTGGAATCATCGTTCATGAATCCTTATGCCTTTGTCTTTCCATCGCCACAAAAAGCGCCAAATAACCCTTTTATTTTGCCCCATTCCGGCGTCAACTATGCACTTCTTCCAAGTTGTTGCCATTTTTATGGCCGCCGTGGCGGTTGTCCCGGCGTGTGTGCCTAGCACCGAATGCACCAGCTCTTCAGCCTTAGATGGTGTATACATCTCCGGGGATGTGGACATGGGCGGCAAACCCCTCACCCATTTTGATGCGCCCCAAATCTCCCTCTTCAATAAGACAGCTATCGAAGACTGGTCGTTTGATGCTGTTTCCCAAGATGGGAGCGCCGGCATGTCATTCTTCTTTAGCCGCGGCACCGTTGTCGGCCACGTCGCTGCGCAACGCCTCTTTTTCTCCGTTGTATGGCCCAATGCGACGAGATACATGGAGAGTGTGTTTGTCCGCCAGTCCGTGGTGCACCAGTGTCGCGACTTCACCACGGCGACCTGGACGAACGATACCGCCGGCGTGCGCTGGACCTTCACCAGCCTCATCGACTACAGCAAAACGGCCGTCACCATCGACTCCCCGACAGTCAAGGGCACTTACACAATCAAGGCACTCACTCCGCCCGTCTACCCTAACGGACTCGAGTATCCGAATGCCGCGGGTGGCCCGCTTTTTGCTCCTGAATTATACTGGGAGGAGACCGTGCCCATCGGCGCCGTCGAGGCTCATCTGAGCATCCTCGGTACGCCGTTCACCCTCTCCGGCTACGGAGGGCGCGAGAAGAACTGGAATTCCAGGGCTTGGGCCGATATCAGTGCGGATTGGGACATGGTGCGGGCCAAAGTCGGTCCGTACGCGTTTATCGTTTGGCGTTACACGTCACAGGTCGACGGAAATACTTATTTTAGCATGGTGCTGTTCAAGGATCGCCAGGTCATATTCCGCACCTCGAGGTTTGGCGCATCCAACGTGGAGGGAAAGACGTACGGGTCTGTCACTTTGACCGACACTGGCCTGGTACATTTGTCCTCGACTCCGAGCTCGAGCCGCCCGTTGCCGGACTCACGGTTCTCTGGCTACATCCTCGACTTCACATCTCCGGAAACGAGGCAGCACTGGAGATTCGCCGTTGACTTTACAAAGACGGTGTATTGGTTCCCTGCCAGCCCGAAGCTAAGCATTGGGGGTTTTGTGGGTAATGTTACTGGCGGCTTCGTTGGGGGCGAGCAGTTCAATGGGTTGGCTTCAGGATCTGCCCAGGAGGCTGTGCTTCAGCATTTCTCGTCTGACCCGAGCTCTGGGGGTTATGAGTTAGGGTAGTGCGCTTACCCCCTTTCTTACTTTTCTTTCCCTTGCCCGGATACAGCTCGTAGTACCCGTCCGCTTCACGTTGGGGACCCGCAAATGATAGCCGGCTGTTGGAGATTCTTGAAGCCCAAATTCGTATCATAAAACAATTTGGCGAGTTGAACTCGCTACGTCTGAAAGTCCCCTCCATCCTACATCTTTTACAACCCGGTACCCGCAACCAACATCTGGTACTAACAAAGGCAACCCTCTCACCATCCCCGCTCCCTTCATTTCTTTTATTCAAGGCCTTTTCTTCTCCGCCGCCACCTCCGCGGCACTCGCCGGAATCCTGTCCTCCGCGCCCGGCCCCGTCCCCCTCACCCCCCGTTCCACCCCCTCCGGCAAATCCGCCCCCACCGCTCTCACCTTCCCCTCCACCGTCTCATCCGAGGTACTGGCACCCACCCCCTCCAGACCACTCCTCTCCTTCTTGCGCTTCCCCACGCCATGCGCCCCATGCTGCTCCCGCTGCGTCTGCCCCTCCATCGGCCGCGCGAAGGTCGACGCGCTGTGCACGTCGCCGCTGGTGGCCCCCGGCATGTCGAGGGCGCCCGTGCGGCCGCCGGCCTCGGGGCGGGACGCGTCTGGATTGAGGGCCTGGCCGGGGATTTCGTGGATGGGGTTGGGCTGGTGGGTGTGCTTGGCGGGCGCGGTGCCGGGGAGGTGGGTTTCGGCGCGGAATTCGGGCACGGCTTCGTTGCCGACTTGTTGGCCGAGTTGGTGCTGTGTTTGAGGAGTGAGTGAGTGGAGGGTGGACGGGTTAAGGCTGGAGGGGGGGGATGGGGTGGCTTACGCCGGAGGATGTCATCGGCTTGGATGGGGGAACCCGGGAGTGGAACTCTGGATGGAAAAGATCAGTGTCTGTCTGTCTTGCTCGGAGACGAACCAGTTGTTGGAAGGGGAAAATGTACGTACCGCCCTGATTGGCTACGGAATCAGGATTGGCAGACATGTTCAGGCGGTTTAAAGGTTCAAGGGTGTATGTATTTGGTATATCGTTCGTGATGTTGGATGGGACAGTTGTTACGGCCAGTGTTTAGTCGAGAGTGAGCATTTACACCGGTGCTGTGCTTTATGATGTATCACCTTTTGTTGTTACGGTTGTCTATGATGTCAACTTGATCGCCTTTGATCTCGTTGCGTCATCCAGGTCGATATTACATGTGAGGTGATACCAGGGCGCCACTTGTTCCCGAGTGATTGGCAAATCGCAAGAGCTGGAAGATTGGAGCAGTTGTGGGACCTCCATCCTTTGCTGTAGTTACAATTTACAAACTGCGTGGGTGGCGCCGTGCCTCGTCAGCGCTATGATGTAATTATTGCGGCGGCAGTTTGGCAAATGAACAAAGTCAAAGTCAGTCACAACGGTTCCTGGACAAGTATGTACCGTTAACCATCGAAATAATGTGGGTATGTGAGGTATGTATGTGACTGGGGGACTGTCGACGGTTCATCGAGTCGATACTAGCCGCACAAGAAACTCGCCGAACAACTAAGCCGACGGCCAAAGTCGTTTCTGCGACCACACCCTCATCTTCAAGCCAAAAAGGTAGCAAGGTATGCCAAGCAAGGCAAACACGCCGCACACAATGGCCAGTCCTCGCATCGACCCGTCGTACCCGTTCTCCTCAACCCAGGGAACCGTGGCGTAGCTCAAGCCGAAGCTGATGAAGCCCCGGCCAGCTGCGACGACGAGCAGCATAGGGCCGGCCTCGGCGGGCCAGCTGTCTACCACGTAGGTTATCGCGACCGTGTTGGCACCCAGGAAGGCGAGGAAGCCGGCGGCATACGGTATGACAATGCCGGCCCAGGAGAACTTCTCGGGGTGTTGAGCTGTCTGGCCGTAGATGACGCAGGAGACTACTGCAATGATGGAGGGAAGAATGACGGATAAGAGACGGTACTCGGGCTGTTCCTAGTGATTAGCAACACTCGCCCTTGAGCGGCCGCGTAAGGGTCGCTATCTCATACCTGGTACACCCCCTTGTTCATCCTGCTCATCAGCCTGATGACCCCGTCAGAGCCGTAGCCGATAAGGGGCAGCGCGATGAGGTTCGCAACGACGATGGCCAGCTGGACAAATCCTAGGAACTCGAACTTGAACGAGTACGGAGGGCCTAGTAAGACGGGCGCGAACGTCGACGAGTGAAACACATAGACGCCCAGGAAGGCGCCGTTCAGCAGGAGCAACCACACGACCGAAGGGACGAAGAAAGACTGGCCGGCAACCTTGTAGAAGATCCATGTCTCGCTCCATCGAGGCGCGAAGTGGAAGATCTTGAGGTCATGCTTCCACGTTCGGGCACCGTACCGGGCAGGGTCCAAGGTATGATTTGTGGTGGTCGTTAGGCGAGTAACCTTGGCCCCGTCGTCCGCATCCCGAGCGTCATGATCTAGTTGTAGATATACCCTAGTTAGCAAGGTGTTTTTTGGGGGGGTCCATGGGAGTGCCATGTATGAATTGACTGACCTTCGCCTTCTAGAATCCTGTCGTACATGGTTTCCGGTACCAGGAGAAAGGCGGCGAGAAGGAGGACGCCATTGATGATAGTAATGACCCCATACCACCATTTAACACCCCTGGCCGGGACGAGATAGGTAGTAGCAACGAACATGGCTCCTGTGCCGCTACCTTGGATGGCCGCGTTCCAGGTCGCAGCCCGCCCCCGCTGGTGGACGAAGTGCATTTCCTGCACCATGAAGGCTACCAGAGCCTCACTTTGCCCCGCCGCCACGGAAAGAATGTTGCGTGCTGCGATGTGGGAGCTCAGCGAGGTGGAGCACGCGCACCAAATTCCCGAGGCGACCAGGATGACGAGGGACATGAGGAACACGGGGCGGCGGCCAATCGCAACGCACAGTGGCATGGCGACGAGATTTCCAATGCCCATGAACAGTGTCGGGTACGTGAGCAGGTCGGCGACTCGGATTTGATCCTCGGGTGGGTACATTGCTCTGACTTGGGTTATGATGGCGCCCATTCCGCCGGTAGCGAGGACCGCGATGGCCGAGTACAATCCCACGATGAGGATGGCAACATTTTTGCGCCATCCGGGGAGGTTAAGAGGGTCTAAGAAGAGTGTGGTGAGCTATCTGGGTGACGCTAAAAGTCAAGTGAAGAGGTGGATATGCCGCACAAGGAGCAGAAGGTTCAAGTTGAAGGGCTCACACACCCTTGGGATCTTGACTAGGCGTCGGAACGAGGACAACACCCTGATGAGAGTCTAGCAGCTGCATTGAGCCGGCTCCAGGACGGCCATTCTGATTTACTCCAAGGGACAAAGAGCGACCATTCTCGAGTGTCTCGACCTGAGCCTGGTCGAACTTGTCATCCGCCATTTTTTGGCAGGTTCAATGTTTCAGCTGGTGATAATTGGGATGGTGGGATAAAGTAGTTCATCGCGGTGCATTTGTACGAAACGAGTCCGAACACATGATGCCCTCAACGTAGCGCAGTGAGGACACCGCACAAAGGTAGCAGGAAAGGACATTCCGGCACGGTTCGGCATGTTTACCCCAGATGTGCTCTCCTGCGCTCCACATCCCGATCAAACAACGTGAATCCTCCACTTCCCCAGAAACCCACTGCTGCGGAGCAGATACTCTACCCCACACTCTCGGTAACTCTAACCGGGGGTGGCAAGGGGCTTAACCTTGGTGTATTCGGTATTTCTGGCCCTTATTCCCCGATGGGATTCCGGGATCCTCTGGATCCCTATCCTTCTTGCACTTTACCGAACCGAAAACTCGGCACATTCACCCTTGACATGGACGAACCCATCCAGCCTACTAAACGAAGGCGGCTCAACTTCGCTTGTAATCATTGTAAGTCCCCTACTCCGGATTTCCGGCGTTTTGAGACCATGAATGCAGTACCTGGTAGACAGTGGCATACTGATAGCGTTTACCTTTTCCGTGCACCGACTTTGTTCTGACTCTCTGTCATCACAGGCAGGTCAAAGAAGATTCGATGCGACCAACAGGAGCCATCATGCAACGCCTGTCTCGTTGCCGGCGTGGAGTGCACCACGACCGACAAACGGCGGCCGGGGCTTGAGGTGCGGCGCAGACCCGCCGGTTCGCAGGACCATGGGCCCAGGCCCAGCCCGGGTCGGCAACCTGAGTTGTTACCGGCGGTTGCCCCGATGAGATCCGATGCAACATGCGCTAGTATTTCGCAACCTGGTATAGTTCCCATCACACCAGCGTCAGAACCGGCAACAAATCGGAGTCCTGCGGCTTCGATCGGCGTACCCGGCGGTCGCCCGAGCTCCACACATGCATTTGACGGCTCGACGAGGTTTGCGGGGCGGTTACCCATGGCCCCCCGGATCAGTGGTGGTGACACGCTGGAGATTATGACGGGCTGGCTCAAACTTGCGTTTTATCGTCTAGGGATCCCCCCTAGTTTTGACTCCTGTCTTCGGTTCGAAGCACACGACTCGTCTTCGCCGACCCCGGCTATCCCAGCGGCCCTCCCTCGCATCCCACCAGCAGCTCAGTGCCGAGAGGCTATAGCGACGTACTGCGTTACGGTCCACGTTTTGTATCCCATCCTTGACGCTGCAGTATTGAACGGCTTATGCGAAGATGTAATCAGCTCTTGCTCGGCCGGGATGCTCCACGCAGGGAGGTTGCCGGAACTACTCCTGTTTTGTCTTACTCTGTTGTTAGGATCAGCCGGGAACCCCGTCATCGAGTCTTCAGACCTGGCGGCGAACTACATCACCTTTTGCGAGTCGATGCTCGGCCACGTTCTCAGTTGGGGCACCATCGATACCGTCCGCGTCGTTTTCCTCCTCGCCCTTGTCCTGCGGGAACGGGAGAAGATTACGGCAGCCTGGCCGCTGTCAGGCGTCTGCGTCTCTGTTGCCAAGGTGCTGGGTCTAGACCGGCAGGTGTCCCAGGGGAGGAGGAACACCGAGGGAGCCATTAGCGAGCAAGTAGACCAGGAAAGACGTCGCGTGTGGTGGTCCGTCTACAGCTTCGAGAAGTTGTTTGCCTTTGAGCTGGGCCGCCCGTCCACAATATGCGACGCCGATCACAACCAGTTGGAACCCGCCCGGGCACACCGCGGCGGGGAGGAGACGGCGGACTTCCTCCACATTATCATCAGTCTTGCTCGCACGCTGTCCGAGGTCAGCACCAGGAGCATTGCGGCCCGCACAAAGGAGGAGCTGGCCGGCCGCGAGGGGCTCGAAAACGCCATCCGCTTCAAGGTCGCGACTACTGGAGAGCTCGTGCTTTTATTGATGCAATGGGCTGACAGTCTGCCCAAAACTCTAAGGTTGACATCGGATCTGCTGTGTGAACCGGCAGAGTTCCCTCTTGCTGCGTTTATCGCTGTCCAGTACCACAGCGCGTAAGCTTTCAACCACTGCTAATTAGGTGCTTGATTCGGTTTACTGACTTGTCATCCCCATAGGATGATCATGATGCTGAGAAATACCCTTTTAGTCAGCGATGAAGCTATTCGGAACGCAGATGAGGACTACGCGGCTGGGAAACCTTGGAGCCATGTCATCCGCAACGGGCAGACCATTGTGGCCAACTCGGCGCGGAGCATGGTCAAAATGTTTATGGAAGGACACGATCTGCGCTCTAAACCTGTCCTACATACAGCCACGGGCCCCCTGCATGTTCTCTCGGCATTGTCGGTGCACCTTATCAGGCACCCGACGTCCCGGCTTGCGACTTCGGATATTAATGTAAGTGGCCTAAGGAGAAGCTTGGGGGCTCCAGTTCGTGATGGAGGACGTTTACTTACTCATCGCGGCTTTTAGTTGCTACACAATGCTGGGGAATTTGCCGTCGAAAAATACGAGAGCATTGCCAAGGATAAGAGGGCTGTCCAGGGAATTGTGCAGCTTCTGGACAAAGAGGTGACTCGGATCGTGGAGGGTGCCCACCCGAGGGTCCTGGCGCGGTCTTCCATCACAAGGCCATCTTCGCGCATCAACAACTCCTCTATCCAGTCACATAATACACACAATGACGCTAACCTTACCTTAAATCAATCCCCGCAAGGATTGAACCAGAGCTATGGCGGTTCAGCGACGGATTTGATGGACCTGTCTATGGCAATGCCAATACCCATGCTGATCGCGGATGACGCTTGGTCGCCTGCGTTGGCAGATGAAATTGGATGGGATTGGGGTGATTTCAGTCAGTTATTTATGAGGTCCCCCGTATAGCGTCTGGTAGCCGCGCGGTGCAGACCATATATGCAAATAAATCGGGGTGCTGGACAATGGATCTCTCTGGACGGAGAACGATGACTTTGTATTATAGCCACATTTGCCGTATTGCATCCCCGCCCAGTACCTGTTACGCAGGCCACTTCAAGCCATGTGTCCCAGAAACTCTTTCTGCAGGCACATGCTAAACGCTCTGATACCATTCGATGTATCTCACACCACACCCACATACCGTAAGATGCAGCTATCACCGCCACTCTTTTTTGTCTCTATGGTAGTTATTCAACCTAATTCCGCAGCTTTTGTAATTGGACTGTGTAAACGACTCATTTATCACACTGAGGAGATACATATAACTAAGCTTGCTGGCAACTTTTGGGATGTTCATAGAACATGTGCGAATACCGAAATTGCCTCCGCCGTTCACAGGTATGAAAACGTAAGTACAAGGTCTTGAGCCCATAAATGTTGTAAATCCTGAGAAATTACCAATGATCTCCATTTTGGGTGTTGCTTCATCCCCATTTCACCGAATGTGAACCAACCACTCCTCCCTCTTAACTCACGCAGAGGCCTTGATGTACGGAATACCAGTCAGCCGCAGCCCCCGGTCAGTCAGCTTTACAGGCTGGCGGGGCTTCCAGTCATTATACGGGCAATCCTTGCCATCCTGGCGCCTAATCGGAACGCCACCGACGTGCATGGCGTTGGGCCAGTGAGTGGTACTCTGCGTAGTCTCCAAGGCACCCTTCTTGCGGATCAGCTCCTCCTGAGTTGCATCGACGACCGGCATGTAGCAGGTGTAGACGCAGAACCGCGGGACACTGCCGGAAGGCGACAAGTTGTAGTGAGGCGTCCGCGAGTCCCAGAGGAGCAAGTCCCCAGGCTCGGCATTGACCTTGATCCATTCACAGCCCTTGTCTGCTAGCCACTTCATACCCTTGTCGGTGAATCCGTACCACTCCTTGGTCCAAGCCCAGATCTTGTCTGGCTCGTCCTTGAACTCGGCGTGGAACGCCTCGGACAGCAAATGCGCCCCCTGTAACCCCGTTAATACCAGAGCGTCGTTGTGCCAAAGTTACCTTCGTAGCAATGCTTACCTTGCAGACGATGAGTCCGCCATCCTTGTCGCCATTTGGGAGAAGATTGACGAGCCCCTGCAAACAGCGGAAGCCGGGCTTCTCGGGATCTTGATCTTGATGAGGCCATGGCGTGTTGGATTTGAGGTCGGTCCGGGGATATGCCAGGTTCACGCCATCAAAAGAAACCAGCAAATCCTCCGTGTCGTACACCTTGGCGAAAGCGTCAATTACACCGGGCTCCTGACGGACGCCCCAGGCGAACGACTCGTGCGCAACACCATATCTGTGAGGGGACTTGTTTTAGCTCAGGGGTGTACGAAGATGTTAGAGTATTAAGGCCATGACGTTTCTTACCCGAGACACATGCCCTTTTCGTTGATGACAGGCATGTTCTTTTCCAAGTACGTGGAGGGATCATCGCGCTTAAAGCCGAGACCACCTTTGAAGGTCTCGACGTACTTGTGCATCTCCTCCGCATATTGATCCGCTCGGTCCCTGGGCACCGCGCCCTTGACGACGCAGAAGCCGTCCCTCAGCAGATCGTCTCTGAAGTCGCCATGCTTAGCATTTGGCTCGGAGAAAAGTTTGTTGGGGCCCGAAGGTTTTGCGACAAGACCGGGGGGTGTCGCGCTGAGCTTCGGCTCGACAAGCGTCACCTTTGAAATTGTCGTGGTCGCCATGGTGTGGGTTGATTGCTTCCGAGTTTCGAGGGGATGTGATGTGCGCAACGATATTTGGATGTGATCAAGAATGGGTCTAATGGATGGTCATACAACAGGGTGATGTCGAGACATTGTTTTATCCTCTGGGTGCCGTACGCGAAATCGCTTCCCGAGGTCATCCAAGGATCAAAATACCAGTTTCGTGACTCGGCTGAATCACTCGGTCGGTATCCATTGGCCTCATTAACCGTTCGAGGTGATTCCGAGTCGATAGTGCCGGCCCCAAGCGCAAGATTTTCGGTCCGGCTGGCTCCGGCTGCGAACCGGCGACAAGTCCGGGACACCTGGGCCGTACACTACATCCACCCTTGACCGCGATGTAAGTCCAAGCAGATGATTAGTCTTCAAGGGAGCCCGCACCACTTCGGTAACTCGACCAACCGGAGTGGCGGCGCCAGCCCCAAATGTTCGGTTCGGGTCGGCATCTTAGCCAATAGGAGTTCACAGTTCCTTGTTACCCCAGATCTTTGCCCCCGTGGGTCGGGTCGTGGGGGAAGGTGGTGGAAAGACCATGGCCTACCTGGCCCAAGCCTCAAGGAAGTCGGGTCCGGCATGAAATCACCAGCGGCGCAGTTCCGACCCGTGACATGTCCAAAGATGTCTTCGGATACGTGCGGAGAGACGCAAGATATCCCCACCCATGGATGATGGAACCTTAGCCCAAGAGAAATGATATCACCTACCAGCGGGCCTCGGCTTTCAGCGTTGAAACAACGTTCTCTACTAGCATCATCCTTTGCCACAGTCAAACCAACCCGGCAACGCTTCTTTTTTTGCACCATGGCTAGCAAGCCTACTCAAGCACCAGTTGTACCCATCAACAAACCCGAGCCTGGCGTTGGAGGGTACCAGCCCACCAACCCTCGCTCTGAGATCCTGCCCGCAGGATGGAACGGCTTCAACTCGCGACCCATCCCCTCCGCCATTCTGGTTGAGCACGACGTCACATTTACCATGCGGGACGGCAAGAAGCTCTTTGCCGACATCTATCGCCCTCCCAACTCTGACGCCAAAGTTCCGGCCCTCTTGTGCTGGAGCCCCTTCGGCAAAAAGTTCAACGGCCTTTTATCGCTAAAACTAATGACGCCGTGGAACTTGGGAATCCCCGACGGCACGCTTAGCGGCCTCGAGAAGTTCGAGGCTCCCGACCCCGCCGACTGGGTCCCAGCAGGCTACGCCATCGTCAACATTGACTCGAGAGGCTCCGGGGACTCGGAGGGCACTATGGTCATTATGGGCACCCAGGAGGCCGAAGACGGGTACGACACCATTGAGGCCTTGGCTCGTCAGCCTTGGTGCAACGGCAATGTGGGCTTGGTGGGCAACTCGCACCTTGCCATAGTGCAGTGGTTCATAGCAGCGCTCAATCCGCCGAGTCTGAAGGCCATCGCGCCATGGGAAGGCTGCGGCGACTTGTTCCGTGAGCAGTTCATGCGCGGGGGCATCTATGCCGGGGACCTCTTCGACAAGCTCATCGTCAAGTACATGCTACGTGGGCACAACGGCATGGAGAGTTTTAAGGAGATGTACAAGCAGCATCCTCTGGCCAATTCCTGGTGGAACGACAAGAGACCGAACATGAAGAAAATCACTGTCCCCACGTACATCACCGGGACTTGGACCAACACAATGCATGGCATGGGCGCTATCCGGGGCTGGCTCGAGGTGGACACACCCGACAAGTGGCTACGGTGGCATCCGTGGCAAGAGTGGTATGACCTTTGGGGGAATCCCCAGGCAAATGCTGAGCTTTTTCAGTTCTTCGGTCGCTACTTGAAAGGCGAGGACAATGGCTGGGAGAAGACGCCAAAGGTTCGCATGGCCGTTTTGAAGTTCGGGACTAGCGACCCGATTGAAAATCTGGTGGTTGACGACTTTCCTTTGCCACAAACGGAATACAAGCACCTCTATCTCCAGCCGAACGGTCTCTTGAGCAATGGCGCGCCTGGAGAAGCGTCAGTGGCATCGTACAATTCCGAATCTGCCGATTCCCTGGCCTTCAGACAAACGTTCCAGCACAAGACACAGATCATTGGCATTCCGAAGGCCGTCCTATACATGTCGTGTGACGACTACGATGACATGGACGTGTACGTCCTCATCGAGAAGCTCGACAGAACCGGAAAGCCCATGATGAACCTCAACATCCCGTGGAAAGGAATCCCCGTAAAGTCGTTTGAGGAGTTCACGCCTCAGCAGTCGACCGAGGTCGTTCTGTACAAAGGGCCCGTTGGGATCCTGCGGGCGTCACATCGGGCCTTCGACGCCGAGAAGTCGATGCACCCGAATTGGCCATTCCATCCCCACGAAAGGGAGGAAAAGGTTGAGCGGGGGACAGTCGTCAAGCTGGAGATCGGTATTTGGGCCATGGGCGTGGAGTACGAGGAGGGGGAGAGCCTTCAAGTTTGTATCAGCGGACGCAACTTGGCCGTCAACAACTTTGGAACACCGGAACACACGGATAACAAGGGTACGCATAGAGTGCATTTAGGTGGCTTGCATGCTAGCCATGTTATTCTTCCTTTTGTGTAATCTCACAACCTTGCAGAATTGTTTGCAGGTATCAAAACCCGCTATCTGCATCTGTAATTTCATTGCCTTGACTGATTTGATGACCAGAGCTTACCACAGTGAGGTGGAGGTTCTCGTGAGGAATTTAGATATGTACGTACCTACAGGTAGGTAGAGACGATTAATTGAAGGATACATTGATGATAATAGTTGCACTTAAGTTTGTCCCCTGAGCACTGGTGAACGGGAGCCTACTTCCCCCCCTCCATTTGGCGTCTGCCTAGCGGTTAATGTCAGGTTCAAAGCTTGTCGCTTTTAAGGTTTAGTTTCAAACAGCAGCTTGCGCAGGAGAAGCGCCGGCCACGTTCGCGGCCATGTCGGCGCTTACGCAGCTAATATTATTAACCAGGCTTCGTTCTCCAACCACGTCACAACCCGTGAACGGGGTTAAAACACAACCTCAGCAACACGGGGAGCGGAGAAAAAAATTGAGTGGTGCTGTTAAGCGCGCTGCGAACCCGTTTTACCTCGGATTTGTTCGTTTCCAGGCCCTGGCGCGAGGTGCGACGGGTTTAGGACCTTAGATGCCCCTGGGGCAGTTCACGCTATTGATTCCGTAGCAATAACTCTGTCATCGTTGCACAAGGCTGCGACGTCTTGGCAGTATAATGTTTGTATTACGCTGTACGACATCAACCATGCTAACTAACACCCCTTCACCTAGTACGTACCCCCCTGGGTCCAACCAGCCGGTCGGTAAGGCCCTACGACACCCACTCGCGCATCCTTCTGGGCCTAGCCACCTCCCCTGTATCATTTGGTTTGTTATCCTTTAAAATGCATCCCGAGGAAGTCCCTACGTAGGATCTCCTCCGTATGCAGGGTTCTCTTCTCTGACGCTGGAAAGGTTTCGGAGTTCTGGGTCGGAAGTTGTGAACGTCGAGTTCGCATCGCAGCTATACTGTTACATACAATGGTAGCTGGTATTAAAGGGAATGGAAGCTGCCCAAGGCCGGGATTCATTCTCCAGTCTTTTCGTGTTTTTTTTTTGTGTCGTTCATCAGTTGTAGTATATTTGCCGTTTTTCTTTTGTTTTCTTATCTCCCTCTGTCATCATGTATTCCTTTTCTATCTTTGCATCAGCCTGTTCTCTGTTTTTGTTTTTCTTTCCATCTGGAGTCCACGCAGGCGTTTTGGGCTCCCCATACCCTACCTTGTACCCACCCCCCCTACTGGCTCGACAAACCAACTCGTCCACAAATAGTACCGGTAACTCTCGCAACCTCGACACCTGCGTCTACCGTCACAATCTCTTCCTCAACAACGGCACCTTTTGTTCCACCCGACCCAAAAACACCGACGCCAACACCACCACCGGCGTCTGCCCCACCACCCCAGAATGGGGCGGCGAGTGCCCTTCCCTCTCCGTATGCTTCCTCCCCGCGGGCCTCAACAAAGCCCCCCCACCAGCCAGCACCCCGACCGACCCATCCAAGTGCTCCGGCTCCGTCAACATCCTCACCATCATCGCCGTGCTCACCATCGTCGAGGCCGCGTCCAACCTGATGCAGGGCCACGACCGGGTGCGCCGCCAGCTGTTCCGCCTCCGCACGGGCTTCTTCCGCCTGCCCGAGAAGGACTCCCCCTACTGGGGCCCGCTGTCGGGCACGCTCGCGGCGCTCACCACGTTTTTGGTTCATGTTCTGCTCCCAGCGATTCTGAGCTGGGTCGATAACAAAGAGCAGTTCTCGTTTGGGAGCTTGCTGGGGATGTGGACGATGCGGCCGCGCGGGACGTTCGTCATGTTCGCGCTGATGCGGCTTATTGGGTGGGGCGGGTTCAAGTTCACGGCGTTTGATGCGATTGTGACGGAGAGTATCTTGGATGTTATCGCGCTGCCGTTTGCCTTGACGGCGGTGCTCACGAATCATGGACCGGATAGCGACGGGGCCAAAGGGTGTGGGATCCAAGGGTACAGGGAGGCTGACGACGACATCCGGGTGAGCATGTTGTATGCGAGCTTTGGCTGGGCGACGGCCGCGGGGGTGATCTCGTCGCTTGTTTTGGCCCAGTTCGTCATTATGAGCTTCAATAAGAACCTGACACAGGAAGAGATGGCCGAGAAGGACGAGGAGGAAGCGTGGGAGGGGAGTTGGTGGCGGAGGGTGCTGATGCGAGAGAAGCGGCAGCTGGTGCCCATAATTGTGGCCATGGGGACTTTTATTTCGAATTGGGTGGTCTGGGGGCGTAAGATACCAAATTTCTTCCGAAGACCCTCGAGTACTACGTGTTTGCTGACAGATAAACAGAGTTCATCTCATTGCAGGGAACCGCCTACTGCGAAGGGCAGGACAGCTTGGCGACTTTGGTTCTCGGTATCATCCACTTGCTCTTGATTCCCCTGCTGCGCGCGTGCTTTGGGGCGGATCCGGATTTGGTTGAGTACAAGTAGGATGAAAAGGAAGGCTCTCACGAACAGACTCAATCAAGTAGGTAGCCGAGTGACCAGGGAACGGCTACGCGAGCGGGGACACATGGGGGTATTTCGCTGCCGACTCCGTCGGAGCCGGATATCATTAGTTATTAGGTACCTAGCTCGCGTAGAACCTGGCCACGCAAGTCTATTTTACTGCCGACTGGCGACAACCAGCATCATGTTACGCCATTCCCTCCGGGCTCCCCAAAGAATCCGCTGCATGTAATCCAAAAGACTCAACACATCCAAAAACCACGCTCCTCGAATCATCCCTTTCCTTACCCCCACTACATATTACCTATTTCAAGCAGCCTCCGTGATGACACCTTCCTTCACAGCATGCCACACAGCCGGGTAGACAGCCCGAGCATAGTTACTCCGCCGCCCAAGCACATAATCAAGCGAGATCTCGCCCTTCCAGTCATCATCAAAAGCATGCAACACATACGTCGACGAGAAATCCATCTCCCAGCTCTCCAGCCTCCCCCCCGGCATCTCCCGCGCCCGCAGCCACGCCAGCGCGTCCGCGCACGTATTCCCCAGCTCCTTCGGCAGTTTCGCATCCCCCTTCGCATCAGCCCCCGCCAGCCCGCCCGCAGCGTGCTCCCCAAACAACCGCACCTGGTCCTCGGCCTCCCACGACGTCGGCGCGAACGCGTTGGGGTGCATGATCAGCACCTCCCCCGGGAGCGCGTGCAAGCGAAACGCGAGATCCGTGAGGATATCCACGCTGATGGCCCACACGCCGTTATAGAACTTGTCCATGGCGGTGGCAAACACCTCGGCCAGGGCCGAGTGGGGGCGCGACAGCCACACGCCCGTGTTGACGAAGCCCGTGTATTTGGTGTGCAGGGCGACGGCGCCGCCGACGACGTTGGCGAAGCCCGAGTTGCGGAGGGGCGCAATGTCGCGTAATGGGACGGCGTCCACGTCGAGGTAGATGCCGCCGTGCTCGCGCAGGGCCCAGGCGCGGATGAAGTCGGATTTGGCGCCGAAGGTGTCGATTTCTTGGCCGGTGGAGGTGAGGCGCGGGTTCTCGATGAATTTCGGGGTGACAGCGGGGATGTTGAGGACGCGTTTCGTCCAGAGATCGCCAGAGGATTTGGCGCGCTCCCAGAGGTCGGGGGAGACGTCGGTGTGGACGTAGATGAGGTCGGGGTGGAAGAACAAGTGGGCCGAGTAAACGCTGACGAAGACTTTGAAGTTGAGGGTGAAGACGGCTGGGTCGGCGAGCAGCCAGATGTAGTGCACGAGGTTCGGGATTGGGGCGTTGGTAGCGCCGGCGTCGGTGGTTGGGGTATTTGGGTCGGGCGGCGGAATGTTGTCGCAGGCTTTGGCTAGGGGCGTCACGGGGAAGGTTTGCAGATTTGGGAGACGCGGTCGCCAGGGCACCATCGACGAGACATCGAACCAGGTGTAGAGTACCACGGCGGCGGTCACGGCCACCAGGGCAATGGGCGCATATCGGCGCCAGCCCGTGCGATTGAAGGTGGCGGCCAGCGAGCGCATTGTGTTTGGAGGGGAGGGAGGGTAGCTGTTGAACAAGCGCTTTTCCATCTTGTCGGCCAGGAATCCAGTGTGGGTTGCTTGTCAGCCCCAAATTTCAAGGCGCCCCCCGGCTTGATTATGTCATCCAACAAGCCCTGCCAGTTAACTCCGCCGCTAATGATCGTGGTTTCACCCTTCACGCTTTAAACCTTGTAGTTATTTCGTAGGGAGGCCTAGGCACTCAGGTAAGTGTATTCTGTACCCACGAATATTTTCCAGGTTGGCACATCCAATAACGATTGGTTTTGCAAGTACCTGGGTACCTAGGTATTTAAAGTGCATTCCATGTGTGAAAGGAGGTAATTTTCCGATTCAATGATGGGTAACTACTCTCCTCACTCCTCCTATATGACAATTCCTAACCCGTGAAACGTTCGGGGTTGAGGCCCGAGTGTTTTGCCTGTGTCTCCAAGTGTTCCGCGTACTCATGAACAATCGCACAAACTGCATCCATGCCCTCGTCACCAATGTTCTCATCCTCCGACCCCCACGGACTGCATGCCTTGGATTCAAACTCCCAATCATGCGAAACGCAGTAGCTGACAGCAACCGTTTCTATCCGAAGTTCTAAAAGCAGCGAGGACAGATTAGACACAGAGCGAGTGACGGAATCTTCCACTCCCTCCATTCTCTTGCAAAACCAATCGTCCAGCTCGCGCGATGCCATAGCTCTAACCAGAGCACCTAGCATTGCGCAGTTGCAATCTGACCGCTCGGATGTGCATCTGGAGTCGTGTATGAGAGATAACAAGGCGTGCTGGATCTTGGTGCATATGGTCTTGAGCGCTGTCTTGCGTCCTCTCGTCACGTCCTCTA
The DNA here is from genome assembly GCA_023383405.1 of Chaetomium cochliodes. Classification (NCBI taxonomy): domain Eukaryota; kingdom Fungi; phylum Ascomycota; class Sordariomycetes; order Sordariales; family Chaetomiaceae; genus Chaetomium; species Chaetomium cochliodes. Next base: position 773,295 of record JAKWJL010000009.1, on the reverse strand, counting down.
CGGCGGGGTTAGGGCGTATTTTGTTGGGTTATGACCATCAATGGGGGCCGTACCAAGAACTATATCCAGCGACCAAGGATAATTGACAGCGCGGATGTCATGCTCGGGGAAACCATCGACGTATAATCTGCTGTCATCATATGCCGCTGTACAGTTTACGAAGTAAACAAAAACCTTCCGAAAGCCCCGTCCGTATCCCAGCTTATAACAAAGCGACAGGTAGTCGACGAGTTCCTTGGCAGATGAAGCATTTTCAGTGACGTAATCCGGGTTCTTGAGCCAATTCTTCCAGAACGGCTTCAACGAACCGATCATATCGTACTTCTCCGCCAGCACAGTAAGGTCAAGCAACTCGTCCTGGGCGATATCACCGGGCAGAGCGTCAAAGTTGCCGTGAACTGCGAAGCAGAGAATCCGAAGGTCTTCCGGGCGGTCGTCAGGGAGCAAGACCACCCAGTCAGACCCCTCTTGTTGCCCTGCCTGTCCTTCAGCGAATGATCCGTAAAGCATTTTCTCCCAAAATTTGGCAGAGCGCGCCAGGGCCCGCGAACAGACTTGGAATGTGGCCTGGCCTGTCCCAACAATCAACCTTAGGTCGCCGCGAGGGTCGAACACCTCAATAATACCGGATTCCGAGCCGGGCTGCATGTTACGTTTTATTCGGCCGATGCTGACCAATGCTTTTGCACAAAATAAAGTCGGGGCGAGCTGTTCAAAGGCTGGGCACGGTTGGGTCGCGAGCGAATCGTGCTGTTTCTTTCTTGCTGGGCGGACAGGAATCTCCTGTGATTTGGAGAATGCGAGTAGCAGGCTTCGAGAAATGCGGCATGGAATTCAAGGCCTTCGGAAGGACAGAAAAAGGTCGGCTGTCTTCATTAGAGTCAACAAATGAATTGGGTTGAGATATGAAGCCTTGGCTAGAGGTTGCTGAGAAGCCCACCCAGCCCAACCGGTTGTGTCTCGGCGTTGGTTGGAGGCTGACGTTGCACAAACCAATAGCACCGACCATGGAACTTCCCAGCCGAACCATATGGCGACCAGCCAGAATGCCACAGTATTTGCCAGGCAGCGAAGGTTTCGCAAGAGGCGATAACATACGATAGGGAGGAGCACACGGTAAGACTCAGTCGTAAAATGGGCTGGTCCCAACCTAGGAATGGGCTGGCTGTGGTTAATTTGGCACTCACTGCCTACCTACCTAGATACCTACCTAGGTTCCCTTCCTAGTGGTGAACCACATCTGATATTCACTTAAAGCTATCCCTTGATAGCAACGGAGATAATTCACATGATGCAGAATTAAAACGGTACGTGACTCCTCACCCACTCCAATACAATCCGTCCAACATTCAGAACTCAACGAGTATCCTCCATCCTCATACACGATCAGTAGCGGTTTTCTTCCTCCATTTCTAGGTAGTCATGGGCAATCACTTTACAGCGCCTTGGATATTGGCGAAAATCCTGCACCTCCCTTTCCCATCGATCCCGGTAGATATGAAACATGAAGACGGCGTCCTCGTGATTCACGCGAACGCGGTTCCTTGAATCCCCAACGATTAGTAGAACTTCTCTCTGCTGGCCCGAACTGTCCGCAAAAAAGGCCGATAGGTTCTGCTTCTGTTCTTCTGTGAGAGCGTAGATTCGATCTATGACGTCTTTCCGGTCCGAGTGGAAGAAGACTTCCCGGCACTGAAGATTGTGTCAGTTTCTAGATAGTGACAGCTCATCCTTATGGAGCTCCTGACCTGATTGCCAGATTCACCCCTGTCAAACAGAACCACACCGCCAAGAATCCGGTTCTCGGCCCAATAACCAACCATATCCGATATCCCCTCGGGGTACTGTGTGTGTTCTTTAAAGTAAAGATGAACGAAGAGGGTAGGGTAAGGCTTTGGCTCAGCCCAGTAACTGGGCCCCGGGATGTGTCGGTTGGGTGGCTTCCAAGACTTCCAATGCTCGTGCTGTTTCAAGTCACTCAGCTTGTGAAGCCACACAGCCAGCTCGTGTATGGCAACCGCAACCATTTCAATCAGCCGCAGCTGAAAGGCGCGGGAGCCAACCGACTCTGCGCTGTACGCATGAAGGAGCTGCGCGGAGATAGGGAAGCTTGTCAGCGATGCTCTGTTTCATATCATGACGGTCTACAGGGGACTGGGTTGGCTTACTCGCTCATCTATGGCCAAAATGTCGATGTTAAGGGAAGCATGGAACTCCTCCATTCTCTCCCAAGCCCTGGGGCAGAGCTGGTCATGATTCTCCCGAAAGACGGGGTGGTCGTAGTCGATGTCGTACCAGCGTTTATCCCTGGCAACGCTCGCAATCGGAAACCCGTCGATGATCTGGGCGTATGTCATCCGAGCTATCTCGGTCGAGAGAACGTTTCGCAATGCATTCTCAAAGGCATCGCGGTGATGTTGTGGGAAGCCGGACACGGGGACTTTAATGACGGCACGAGCTTCAGTGATCAACTCGGCGACCTGTGCCAGTTTCCAGTCCGAAGCGTTAGGGTCATCCATCGTGACGAAAGGAAGTGAGGTCCCAGGGTCGTTCTGAGATGGCGGGAGGTATCAAAACCTGCCTTAGTCGCTGACGGAGCAGAATTAAAAGGCGCGAAAAAGTTGATACCCAAGAAGGCGTGGTCTCGAACTGGACTGGTAATGGTGGTGGTGGTGCACGGAGGACCTACTCGAGATCCCGCTACTTAATGTATGTATGTTGTAGGCACAGTGTACCTTGCGGCGGGCTCAGCCGCAGGTTGATTGGCTGAGGCCTGCACTGATTCGTGGCTCACCTTTCCATGGCCGGGCCAACGCCCACCGAACTGTGTGGTAGCAGCGAGGGCGCGCCACCAACAAGCCTCCAAAGCCGGACCACCACTGCGAACGAGACAAGCAGGTAAGGTATACTTGTTTAGAATGGATACGAACCGAGTGGAATGGGCCCGGGAACTAGACCCTAACTATATCCAGCGGATTCTGAACTTTGGTATGTACCCTAGGGTGTTTGTTTTTATGGTAATGTTGCACATACTAGGATATGCTTATGCTAACTACCTGACCTCTGTTTTATCTAGACTTTACTTCTTACGCAAGGCCGGCTCCGAACTCACCCGCTGCGATTCAGCGGCGCTATCTGCCAAAGCCGATGGAAAGGGTCAGACTTGAGAATATGCCGACTGGCGTTACTGTTATCCATTCATCCAACCAGATCCCCCTGAGGAGCAGCACGCCATGAACAGAATGAGAGCGTATACAGTTTCTGTAGGTGGCCCTATTAGGCCGTCCCGAGTCCTATGAGGGATGCTATTGCTGGCGTGTTTGGAACTTGGTTGGAACCCATCGTGTGGTAGAATGTACTGCAAGATGGATAGCAAGTTATCAATTTGTGATTCCGTCTTTTAGTGTTCAATATATTTCTGTTTTTGCGTTAGTCTGCACCACCCTTATGAGAACGCATTCTTACGTATCTATCTTACCTAGGTGCCGAATGTACCTACATGTACCTATGTGGATGCTATCACCCGTACGAATAAGCGTGGGGTCCCCGTTTGCCATCCCATACTCGAATAAAAACTCTTGTATATATTCAAGATGTAGATGTACGTGTATGGACATAAGGTGCCTACCTACGTAGCTGCTTCACCTCGAGCACCACCCAGGTCCTCGAGTTTCCACTGTAACCACGCCTTAAAAGACTCTCTAACGCCGCCCCTCCTTTCCCCTATGCCATAATCATCCAGCAGTTCCATGACCGCGTCGCCGTAGGTCATTCCATCCCTCCCCGTCTTGACCAAACCCTGCGCCGATTCCATATGCGGCCAGCCCCGATCATTCCGCACCGCGACCCGGTCTGCCAGTGGTGCCAGCCTCATACGAAGCGCGGCAGGGAGCTTGCCTTTTCTATCACAACACGAGTCAAGGAGCTCCTTAGCCACATGATACCGCGCGTCGTGGTTGAACGCCACATGCTCAAATACAAACTTATAAATACAATCAAATCGCTGCCTCACTGGCGTGTCCCAGAGTATTTTGTACTCCCGCTTCGGCAGCCCCCGAGCACCCGGTCCCAGGAGCAGACAAGACACCAGGTCCTCTTCGCCCCCCTTTATCGACGCGTAATCAGAGGACTCCGCGACCTTGGCCTGGACATACCGGAACACACCAAACTCGGCCGCGAGCCCGGCAAACCCAAACTGGTCCGCGGATCCTCGCCGCGCCTTTGCCCAGGGCGACGCATGGGGCACCATCGTGGTGCTAACGAAACGCATCCCCGCAAACGCGTCCTCGATGCGGTCTAGCGCCTCGACCAGCCGGTCGTGCGGGTCATGCACCACCCTGCCCGCATGATAAAAAGCCTCGAGCATCCACCCCCACATATTACAATACGACTCCCACGACCCCGGCTGCGCGTTCAGCTTGTAGCGCGGCAAGGCCGGGTCGGTGGCGGCCGTGCGGGCAATGGCGCGCAGCAGGCCGAGGTGGGGGTCGAAGTCGCGGTGGCCTTCGGACGCGTTCGCCTCCATCTCGGGCCAGAAGGTGTCGAGCCACTCCTTGGTAGTGCGGTGCAAGTAGTTGACGTTATTCGCGGCCGTCAGCTCTAGTAGGCCCATGGTGCGGCTGGTGAGCTTGCGCCGGAGAACTTGGATGATGCGTCGCTGGCTGTCGGGCGGGTTACGGTCCGCGAGCCAGAGGAGTTCGGGTTCCATGCCGGAGGGCATCGTGATCTTGCAGGATTTCATGTTGAGGATGGGAGCGCTGGTGTAGGCGCGGAAAAGGAGCAGCAGGCGGGAGCCGGCGCGTTGGTAGCTGCTCTTCACTCGTCGCCAGAGGCTCTCGTAGAGCTTGGATAGGTCTTCGGGGAGACTGTCCACCAGACGTTCTAGATGTGTGAGCGTGGTGCCGTCGGTGAGTGAGTTTAGCAACGCCTTCATGACAAGCGAGACCCAGAGAAAGACTCCACAGGCCCGTTCCACGACTTTGGCTAATAGGTCTTCGGCTTCGGTCGGGTATGCATCCTTGAGCTCCATGAAGGCAACATTTTCGTGTGACGCGCCCTCGACAAAGGTTCTTAGGTCGGTTTCGGTGAGAACCTCCATTCTTAGTTGCGGACAAGACACAAACGCATCTCGGAAGTCGTTCCACGGTCGGCTGCTGACACACACTTTGAACCCGGGTTGACTGTGGAACTGCCTGACTAGGTCAATGAGCCTTGAGTGATCACCGGTAAACTCATCGAGTCCATCCACGAAGATAACAAGTTTGAAATTTCGCTTGGGGAGCGTGGCTAGGGCGCCTACACTCTCAAAGAGCTCCTCCCAAGTCCATGGCGGGAGATGTTTCAATGAAGAGGAGCCAAATATCTTCTGCATGACCCATCGTCCTGGGAACAACCGCGGCGCGATTTCGGGGACCTGCTGCACGATTTGGTACAACAGCGTTCGCAAGAAGCCAACCTGGGACTTTTGTAGCTCGCTCCCGGCATCCCACGAGTAAAACATAGCCGTGAGGACTTTGTTGTCACCTGCCCATTCCGCGAGATGCGACAGGGCTGCGGGCTGGGCGACCAAGTGCTTCATCAAAGTCGACTTCCCGGAGCCAGGTTTGCCAGTAATCCAATAAATGTTTTCACAGTCTTCTCTAAGCCAGTCAGGATAACTGCTCCACAAAGGCTGGGGGTCGGTGCCCTCGGATCGGCGAGGTTCTTGCAGCACCCACTCAAACGTGTTGCGGTACGCGTTTGGAATCGCCTGTACTCGATTGTCCAGGGCAGAAAAGTAGAGGCTGCTGAGGAGCCCGTCCACGTACTCGGGGTCATGAGCGTCCGGGTCCGCGCTCGCAGATGTCGTTGTGTTGAGCCTCTGATGGGCATTCTTTTGGTGGTAGATGAACAACGAATGGGCTTCTGTCGGGGAATCGTCTTCCACCGGATTTTGAGATCGCAACTGCTGAATAAGTGCTTGGTGTTTGGTAGTCTCGGTTCCTGGCACTTCGCCTGCTGCTGACCGTTCCCTGAATGGATTTTAGTAGGTAATGGCGGATTCCCAGGTAGGTGCTTTCGAGTCGCGGCACCAAATCGGATGGGGGGCTCCTACCAGAGGTCGGAAACCATTGCGAACATCAGTTTCTCTCTGGCCTCCGCCAGCCGCTTCTGGCTATCTTTGATGGACTTTTCATTCCAGACCAGTTTGAAGGCATTGCCGATGCTGTCAAGGATTGATTGCTTCGTCTGGTCCCGCACGTGTGTCCCGAGCGTCGATGAGATTTCCCGGCTGGCAGAAATACAACGGCGGGACTCTTTGAGAAGTGCCGCTTCAGTAGTGGAGAGAGGTCGATTCAAGCGCATCAAAAGTTCGGCCTTTTCTTCAATGATCCTGCCACGTGCCATTAACCCCTGCGAGTCCTCGAAAAGCTCGTTCACCTCGACCCACGCCGCCGACCCCCCGGCATGTCGTGAGTCGAAGGCTACCGTAAGCAGCCGCGTCCCAAAATCCAAAAACTGAACGGTTGAGGCCGCTATTGACAAGATGGTCAGGGGGTCCATCTCGACGGCGCCGAGCTCTGCGCGTGGGTGTTGGTCGTGGGTTGGGTACCGTCGAAGTGGAAGTCGTCAGGAGAAAGCCCAGGCAAGCTCGCTGATCGTGATTGGGAATGGCGCAGCATTGCAACTCTATCCAAATCGGATTGGTCGTCCTGCAGCCGTGACTTGGTGGCTGAAGCGGGGCTTAGACGGAAATGGGCGGTTGACGCGAACGACCTAAAAGAGTAAGGTATCGTTCATTTCTAGCCCAATTTAATCGTCGTCACTCAATTGTTTGGAAAGGAGATACGAAGGAGAAAAGGGAGGGAAAATTGTGAGTTGGTACCAACTGCGGCCAAACGAATAAATACGAGGCACCTACCTACCCAAAGATTTGTTTTGCACGACTCCGGGTTCGTTTGCTATATTTTCAGAGTAACTAGGTATACCAATGCTATAAAGTACTAGAAGCTGCCACTTCGTCCCCATGATGCCGTAGAAAGGTTGCGTGCATGGGTTGGAGGTTTCCGCCTTTGTGATTCCCGATGGTGAAATAAACCCACCTGGTTTGCGGTTTAATCTCGTTTTCGGCTGATGAAGGTAGTCGCCATCTTTTGATTTAAATCCCAATCACTGTGGACTCATGGTTTGAGACAATCGAAAAGTCCCTGCCAATTACCTAGTTAGGTAATTACGGGGATATGATCATGATACACCGGATGGGAGTCTTGAATACCTACCTTACTTGACGGCTGGTCGATCAACACTTTCTTCCGTGGGCTATGGAATGCTAAGCTATTACCGCGCTCGCAGCCCTATGGCAATGAATCAACCTCGAAGTCTGGAGTGGAAACGAAGCCCACATGCTTCGTGTTCTGCTCGCGCAGCAGGCAATGACACCAGGGACACCTACCGCCCCCCCGCCATTGTCGTCTCATAATCCCTAACCGGGTGGCGATAAGCTATGAATCGTGAGCGGGATCTGAGGGAATGAAACAAGCCCCTACCAACATAATAAATACAGTCTAGCCAGCTCTGAATGTAGCAGGATACGTAAGGACTAGTAATCCGTAACAGCATCGTTGGTTATTGGAAGTCACCCGCAACTGATATATGACATAACATGCCTGTCCTAGAAAGCTGGAAGGTACTGACATATGTTGAGAACCACGGTTTGACAGTCCATCAAGTGAGAAAATTACTTTGCCAAGGGCATGCCAGCTTTGTTTGGGGCAAGAATGCTTCGGCAAGAAAGAAGTCGATGCTGCCGTGCAGTGCAGCTGATGTTCACGTTTCATTTTACTACGAGGGCAAAGTCTCTTCTAAAGAGGGAATGGGTGTTTAGCCATATAAATGTACTCTTATCAACGTTAGCCGCTGGATCTGTTGGAGTTCTTGAAGCGATAGAGCCCCCAAGTACGCCTGTCTAGGAATTCTCCCGTTCTGGGTTCATTGCTCGTCCTATCTGAGGGACTAGTTGAATTGCAGTGATGGGAACCTTTGTAAGACCGATATTTCAGATGATTGCACACTTCGAGAGCCCTTTCCGCTTGTCTGCCACGCCCCGGGTTGAACTTGCTATGCATGAAACATCCTGGCGATGTCGGCTAGAATCACAATTCGATGCTCATCAAGAGCGGCCGACTTTCATACGTAGTGTCTCAAACCATAGCGTGGACGGACATCTGCTTCCATTTTGCGCCCAAAGTAGGCTGGATATGGGCGATTACCTCTTTCTTTCCTTTCTTCGTCTTTTGTGTCCACATCCGTATTAGCAGTTTGCTTGGAGTCCACATATCACACCGTCCCTTTTGTGATTCGTCGTCCTACACTCCATGGGCCCATCTTCATTTTAATGACCTCGGAGCCTCATGCCAAGGAGCTGGAGATCACTAAGTACGACACCAGGCAGCCGTATTTCGGGCGCCCTTGGCCAATAGAGCTTGCAGCTGAAAGACGAGACGCTGCAGGTCAGCTCCACGGCTTCGATTGAAGACGAACCACGGTCGAGTTTACAAAATTAGGGCCGTCTCCCCGCACCTTCAAGCAGCAGTTAGCTCCGCAATTCGCAGCGTCGCGCCGCGCCGTTCCTTGGCTTTAGAGAGTTCTCACGTCAGCTTGTACCGACCTACCTAAACTAGACGGATTTGTATGCATCTCCAAGCGATGTACACGTATAAGGCTGAGGCCCCCGACCTTCGGGCAGCTATGGGGTCGACCCTTGTTCCGTTTCCCGGCGCACTTGAAAGCCTGTGCTTTGCATTTTGCATTTCTCTACTTGCTTGAGTCGCTTGACGACAACGAAGGCACAATGGACAACAAGGACAAGGAGAAACGCAGTCTCTATGACGAGGCGTTGGACCGTTTCCGCAAGGACGCCGTCGAGCGCTACACAAGCTCCAAGGATGCCGAGCTACTGAGGGAATTCTTCCGCGACAGAACAACCCCCGAGGATACGAAGCGGGCCGCCGAAGCTTTGCAGGGCGATGCGGGTAAGAAGTATGGCGGCCGCAAGGTTGGCGACGTCGAGATCCCCGAGTCATGGATCGCCAACATCATGGGCAACATCGAGAACTTCGTTGCCGCGGGCGACTTCGCCACCAAGAACGCCCCCGAGAGCGTTGGCATGGCCTGGTACGCCATTAGGCTCACCCTGACGGCCATTCACAGTAATTATGATCTCTACACTTTCTTTGGCACCGGCCTGAGCGACGTTAGCGAGATCATGATCATCGTGCGCCACTACGACAGGCTCTACGATGAGAGGTCCAAGCCGCAGTGGAAACCCAGCCCGCTGGTTGAGAAGCTGTTCCAGGACGTTATCGGCGCGTATGCTGCCGTACTGGACTTCTCGTTCGCCATTAAGCGCCACCTCACTGCTGGTTCCCTTACGCGGATCAAGCATTCCTTCAAGGATTTCTTCGGGCTTTCGAAAGCAAACTTTGAAGACAAGCTGAGCGCTGTTGCCATCCAGAAAAAGAAGATCCTCGAAGAGAGCCAGGGCGCCTTCCAGGACAAGACACTCACTCAACTTGATAGTGTGTCCACCGTCTTAGCTGGCATCGAAGGAACTGTACGACACATCGAGGACTTTCAAGACACCCAGAGGAAGCTACACGAGGACGCCATGGCGAGATTTGACGTCTTGCTCAAGGGGTTAGATGACATCCGAGCATCCACCAAGCGCAAAACCCAGTGGGACTATGCGGTGCAGGATTTCCAGACTTACCAGGAAGCTCTGGACCCGCTGAAGGGTTCATTTCGGCATTTGGGAGACACCATCGACGCGGTGTACCCCGGAACCTGCGAGTGGGTGTTTGAAGACAGGCTCTACGAGCTGTGGGTGGATGCGACAGATAACGCCATGCTCTGCATCGCGGGCCCAGAAGGTGAGCTCCTCTATCACTTGTTCCGGCCTTTTGCCCCTCCCTGCTCCCCATTTCTAACTTGCCTTAGGATCCGGCAAATCGTACGTTGTAGCATCGATTGCAAACCGCATCACCCGCACACCGCATGCCGACGAGGCCCTCTTGTACGTCGCATGTAGCGGGTCAACTAGCGGTGCTGGCCTCGGTGCGAACCAGTCATACACGGCAGATAGCATCTGCCGGACTCTGCTGTCTCAGCTTTACGACTTGGCTGTGCAGGGTGAAGACAATGTAGGGTTGCTGGAAACATGTAACGGCGTCTTCAAGAAGGCCAAGGCCAAGGTCAGCGGCCTACCGTCTCACATGCGCTCTGAGAGCGATGGTTTGCCGGAGTTTGCCGATGGGTTCACCCGCATCGCGGCCCTTCTAAAGAAGAAGTTGGTCCTTGTTCTGGACGGCCTGGACGGAAACACCCTGGAGGACAAAGACCAAGAAGAGCTTCTGCGCAAGGTCCGCAGTCTCATGACATCCATGGCCGACAAGGCAGGTCTGGGATTCCGCCTTCTCCTCGGGTGCGCTTCGTCCTCCAAATTCTTCAACGACCTGTCGCCCGACGCGTACATTGACGTCCAGGATAACAACGCGGGCGATATCGAGTTGGTTCTCGCCGATGCGCTCAAAGACGTCCCCGGTTTGTCAGCAGCCGAGCAAGAGGCCGCGAAGGAGGCCATCCTGGAAAAGGCGCGCTCTCGGTTCCTCTACGTTCGGGACACCGCCATTCCATTCATGCTGGAGCCGTTCCAGAGGCCGTTGTCGAAGCGGCTGGAGGCTCTTCCGGATGGTGTTAGCGACGTGTACAAGAAGGCATTGAGCAAGATGAGCCCTAACTACTTGGACCTTCTCCGCACTGCCCTCACCTGGACACTTTTGGCTCCTGAATTTCCCGGTTATCCTCATGCCAGAGAGATCATGGATGCCTTCCAGGGAACGTATGACGTTCCCGCGGAGATAGAAGGCGACGAAGATGTGGAGGCCGAGTTCCCTCCAACGTCCCGCCTGGAGTTGGAGCAACTCCGCGCGGCAACTGACCCGTTCCTGAGATTGATCCCGGAGACTGATGGCAGGGTTTGGGTGTTTGAGTCAGACGTTGCGGCCGTTTGCGAATACTTTTTGCGAGATGGCGAAGTTACCCAGCCTGAGGAGCAAGAACACGAACATGTTTGTGGGCGATGCGGATCTGCCGAGTCAACATCCACCGAGCTGTACATCAACACCAAACAAGGGAATCTCGACATGGCCCTCACGTGCTTGCGCCATCTGAACAACCCTCTGTTCCAAAAAAGGGCAGGCTTGAGGGTTGCTGTTGAAGAGCCTGACGAGCAGGTAGATGCGGGCTCCGAGATCTCAGCGACTGCTGCGCAGGCAGGCGATGAAGAAGATGGCGAGGTCACAGCTGCGCAACCTGAAGGCGAGACAGAGAGCGGGGCAGAAGGAAACAAGACAGCCGTGGATGATATCCTCCAGGAAGCGCAAGATGGCTACGCCACCGAAGACTCCGTCGACGACGAGGACCTGATCAAGCCTCACTACATCGAAGAGGGCCCGGCGACGCCTGACCAGGAAAGCGAAGACGACGGCCCCGCTCGCGTCCGGTACGAGCTCCAGTACTGGCCCTTGCATCTAGCCAGGGCGGAAGCGGCCTGGCCCGCCGAGGAACGGGAAAACAACAGTGACTGGGCGGCGCTGATGAGCGAGCTGGACAAGTTCGTCTTTGAGACCCCCGAGGTCTTTGGTGCTTGGCAGAGCAAGTACCCTGAGAAGGATGATGAATATGGCCTCTTCCGCGTTGCGAACGGACCGCACAAGCCGTTGCACGTCGCTGCATATCTGGGTTTGGCCACCTGGACGAAACATCTCATTGATCGCGGAGAGAAACTAGATGAGTTGTCGGAAGGGTACAGCCCTCTGCAGGCGGCTGCGTGTTCCGAGACATCGCTCGAGACGGTGAAGATGCTGTTGGAAAAAGGAGGTGATGTCAACGCCGAGCACGGGGTGGAGCGTAGCGCGTTCCTGCTGTGGATGGTCCGCGGTGACATCACAGTCGATGGCGTCCAGTTGTTTTTGAACCATGGTGCTGATGTGAAGACCCCCTGTACGAGAGTCAGTTACAGTGCGTTGCAATATTTCGCCAACAGGGGGGAGGATCCAGCCGTGCTCGACCTCTTACTGGCGCAGGGGGCAGATATCAACGCAGTCCATCCAGGGGATGACTGGTTGATGCCGGCGCTTCATATTCTGCTCATGAGACGTGAGGTGCCCGGGGCGCTGCTGGACGCCTTTGTCAAGCATGGCGCCGACACCAACTCGGAGAACGCGGCTTCCGCGCGGCCTTTGCAGATGATCTGTGCCAACGGCCAGTTCGAGAACCTCAAGATTCTGCTGCAGTCAGACGCGCTCGAGATCGACGACCCTGATTTCCACGGCACCACTGCTGTCCACGAAGCCGCCTTCTACGGCTACAGCAAGTGCGTGAACGCGCTTCTGGAGAAGGGAGCCGATGCCGACATCACGGATAAGCTCAACCGCCATGCCCTACACACCGCCGCACGGAAAGGGCTCCCGGGAACCGTCCGCGTTCTCCTCAAGTACACCAAACAGGCCAACGTCAAGGACAAATCGGGTTGGACGCCGCTTTTCTGCGCCTGCCTTAGCAAAGACGAAGAGTCCGCCATGCTGATCCTCGACGCTCTCGTCGCGCTCAACCTCCCCCTCTCCGAGATCAACATCACGACCCGCTCGGGCCGCACCGTCCTCCGCCAAGCCGCCGACCACGGCTTCACGGGCGTAGTCACCACGCTCCTCGAGCTCGGCGCCAAAGCCTCCGACTCCACCACCCCCAACCCCGCCCTCCTCCTCAACGCCCAGGACACCAAAAAGGGGCTCACCGCCCTCCACCGCGCCGCCACCAACGGCCACGCCGCCGTCGTCCGCGCGCTCCTCACCGCGGGCGCCGACCCCTCCCCGGCCTCCACCCAATCGCAAACCCCCCTATCCCTCGCCCACCAACAATGGTCCGTCGCCACCAAAACCACCGCCTACGAAGCCATCCTCACCCACCTCATCGACGCGGCCCCGGCCGCCGCCACCGCCGACGCCGACCTGATCGCCGTGTGCGCGGCCAACGGCAGCGTGCCGCTGCTCGAGAAGCTCTGGCGCTTACGCGCCGACCTGAACCGGCCCGACCGGTACGGCTGGACGCCGCTGGCACTGGCGAGGCAGTTTGGGCGGGCGGAGGCGGAGGGGTTTCTGAAGAGGCAGGCGGCGTGGGCGAATCTGTTGCCGGGCCGGTGGGAGGATAAGTTCCCTGGCACGACGTCGCTCGGGGCCGGGAGCGTGTTGGAGGGGGGGAAGAGGGTCAGGCATGTTTCGGGGAAGCGGGTTTGTGTGTCGGCGGATCGGCCGCTGCCGGCGGGGTTGGAGAGGTATTATTTTGAGGTGACGTTGGGGGAGGTGGACGGGGGGACGGGTGCGAAGGAGTGGCCCGAGATGGCGGTCGGGTTTTGTACGCTGGGGGGTGCGGCGTTGGAGTTTCCGGGCTGGTGGGCGGCGAGTGACAGTCCGTCGACGGCGAGGTCGTGGGGGTATCATTCAGATACGGGCGGGATGTATTCGTCGGTGGAGGACCGGGAGGATTTTGTGGAGGTTACCATTGACGAGCTAAAGTATCGCGTTGGGGACACGGTTGGGGCGGGGGTGGATTTGGCGAAGGGGGAAATCTGGTTTACTCGGAACGGGGTGAGGTTGGAGAGTGTGTTGAAAGGGGTTGAGGGGCGGCTGTTCCCTGTTGTGGGGTTGCATGATGAGGTGTGTTTTGAGACGAACTTCGGGCGGGAAGGGGATGGCGAATTTAAGTGGAAAGCGGATGTTGGCCAGAAGGCGCAGGAAAAGGAGGAAAAGAAGGATAGCGCGGTGGTCGAGGTTGTGTTGCTTGGCGGTAAGCCGGAGGAGGAAAAACAGGCGACCGTTCAGGTGACGAGTGAAGTGGTTATGGTCGCTTAGGCGGGCAGTTCGTTGATGTTGAGAAGACATGCTAAGATATCCTCATCAATGAAGATGCTGGAGCGCGAGAAGGGATGTTTTGACATACCCTAACCCTTATGCAACACTTTCTACTACTCTTTGCCCTTTGCAACCGGTGTGTCTAGTAGGAACCTGCAGTACCAGTCCGCAATTAATGGCCATGCCATGCCATGTTTATATTTTATCATGGAAAGTGTCAAGAAGAAAGCAAAAGCAATGTCTTCGCGTGGTTAGCCAGTTCGAACCGTTTTGGTGTCGCACTTCGCGCCCTCATCATTTTTTCGCAACAAAAAAATGAGCTGGGTCATGTGACCCGTTTTCTCGATCCACCCAGGGGTCGAACCTGGAACCTCCTGATTTACTTAATCGTAGTCAGACGCTCTGCCATTGAGCCAGCGGACCTTTCTGCCATCTGTTTGATGTTGCATTGGGGTGCAAAAGGCTGGTTAATATGCAGCAGTGGGTAATGCATTGCAAATAGCAATATCATGGCGGAAATGCCAATATTCCTAGCTTTGCTGCAGGTGCTCATTGTTTTCATTTTTCGCACACGCGACACTCTAAACAGCCGTCAAGTCCATCGCCCATCGCCACTTCTAAGTGGTAACTCATTTCGTTTTATTGTCTTCTTCCCCACCCCCTTATTCTTTTTAACCTTGTTTTTCGGCGTCCGGAATTTTTGACCTTTTGTCATTTGTTCAAAGTAAGATAGCTCGTTTGTCAATAACATCAAGCTCCGAGATCCTCGACCATGTCACCATTTATTTTTACATACACATCGCTCGAAAAAAAACCACGCTGCGCAAGCGTCAACACTGCATCATCAACCCATCATGCATTGTTTCCATAATTGACTATGCCAAGGACGCGTCATGGCAAGGACATAAACAACCTCAGCAGCCGCTCATAGTTCGGCGATCCCAGCCCCGTCGCCGCATCCCACCCCTCGACAGCACGGAACCCATGGTTCGCTTCACACCCGGTATTCTCCCCATGCGCCACATCCTCAAACACCTCCGGATGTGCATACAAAACCGGATTGATAAACCCCACCGGCCCCTTCCCCGCCAGCAATCTCTCATTATTCACCATCGCAATCATCGACGCCACAACCGGCGCCGACGCCGACGTCCCATGCACCCGCCGGAACTCCCCGCCCAGCGCGATGAGGTAGTCAGTCGCCAGCGCCGACACATCCGGCACGCCTCGCCCCCGCGGGTCAAACAGGTCGGTGATGTTGCGGCTGTGAAGCTGGCCCCGTTCCGCGGCGAGGTAAGCGCGCGTCGAGCGGGCCTGGTAGCGCGGTGCGCCAAACACGGTGCTGAACCCGCCTGTCGAACTGGTCACGTTGGGCTGGACGTAGACGGTCTCCCGTTTTGACGGCGTGGTCGAGTTGGCAGCGGCTGGGTTCTTCATGGTGCCGCCCACCGCGGTGACCCACGGGCAGGAGGCCGGGAAGGAGACGTGGAACGGCCGCCGCTGGCTGGTTGCGTTGGCGGCGGGGTCGTCGCATGCCGTGTGCCGCCCCGCCGTGCCCTCGTCGCCCGTGCCCGCGATCACCGTGATGCCCATCAGGCCGAGCTTGAGGTACTCGTCGCACTGCCGCCGGAGGTAGTCCTGCGGGAAGCCGGCTTCGGCCCAGGCGTACGAGACGGAGATCACCTTGGGTGGGGTGTGCGTGCCGCAGTCGAGGCTTTGGTATCCGTCGTCGGGCGCGAGCGGGTTGGGCCACTGGGGGTCGATCTCTGGGTCCAGTTGGTCGCAGTAGTAATCGTCGTATGCCGCGAGCATGTTGTTCAGGTTGCCCGCGACGTACTTATCCCCCACTTGGATGTTCATGACGCGCTGCGGCCAGGTGAGGGACATGGCATACTGGAAGTCGAGGTTGGGCTCGACATGGTGGTAGATGCTCTTGAACGTTTCGCCGTCGTGGTGGCCACCATCTATCCGTTGCATCTCGGGCCGGGCACCGCTGAGCTGGGGCTCAAACATGTCGAAGAACTGGTCAAGGTCTTTGGAGAGCCAGGCGACTGCGGCGGGCTGGTAGATGCCAAAGGTGTTGTTGGGGTGGGTGGGATAACTGGCATTGCGGAAGGGGAACCCATACCACTCTCGAAGACAATGAGGTGTGTTGAACTGGCTGCAATCCAGCTGCCGCTGCCTCTTCGACAAAGCATGACGATCGGAGTCGCCGAGGGAAATGGGCGGGCCGACATGGTCGTCAATGTTGAGCAACGCAGGGACGGCCGGGTCTTGGACGGGAAACACGGTGGGAATTATGAAGTCAATGGAGCCCAGAAGTGTTTCTGGGACCTGGTATTCCAAGCAGGCCACGCTGGTCTCGCCACTGATCTTGTGCTTGTAGGTGAAGTACTTGGCACCAAGCCATGTCTCCAAGGCACGGACAGTGATGTTGAAGTCGATTCTGCAGAGGCAGGGAGAAAGACGTATCTCGCCACGGGGTAAGTCGGCCGCTTCCTCGACCCAGTCAAGAACGGCCTTGATCTTTTCTCGAGGGAGAGCGAAGGCTCGAGTCACGTCCAAAGCTGACCAGTGATGACCAAACTTCGAGCTTGACGGGTCGGACAATGATGCGAGGGCAGCGGCGGCCTCGCTGCTTGACCTCTCCGCCAGGTCGATCTGGACAGGAACGACCAGGTCTGGGTCGGCTTTTGGCCCCTGTTCCCACCCATCATGCGCAGCAGGTGCCCGCCTGTGGATGGCCATAAATGTCCGCGGGGAAGCGGAGGTTGCGAGGAGACCCTCGCCAAAAAGCAAGGCACACAGGAGTAGTGCCCGATGAAGAGACATGGTAAAAGCCGACGAATTACGGCACAACATGAGAAATCTCGGACATGAAGACCGTAGACCATAGGATACTGCACGGATGATATGGTGGGATCATTATATTGAGGTACAGAACACACCCGCTTATGAAACCCATCATTCAGCTGAATGCATCGGCGATGCTGAAGTCGGAATGATAACTGGCCGGTATCCAGCCCCGGCTGACCGCCAAGTTCGCCTTGTTTGGGCTGCTTACAGCTGAAGCGGGCTAGTAATTATACCTCGTGCAGCGAGTGAGGTAGGAACGTGGCGTAGGGTGTAGAGTGGTTTACTGCCGGATGTAGAATTAATCTACATTGCATGTCTTGGAAGCACGTCTCAGCAATTGACAGCCATAGATTCTACCACACATTCCTATTTACGCCTCTTCGGCGCAACATCGGGGGCTGGGCAGGTCTAGAAACCAACACCGAAAAACACCGACACAGAGTAAGAACAATTTTACAGAGTTGATGTTGTCACCTCCAAGTGGGAGCACAACATGGCTAAGACTGAGACTCTGACCTCGGTAGCCAAATCTCTCAGGAAGTTAGGAACGCCACAGTTTGCAAGACGTCGGCGACGGAGATGGAAATAGAATAATGATAACTTGGCGATACGGCCTTGGTCTGGTGAAATAGAGCATAAATAGGCGGGCCATCGCGCCCTCCTCGACAACAACTTTGTTCTTCATCACACCGCACTTGGCCCAGCTTAGCAGTCTCAAGCAACTCCAAAGTCAACAAGACCCCGTCTTCCCAACCACTACAACCTTCACAATGAAGTTCTCCGTCGCCATCGTCACCCTCGCTTCCCTCGTCGCCGCCGCTCCGGCCCCGGTTGAGTCCCGCGTAAGTTCCGACCCGCCACTCTGGCCGAGAAGCGTACACGCCATCAGAATTCCAAGCTGACCTATCATTATCCAGTCCGGCGAATGGGTAAGACCCTTCCCTGAGTCCCACGACCCCTGAGTACCTCAAAGCTAACCACCCCCCACCCCACAGCTCGCCTGCCTTAACCCCTGCGTCAGGGGCTGCCCGAAGGCTGGCTGGCTTTACTTGGCGTGCGTCGGCGCTTGCGAGGTCACCTGCGGCGCCATTGCCAACCCCGGCGAGGTTATCGACCTTGATGGCCTCCGTGAGCTCGGTGTCGACGTTGATGCTTAAGACCCTCGATGCCAACCACCTGTGATGTTTGGGGTTGGACTGCGGGGCTGTGGTATCTCCTTGTTGAGTTGGGTAGTCGTGGCTCGAGTGGAGGACGGATAAGGGCGGACTTTTTGGGTTGGGCTAGAAGCTGAAATCATGACTCGGAGGGCAACTTCAACAATGTCCCGCTGTCATTGCACGTACCGCGGTTAGCTAGCTCAATAAATACTCCCGTTCCTAGCGACCTAAACCTGGTTATATGGAAAAGAAACCAAACCCGAAGTTGACTTTGAGGTTGAATGTTTCGCACTCGTGTAGTATATTGGATGCGCAAGACCTGCGCGCGTGTGCGGTTGATGGGGCGTGTGGTGCTCATATAGGGGAATGGACGTGCAACGGCGGCAATTTCAACAACCAGCGTTGCAACACGGGCAGCTTCGGCGGCACCACAGGTGGCCCTTGGAGTTTAGGATAATGAGTCCATGGTGTGTCATTTGCGGAAATTGTATTCTTGGGAAGCTGATAATAATAAAAGGCCA
This sequence comes from Chaetomium cochliodes, assembly GCA_023383405.1. Taxonomy (NCBI): domain Eukaryota; kingdom Fungi; phylum Ascomycota; class Sordariomycetes; order Sordariales; family Chaetomiaceae; genus Chaetomium; species Chaetomium cochliodes. The sequence continues at coordinate 754,815 of JAKWJL010000009.1, read as the reverse complement.
ACAGAAAGACGACCGATGATTACGGGGGTCAACGGCAGTGAGAGTATTGAGAAAGTCGGTGGAACTTCACGGGGTCGGATCCAAGCTGTCCAGGGGGGCGAAGGCTGCAGTCAAGGTGTTAACATACCTAGCTATCTGTTCCACTGCATAAGAAACCCTTGGAGTCCGGACACATTCGCTCACCACGCAGTGTCAACCCAGTCCTTCCAGTCATTGCCCCAGAGCTGCGTCTTGGAAACGCCAGCAGCCGTTGGGGACGTGAGCCCTAGAGGGACGAGGCGGTTTTAGCAAATAATATTTTGGGGCAAGAAATGCGTATTCACTTACACTTTCTCTTAGATGTGTCGGACCCATCACCGGTGTTCTGGAACTCCCGGAATTCTCTAAATAAATAATTAGGGGCACATGGTCAGCCATCTGTAGTCAAACAATGCCTAATATCTCTTCCATCGCCGACTACGTATTGAGAATCAACTTACGGAGTAGCTCCCTCCGCCATTGTGGTCCAGCCCTCGGGGTGTACGACGTTGGCCAAGGCGGAGTTCTGGAAGATGACGCGGGCAAAGACACGCCACGGCCGGCCGAGGAACACCTTGGCTGCTACATTGATGCCAGCAGCTGCCCGGATCTGAAAGGGTGAAACGGGGCAGGTGTCAGCCATGTTTAATAATCACTCTTTTGTCAAAATGGAATAGGGTATGGCCGTGGTGCCGATAAAGGGGAGGGGTTAAGGGGAAAAGCACTTACGGTGCTGTGATCAAAGACGTACCAACCACTATCGTCGGCGGTGCTGCGGGAGCTGGCAGTGATGTACCCGGGGCCGTTGGAGGCAATAGTGCACTCGCCGAGCCAGGCCGCCGCGTTTCCAAAGATGTAGTCGACGGCGCCCTCGACGTAGCAGTTGGAGTAATACTGGCGGCCGCTCTTGGCGTACAGCGTGTCCTGGTACCCGTAGAAGCCGCACGCGTAGTATCCTTGCTTGTCGCCGTTGGCGGCCACGGCCACGGCCTGGCCTTGGGTGCCGTATGTGTTGCGGAAGTTGATGTTGTACGCCCGGAAATTGCTGCTCACAATATTGAAGGTGGCGGATGCGTCTAAGCTGCCGGCATCTTGTGAACCCTTGTTCCGGGTGAAGGTTACCGTGTTGGCGCTCTGCTTGCTCGAACTGGTGAGCAACGTGTTAGCGGTGAAAACGAGATTTGGCATGATGTCAACTGTGGGAAAACTCACTCCGGAGTAGAGCCATAGAGGGTCAGCGGGCCCTTGTACTTGACCGAAACGCCATCATCCTCGGTGTAGGTTCCGGGATAGATAAAAATGCAAGCCTCTAAAGTGCCAGATCCGAGGGCAGTTATCGCCTCGGTGATGGTGCCGTACTGCCCGCCGTTTCCCACTGACAGGCACCCGCTCGGGGGCGTGGTCCGGTTTACAGCCCGGGGTAGCACGACTGGAATAGTAGCACTGGGCAAAGCGTCGACCACCGAGACCAGGCAGAGCGTGGTCGATGCCAACTTAAAAAGAGAAAACCACATGGCGGAAAGGGCACCGTCACCAAACGGCGTGATTTCGAGGACGTTGGGGTTCAAAGATCGACATTTTCGAATTCGTTACGGGGGAATGTTTACATGCCTAATAATAATATACAACCTTAAAACGCCACAGACTTGTGTTTCCATCAATTGTACCCTCGGTAATACTTGTATTTTGATGTCCGGAGGGCGTGGGTTCTGCGGTGTTTCGGGCCAATAATAAGACGAGATGTTGCTGCGGCCGAGTGTCCACCCAACATTGTCATTGAATTCTCCGCGATGGCTTTGAAGGACGGGGCGGGGCGGATGCCGTCCCTTCGAATGCATGTGATGCTGCGGGGAATGGACATGGGTCAAGGTATTGGGGTCGGGGGACTCCGATACCCCGTGTTGTCCCCTCCACGCACATGGCTTGACGCTGGAACGACTGTTCAATATCTTAGATACATGTAAGGAGGTAGGCACGTAGGCTAGATAACTTAAGAACATTAATAATGCTGTGGTCACATGCACGCGAATTCCGTCGGCCGCCGCCATTGAAACATGAAACTAGGTAACCAGCGGGGACTAGATATCATAGGGCTGGGGGTTTGTGGACATCGTAATGGGAATCCTATCATTTGAGATTTGCAAGGAAAGAGGAACAGGGGTGCATAAGGGCGGAGAAACTGTTTCCGCAGCGCGACTTCGTCCCGCAACGGTCTCTGATCTGCGCAGATGTACCTTGATCTAGTATCACTCCCTAGCGCCAATCTAAAATTGCAGTTGCAGTCGCGGAGCAAACTCCTGACTGGAGTCCACTCCCCACAGGGTATCTGTTTCGATGCCGTGCAAGGACAGGATGGATCTGCTGGTACCTCCATCACACCACGCTGCAGGCCAATATACCTGTCGTGTAGCGTTTGGCGGAAACAGACGGACGGAGGATTACCAAATGCGTCAGCAAAGTACATGTACATTGGCTAAGCGACTTATTAAGCTATAGATATAAAACATAGGGTAAACGTCAGTTGTTATGCCATCAACGTTACACGTTCACGCCCCAACAGTTCACGAGGAAAGAAAGAAAGAAAAGTCGAACCATGAAGTTGTCCACGTCTAGCAGTATTCATTTCCTTCGCCTTGCCGGTCTCGCCTGGGCTGGGTGCGAGGACAGTGCCGACGGGTTTGCTTCCCTGAACGGCGGCACCACGGGCGGCAACGGTGGCACCGTGGTGACTGTTAACAACCAAGCAGACCTCGAGAAATACGCAAGCTCGGATGGGAAATATGTCATTAAGGTGTCGGGCAAGATTAACATCTCGCCTAAAGGCACCGAGGTGACGGTAGCTAACGACAAGACCATCATTGGTATCGGCGCGACGGGTGAAATTTCTGGCGGTGGCTTCAGAATTATCAACAAGCACAACGTCATTGTCCGCAACCTGCGGATCGGTGAGTCCAGTCAATGTCACATACAGCAAGGCTGGCCGTGTCGGGATGTTTATTAACCGTTCACTTCACAGGCAACACCGACGGTGGCGAGGAACTAGACTGGGACGGCATCCAGGTTGACACCTCTACCAACATTTGGATCGACCACTGTAAGCTTAATCATCCCTCTTCCACGCCATCCAGCTCTAATAACGCACCCAGGTATCTTCGAAACCATCGGCGACGGCGGCATCGACCTGCGCAAGGACTCCGACTACTGGACCGTCTCCAACAGTTGGCTCAAGGGTGTGAACAAGGCCTTCGGGATCGGCTGGACCGACAACATCACCACCCAAGGCACCGTCCACCACACCTACTTCGACGGCACCACGCAGCGCAACCCCAGCGCCGACAACATGCGCCACGCCCATCTGTACAATAACTACCTGCGCGGCTGCAAGAGCTACGGTCACTACGCGCGTGGGGCGACCAACGCCCGCATCGAGAACGTCTATTTCGAGAGCTGCCGCAACCCGCTGCAGGCTGACGAGGGCGCCACGCTGACCGCGGTTGGGAATGTGTATGAGGGTTCGTCGGGTACTGTTGCTAAGGACCAGGGCGTGTCGTTTGACCCGGCCGAGTTTTATGAGTATAAGCTGGATGCTGCGGCGGATGTGCCGGCTATTGTGCTCGGGCGCGCGGGGCCCCGGGCTGGTATTTGTGAGTAAGGGGTGACTGGAGTGAGTAAATTGTGGCTGTCTGTCTGAAAAGAAAGGGAAAGGGAAGAGTTGCAGTGCCGGGGCTGCTCTTGGGACCAGACTTTCGATGTTAGCCGTTCGTCGTCCCGGGATTAATGCCTATCAGGTAAGGGGGGAAGTCAAAACTCTCAATTGCTTCTATCTCTGGGGGTCAATGCTTTTCTAATTACTAGAACATGAATAATCTTTGCGATTGGGAAATCATCGATATCCACAAATTTAAACACCAATCTCCTTCTTGGGGCCAGCGTTAAAGGGGACGTCGACAGGGATGTCGTAGACGTCGGCAAGAGTGTAGTTGTAGTGGTCGGCAGCCTTGAAAACGGTGTCGGCCTTGACGTCGAGGTGGATCTCGCCGTCGCACCGCTTGAATTTGACCCAGTTGGTCTTGATGCGGCCGTTCGGGCCAGCGACGATGGGGTCAAAGACGTCCTCAAAGTAGCTCGTCTCGATGAGCAGCTGGCTTTGACCCCGGGCGTAGTTGCCGTAGCCCGTGATGTTGCGGTAGTAGTTGTTGTACAGGTGACCGTATTTCAGGCCGTCGCCACTGGGGTTGCGCACGTTTGTCGAGTGGAAGAAGTTGTCGTTGATGGTGACCTTGGAGATCAGATTCGGAGTCCAGCCAATGCCGAAGGCCTTGTTGTGCTTCTCAATCACGTTCTTCGACACGGTCACATAATCGGTGTCTTTTCGGAGATCGATCAGGCCATCTCCCATCTCCGAAAGCTAAACCATCGGAAGGACAGGCCTCGTCAGTATGGGCCCCTGTAATGCAACACGGGGAAGCTAGGTACTCACGTGGTTACCATCGATCCAGATATTAGTCGAGTTATCAATCTGGATGGCGTCAAAATCGCCGTCTTTGCCCGCCCAGTTCGTTTTGCCGTCGTAGGTGCCGTGGATATTGATGTTGCGGATAATGATGTTCTTCTGGCTGTTGATGTTCAAGCCGCCCTCCTTGATGCCTGATCCAGCGCCGACGCCGATGATCGTCTTGTGGCTCTTGACGGGCACCTCAAAGCCAAAAGGCTTCGCCTTGATCATGCCATCGATGCGAATGATAAGAGGTTCCGTCGCGGCCGCATACTCAACCAATTGGTCGAGTTTCTTAGCCGTTACGATGCGGCCGCCTTTGCCCCCTGTGGTGCCGCCGTTAAGAGACGCGAAGCCATGCGCTTCTAAATCGCACTTGGCACAACCCTGGGCTTCCACAAGCGTAGATGCTGCGAGCAGCAATGCCGAAGCAAGCGTGTTGGTGACATGCATGGTGAATTTAATTTGTGAAAGTGACGATGATGCAGCGGCGACGACTTAATAAATGGGAACAAGAGATCGGGATCATGACTTTTATTGAAGCATTTCTAAAGCGTAGATCCTTTACTCTATATGTTCGCGACTGTGGCCTCGCGTTCCCGCCTGAATGGCTCCAGGTTGTTTCTGACAACACCATGACTCCCATCACGACGGCTGGTGTGGAGGGCCACAATGAGGTCTTGGCAAGCGAAAAGAGGAGGTGAAAAAGGTGACTAGATGTCGGCGACGATATTCCACCAATAAGTATGGTAACTAATGCCAACTGTTGGGGAAAGCGTGCACTAGCAGCCTGGGCGCCCTTGCACCTTCACATGCTTCCCCTGAATTCATTATGTTGGGCATTCGAGAGCGGGTGAATTTCGCCTATGAGTTACGTACTGTGGAGGAACTTTCGACCTCCCTTCCCCAGGTCAGTCAGGCCAGTTGATCAGCCATGTCTCCATACCCCTGAACACGGACCCCTCAACGACGTGCCATTTTCCGAGACCGAACTCGGCAAAGACGGAGCGATGTATCCCCGGCGCGTGTCGGAATCTTGGCAACGGCGAAGGAACGGGCCCGGACTCCACTTCGGCGCCTCGGCGACGGCCGCGCTTGTGATTGCTGGAGAAACCCACCCTTATAGATGCCAACCGAACGATTCCTGCCCCTCGGCCTTCGCGAATAGGTCCCATTCCCACCCGGTCGGGGCACTGTTGGATGGACACAATGAATGCATCATGCACACCCCGCTGTGTGGATCGTACCTCTAGTCTGAGCACGTCACTCAACCAACCCCTCCACCCCGGAACATTGCCACAGATCTCCTTGGCGACACACAGAAATATCAACACGGCTTCAGGCTAAAAGGGTAGACCCGTTTTGTCCGAGTGCTCGGGACCCGGGGCATCAACTTGCACGGTCGCATGTGGACGCCACGATGAGATCCGCCGGGGTTGAGACGCGGGGGTTGAAGTAAATTTGACTGCCGACGAGCCCCCCTTGTATGTACATACATGTACAGTTACTTACACGTGTAATCCTCGTTAAGGTTATGCAACTGAGTCCAACTTGACCACTGCCATTCATGCTTGATCTCTTCGTAACCTGGTCCTTCCCCCATCTCTGAACTTGCAGAGGCCCAAGATTCCAAATACCTCGCCATCACTACCACCAAACATGAGCCAGTTTACCAACCCCGTAATCCGTGGGTTCAACCCCGACCCGACTGTCTGCGTCGTACCGGCGACGGCGACGACGCCCACGCAGTACTTCCTCTCGACCTCCACCTTCGAGTACTTCCCCGGCGCCGCCATCTACCACTCCACCGACCTGATCAACTGGAAGCTCATCGGGCACGCCCTCAACCGGCGCAGCCAGATAGACATGCGCACCGTCGAGCCCGGCGCCGGCTCGTGGGCGAGCACCCTGCGCTACCGCCCGCGCGAGAAGCGCTGGTACCTCACCAACGGCGTCTTCCAGCGGTACCGCCCCACCGCCGACGAGCGCATTTTCCCGCGCGGCTTCTACGTCTGGACCGACGACATCTTCAACGACGCCGCGTGGTCCGAGCCCGTCTACTTTGACAACCCAGGCTTCGACCAAGATCTCTTCTGGGACGACGATGGCAAAGTCTACCTCTCCACAACAGTCCGCATGGGCCACCGCACGCCGGGCCTCAAACTCAAAGACTTCGCCATCCACATCTCCGAGATCGACCTGCCTTCGGGCCGGACACTGACGCCCCCACAAATAATCCGCGCCTCGCCCTTTGGCGTGGCCGAGGGCTCGCATATCATGCGGAGGGGCCGGTACTATTACCTGTTCACGGCCGAGGGCGGCACCGAGGCGGGGCACCAGGAGTGGGCGTTCCGGAGCACCGAGGGGCCGTACGGGCCTTGGGAAGGACAGGGGAAAGCGTTGTGGTACAACGGCCCGAATGAGGAGGTGCAGCGCACGGGGCATTGCGATCTTTTTGAGGATGGGGAGGGTCGGTGGTGGGGGGTGTTGCTGGGGGTGCGGCCGGTGAGGAAGGGTGAGGGAAGGTGGGCTGAGCCGCAGCTGGGTAGGGAGACGTTTTTGGTCAAGGTCGACTGGGTGGACGACTGGCCTGTGTTTAATGATGGCAAGAACGTCGCGCTGGAAACGGCCGGGCGGGACCCCGAGGTTGTGCAGGCACAGGCTGCTGGAGCAGATGGCGTTCGTTGGAGAGCCGATCTCTCTCGGCCGAACCTGGAGTTGGGATGGTATCATAAGAGTGAGTGCTATTTCTCATGATTACCATCGCATGACAAGAAATATGCACTAGCTAACGCCGGGGATAGACACGCCGATCAAGAAATGCTACTCGTTAATGGAGCGGCCGGGTTATCTCCGGATGTATGGAAACTGCTACGAGCTCACGAGCCCCGAGTCGCCGGCGATGCTGTTACGGAAACAAGCGGCATACAACGAGACGTTCCAAGCCACGATGCACTTCAGCCCCAGCAGACTCGGGTATGAGTCGGGGGTGACGCTGTGGTGGAATCAGTACTCGTTCGCGTCCATCGGCGTCGGCATGGTGGAGTTGTCGGAAGGGATTGAAGCGGTACGGACAGTCATCGCGCGTCAGCCAACGGGGCAGAACGGCGAGCTGAAGGTGTCATATCCGCTGCTGGAGAGTGAAGTGGCGCTCGGAGACGATGATGGCGCCGTGCGGCTCACCATCGACACCACGCCAAATGACTACAAGCTAACGCTGGCTGTGGGCGCGGTCAGCGCGAGCGTGTCCTTCGCCGCCGAGGTGCTCACCATAAACCCACCGGTGGGTGGTGCTTTCACCGGTGCCATGTTTGGCATCTACGCGTCTGGGAAGAGTGAGCCCGTGTTGGACCCGTCGGACTTTAGCGAGATTGCGATTATCGAGCGGTCCTCTTGATCAAGCACCCGTTACAGATTTACGACTTAGTTACGGATTTACTGCCGTGGATGGGTCATGTCTCAGCCGGAATTTACGTGGGGGAACGAATAGAAGCATTAGATGATATTAGACAGTTCTTGGTCCTTTCTTACACAGCAGAATTGCAATGCATTGATGTTCACTTATCTCAGCGACCAAGGCCAGTTGGCTAAGCATGTTTACCTACCAGTAGTTTTGTTTTATGTTGTCTCTCCCCAAGTGCATCAAATCAACACGCTACCAGGACTTCGATTACCCAACCACGCGATTGATTGCCTGAAAGTTTTGGGAGAATTACCCCGACACGAAAGCCACGATAATACGCTTTCGACCATCTGATAGTCCAGGTAGCCCTTACGCGGTTCGACCGCACTGCTTCTTCTCCCTATCCCACAGGGGAGCCTGAGCTGTGTGATGGCGGGCCAGGGGCGGAAGGCAAGTCGATATTCTTTCGTGGAGGAGCCCTTGTCTAAAGCCAAGCAAGCACCTTACTTCTTAGCTTCGTTCCTTCGCCCAGGCAGCCGGGAATAAACAGGAGACAGTCAAGACCGTTTGGTGTCCTTTTCTATTTATTTTTGCCCCTATCAACAAGGACAGAACCTCTGCCAAGTAATAGCTTTGTCCACTAGTTGGCTGCACTCTGCGCGGGCAGAGCCAGAACCAACGCCTCGGGTTTGTTTTTGCCCCAATCAGAGGGACGCAGAAGGGCCCTCGAAATGCTGAGCTGCCTCTTTGTCTCGTGAGTTACGAGCAGATAATTCAGGCTAAACACGCACTGCCGGCCCCTGGCCCTGGGGTTTGTTTTTGCCCCAATCAGTGCACAGGCACCCCTCTTTTGGAGGCAAGGAGGTTGGCTGGTTGCATGCTTGTTCAACCTCAGTAACACAGCATGTTCGTCGACGAGCAGGCGGCGGGGAAAGGCGGCGCCGGGTCGGCCTGAGGAACTCTTCGGGTGTCATGTTGTGCGTGGGGATCGGCGAGGTCGTCTTGTTCGACCGACGGCGGCTACTCGAGGCATGACCGTGCCACAGCTTCTTGCTCAGAAGCTCCGGACTTTTGAGGCGGAGACCCTAGTCTTCCCCACAGCAGAAAGGCCAAATGATGCCGTCGCCGGTGTGTATAAGTCTAAAGTTATCCTATGCTCCTTACCATTAGATGGTCTCTCGTTTAGTTACTCTTCATACCCGCCTCGCATTTTGCCTGTCCTTCCCCACAATGGGCCTCACCAAGCAGGTTTGGTACAACTGGTAAGTAGCTTCTGACCGCCCGTGTCCGCGTCACGAAACCCCCAATGGCCCTGCCCTCCTTATCATCCGGGCTCTTCTTTTCTTTCAGTGAGAACTTATGGAATCTCTCTAACTAAGGGTCCTTCCAGGTACTCGGGGCTCGTAGCAGCCGGGTGCATGATTTTGTTGGGCTATGACTCCAGTGTCTTCAACTCGGTGCAGGCTTCCGAGAACTGGAAGTCGGCCATGGGCCAACCCGACCCTTACATGGTTGGCCTCGTCAACACCGTGTATACTGTCGGCGGTATCGTTACGGGATGGTTTTTCGCCGGTCCTACGGTAAGTTGTCGTGCACATATGGACTCGGTGAAGGCCTGACTGACTCTGTCCTATTACAGTCCGATTACTTTGGCCGTCGATTCGGCATGGGTCTTGGCTGCATGATCACCGTGGTTGCCACCTTTTTGCAGACATTCCCACCGGCGAAGGGGACCCTCGCTTGTTTCATGGTTGGCCGCGTCTTTATTGGCGTCGGAACTGCCTTTGCTACGAGTGAGTTCGCCGGGACACAGCCGCCACTGTGCATGTCGGATGTCTAATTTTTGTGTCTCTTCAGCTTCCGGCCCGGTCTACATCGGCGAGGTTACCGCGCCAGAGATCCGAGGAAAGGTCATGTCTTTCTGGCAAATGTTCTTTTCCGTCGGATCTTTTATCGCCTACTGGATCAACTTTGCCTGTGCCAGAAACAGGACTAGCCTTGGTCATTGGGACTGGAAGATGGTCGTCATCTTCCAGCTCATGATGCCAGTCATCATCTGCGCCCAGCTTCCCTTCCTTCCTGAGTCCCCGCGCTGGCTGATCGCCAAGAAGAACGACTACGACGGCGCAAAGGCTGCATTGATGAGGCTTCGGTCGACTGAGGAGGAAGTCGACGCCGAGATTCTCAGCATCCGCGAGGCCATTGCCTTTGAGCACGAGACGGCTCCCCGGAAGCGCGAAGCCTACCTGGCCCTGGTCAAGGACAAGGCCATTCGCAAGCGTGTTATTCTTGCCTTCATCATCAACGTCGGCCAGCAACTTACCGGCCAGGGGACCCTCAACTCGTACTCGTCGACCATTTATCAAAAGGTATTCAATAACGTCGACACTATCAACTTGATTAACGCACTCAACGGCACCCTGAGCATCATCTTCACCCTGAATGCTACCTGGACAGTTGATCGGTATAGTCTTCACCTCTTATCACCCTTACACCCTTACTTGGGTAGGCTTAATGAATATGGGCTAGGCTAATCCGTCAATTTTGTGTCATTACTTTATAGATTTGGCCGAAAGTGGCTCTTCATGGTGGGTGCCGCCGGCATGGCCATCTGCACCATGCTGATTGGCGTGGTCGGCCTAACGACGCCGGATGTGAACGGCACCAAAACGTACGGCGTCGGAATCGGGATTGCCACGCTCGCCTTCGCCTTTGCCTTCTTTTTCAAGCCGTCCTGGGGCGCGGTCGTGTGGATCTACACGGCCGAGATCTTTCCAATGCATGTTCGCGCGCAGGGCACAGGCATGTCGGTTCAGATGCAAGGCGTGGCCAACACCATTTTCCAGCAGTTTTTCCCCATCTTCTTCAAGAACGAAGGCCTGTAAGTTGGACCCCTGTTTTGGCCAGTTACCTACCAACACGATGATTCTGACCACAATGGGGGAAACAACAGCAAAGTTTTCTTCTTTTTTATGACAACCAACGTCCTCCTTGTGTTCTTCACCTACTTTTTCCTCCCCGAAACTAAGGGCGTAACTCTGGAGCAGATGGACGTCTTGTTCGGTGACGTCGATCATGTCGCCAAGGGCGCGGGGTTCATTGACGACTCCATCACGCCCGCCGCGCTCGGTGACCATGACAAACCTGAGTCTGTCGCTCTCGAGACGGTCCCCAAAAAAAAGGAGTCTGTGTGAGGCACTAGGGCGAAGGGGTCATAATTCAAGCTGCGGGGTGGCGTGCACTGCAAATCAACGAGTGACGTGTCGGGGTAATGCGCCGGGTACCGGTTTCGGAACAAGTATTAGTTATAACTAAATCTTGGACAATTAACAAGACCAAGTGCATATAACCGAGCTTTACGGCCTCCAATGCTCGTGCTTTTGTTGCCCCTGGGCCCCCTCAGGTGCTTGTTGCTGGCAACTGAGGTTTATGCATGCCAAGTTATGTAGGTAGGTAAGGTACCTAAAGCTTCATCACCTGGCTGGCTACAAATCAATAATTATGGGCTGGCGCTTGCCATTATGTTGAGCTAGCGCAAATCTGGCAGCAACAGAGGGTGAGTCGATGACAGGCGTCACAGACCTGCATCTCCAGGTCAGCAGCTTTTATGAAGTAATGACGCCACTGCGCTTCGACTCTAGCAACGTCCGATGTGCTCCGATTCTAGTCTTGGAGTATAGTCATCGCGGTGATCATAGCGACGACCATGATCACCTGAGTTTTTATTATCATCGGCATGGGTAAACCAACTGATTACCGACTCTCGAACGGGAGACACTGCTAGTCCATATCAGGGATGTACCTTGCGCCGTTCTCGTTTGCCTATTGAACTGAACCTACTGGCCCACCCACTTTATGTTGTTTTTGAACTGAGTCTTCCGGATGACTGTTGGTATTTAATGGTCCGGGTTTGATTACGCCGGTGTTCTAACTGCCTCCTTCAGGCAGGCTTAGTGCCATCCCTCCTGAGCCCGCTGATCTACTGTCAAGAAACTCAACTCTAGATACCTTACTTGGTCTAAAGTCCATATTGATTCGTGTGCTTCGCTTGACATCCTGGGCCGCGTCAGACTTCGACTTGGAGAAAACGGAAGGAGTTTACTTGGCGTTCAGAGCTAAAAAATTGCTGACAAGCTCATGGAGGGGAAGATGGGTCCATCATCCAGTTGCCAAGCAATTCGGGCCTTTATTGTTTTCTCGGCCGCGGTCATTCTGAGTTGAGGCTCTTCGGGGTGGCTTGGGGTTCCGCAAGATAGATTAAATGCTTGACTTCACTTGTTTTGTTTTTGGAAACCTATGCGAAGTGGTGCAAAAACGCTCACAATATACGTCCCCGCAATGGGACTAAATTGCCCGGTCAGACGGAAGCGCCTTGTACGGATATAGTGTGGTAGCACTGGCACTAGTAGTGAGCACTATTGCTGTGAGTTCGAGCCGAAAGGATTGTGATGCGACGTTGGGATGACTTCAATTGGGTACACCGCCTGGTGGTGCGTAACAGCACACATGAGAATTGCGCCGTCTTACTGTTTACATACTATGTAGGGAAGATAGGTATCGTGAAGTATGGTTGAGATCCGAGGCAAACATGTGAGGAGGGGTGCTGGGGGGGCATGAGGGTAGAGATGATGGAGAGAGATCATGATGAGGGAGAGAGAGGCTGGGCAGACATGAAGAGGAGAGGGAGACAGCCTCAGACGGGTATAAAGAGAGACAAACATCGCACCGTCAAGCGTCTTAGCACATTCCTCTCTCTCCATCATTCCTAGAGCACCGACCAATTCCTCTCAGCGAACCTCAACGCCCCAAACCCCCAACGCCACTATGAAGTTCTTCTCCTTCCTCGCCGCCGCCCTCCTCCCCACGGGCCTCCTGGCCGCCCCCGTTGCCGACGACAAGCTTACCTCCATTGAGATCGAGGCTCACGCCGCCGCCGAGGCTCGCGATGCCGTCGAGGCTCGCGAGGCGGCCGACGTCTCGATTAACAAACCTGCCTTCGGCCTCGACAAGCGCGCGATCCAGGTCTGCGAGATCATAGGCGGATCCAGCAGGGTCAACTGCCGCTCGGGGCCTAACACCAGCTCCAGCGTGGTGAGAACCCTCACGAGGGGTGAAACATACGCCTTTAGCTGCGTAAGGTCCGGCGAGTGCGTTGTTATTGGCGGCGCTAGCAACTGGTCAGTTTTATCCACCCCCGTGATGGTCACCACCTGCCTTCGGTAGCCTACTGAGCTTGGTGAGGCTGACCTTCTTCACTCGTCCCTCAGCGGCTGGGACTACTCGTACACGCTTGGCTGCTACGTCAGCGGTCACTACACCGACAACGACTGCACTCTCGGTAGGTTTGATTTCGCCATATTCCTTTCCGGCTGGGGATGGTGTACTCTGTCAGACTGGCTAACGCAGTTCCCAGCCCGGCTCGGCCGGTGCTAGAGCCCCGGCGCTCAAGCACACATGCGGTGGTCCGGTATGATTGCGCGACAATAAGAAGCGTATCTTAGCTGGGCTGAGTCTCTTTCTGGGACCTGGGGTGTGGTTGGTAGCTAGGGTGGGCGTGTGTCAATTCGGGACGGGTCCAGGCCGGTGAATAGCAGCTTTTGTCTGAAAAAGAACTTGTTTCTATTTCACAAGCCCTTCTCGCAGTGACCAGCGCTTCAGTGTGCCGGAAAATTTCAATGGCCGCATTTGTTGTTTTCACGGACCCCGGGGGGTTTCCAGTCTGTTAGGAATCCACCAGCCAGAGTATCTATATCTCCCAGCAGGGGGCGCGCATGCAAAAGAGGCTCGTGATCGTATTGTCGGACAGTCTGATTGAACGTAACAGTAGCAGTAGGACAAGAACCAAATACACACGTAGGTGCTGTGCCTCCTGAAAAAACTGCACTGGGCACCAATTGTGGGCCCAGTTGAGCCCCATTTACCGACCCGCCGTACCGTAACCACCAGTCACCCGTTTTTCGTAACAGTTTCTCCACGCTTCTGACTTACCTAACTGCAGGTATTCGCTGCAAAGCAAACTTAAAAGTTACTCCGTCCTCCGGCTTGCATTTTGGACGCATTGCCTTTGACGAAGGTCTGGAGAGGGCAAGGGTGGGGAAAGGCTGGATGGTGGCCGCTTGGTCTGTCTGGCGGATGTGCAAAGTGAGCTACATACATGCATGTACTGTACATACAAGCGTGCCGCCGACACCAGGGTAGCGCTTCGACTGCAGCTGGCGTTCCCCAGCCTCCTTCGGTAGGTAGACAAGGGGAGACGTTCTGTAGTATGGTTTCACGGCCATTGTGGATACAGGATCTGTGGCAGGTATCTACATAGGTAGGTAAGGTAGTCAGGGGTGGGAGAGGAAGTAACTGCTTACCCAGAAACGGTGACCGAGCAACTCACCGGACTAGCCAATGTATGTTTTTCCTGGTCGGCCTCACACCAGGCTCGCAAGGCAGACATGCAGGCCCGAGCTGAACGAACCGTCTGAACCTTTTAAACCAGACGTCAACGATTGCAATCCCCCGCTTTTGTACACCCTTCACCCAAGACACTCACTCCTCCCTTCCACATCTGCGATTGAAGAATCGCCATTTTTTTGACGCACTAACGATCGCGTCCTCATCCGCCTCACCATCACTGCCATCCGAACAGCAAACAACGAGCTTCTTCACATAATATCCCTCAAAATTCCAGCTTGGATTCCGTCGTAGGAAGTCCCACGTAGACCACCTGAGGATTGACGCCATGCCCCGAGAACAGGTGAATGGAGTTTTCATTTGTCGCCGACTTCTTCCCTTCCCCTAATGGACGTTGGGGCCAGGCAACTCATACCCAATGTACAGGATAACGCAGTCGGCAGCACTCAAAAGGCTATCGGTCGGTACAAGATCAACTTTGTGGCAGCGAACGGCCGCGCGGAGCAAATTCTGGCATTATGCGACTCAGAAAGCACCATCGGTGCCCTTCGCGATGAAATTGGCCGTCGTCTAAGCAGAGCCGGAATTACGGTTGCTGCCACCGGGCTACGTCTCCGGTTGGATTCCAGCACCGGGCCTTTGCTCAGCGAAGATGATCCCATCGGTCTTGTGCTCCCGGGGCAAACCGCTGAGACCATATTTGCGGTTGAGACGTACGCGACAGAGCCACCCGCCGTGGCGCTGGAAGCCTCAATGCGCGAGTCCGTATCCTCGCCAGCAGACGCCGAGACCCGTGGCCGGCTACGTCGCCAGCAAGACACGGAAACCAGGGCAGACGACGGCGGCGTCCTGATCAAAGTCCGCCTTGTAACTCCCCCCTTGGCTCGACTCCACAAGAATACGACCGAGGTTCCTGTGATGACCGCCGCATTCTCCCCAACGACAACTCTTCGCCAGTTGTACGACCGGGCATCGCGGCATTTGAGCCTCGCCACCGTTTCCGAAACGGATCGCGAGAGACGTGCTCACCGCGAGTGTAACTGCTCCTTGGCCCGCGCCATTCACCAAGGAACCCTGTTCAGGACTCCCCCAGAAACGCCCACCACCAACCGTATTCTGGTCATCCACTCAAGGAACATTGTTGAGTCTATGCAATGTGCGGACATCGAAGAGGCCGCCGTCGTGGGGGCGGTGAGGGCGGGTTATAGCACACGACCTGGATTCTCTCTTGATGGGAAGAAACTCCGGTTCTTTGCCGCTGTATCGCCAGGGAATGACCCAAATGGCAACGGCGCTCCACGGCCTTCCATATCTCCCGCCATTGTTACCATCTGCTCAGTCAAACGTCACCAAAGGTACGAAACTGCGAGTGATGGCACTTCAGGCGCGGCTGCAGCCGAATCCCTTGTCTTGGACCTCCATACGGCTGAGTGCCCGATCAAAACCAAAGACCTCGACCTCACACTTGAGGACCTTTCCCTTACCGAGCTGGTCATCGACGGCGTTCTAACCATTTACGCCGTCCCCCGCCAGACTTCATTGGCTCCATCAAGAAATTTGACCGGAAAAGACTCTATATATCTTGCTGGTTCCCATTGGGAGTTGGAAACAAAGCAAACGGAGCGAGGCATGGCAATGTTTCTGTCCAGTCTCCGTATGGCTGTGCATTTGATCCACTCCTACGACAAAGGGGGTATGGTGGACGAATACCACGATAGCGCATTGCATATTCTGCACCTCTTGACCAGATTCCCTCCAGCGGTCCGGACCTTACACATACTCATTGAGGGGAGTGTACCGGATGAGGAAGAGTGTGCGGCTTTTGTTCAAGCCTGTTACGGGGTCATGGTGGAGATGATGGCGACATCCGTCCTTGCCAGACAGCCGGAAAGAACTCTCGAGGGATCTCGCCTCTTCTTCGGCACCTTCTTGCGCAAGGCCGAGGAGACTGCGGTCAGCATCGGCGACGGCGGGGCTATGCTGCCGTACGTCAGTTCCATGAAGTCGGTCACCGTAACTAATAGCGAGACCATGGAACACATCGCGTACCCGGTAGACACAAGTGTCGGTATTATGGAGCAGGGTTGCTTTGACGCCCTCAAGGCAGGAATCATCCAGTTTACCGAGGACGAACTCAACCACTCCCTGAACAAGACAGTCCTCGACGGCCGAACCAAAAGGGCGGTGCTTCTGGGCGGAGGTGTGCTTTCGACGAATACCATGTTCGACATGGACATTCCGTACTCGAGTGGCCGCTACATTAATGCTTCGGATGAATCCAGAATCATCCCCGCGGGTGATCTCACTAATGTATTGCAACATGCCGCCAATGCTTCTACGGCAAAGCTTCAGGTCGTGGCCCCAGCATCATTGGGCTCTGCACCCAACCCCGTCTTGACTCTGGACAGGGACGGGTTACTAGCCGTCTACCTAGGGAGAAAGCCCTGTGGTGAGCCAGGCCGAGATTTCATCATATTTCGCCCGACGAAGGGCGGCGAGTGTGACATTGACATTTCTATCGTTGCACAACTGCTCGAGCCCATCATTGCCGCCCGTGTCGCGGACGGTACCGCGCTTTTCGATGGAGACTTTTACGCAGCACAGCGCAGATCCGACAAGCCTGACGAGATTCTCATGATCTGCGTGGACTGCAGTTCAAGCATGTCAGAGTCGGCAGGATTCGTTGATACAAGCACAGCCCATGGTGGCGATGAGGGCGATGGTAATGACGAAGGCCGATCCGAGGCAGACGCTCTGCTTGATGATATACGTCAAAATGAGATATATGCCGGCACCTTGGGTGACATGAAGGAAACTCTGCAATCGCATGAGTCGTTCGATGACATGATACGTACTGTCGCAAATACCCACCAAGGGCTTCAACGATCTCTATCAATTCAGCTGATCAAGCGAGTCATTGAGCTCACCGTTACGGAGCTGATGCATAAAATGGAAAGCCGGGACAATGTTCGACGAAGTGTATGGAGAGACCGGACGGGTGAGGGCCGGCAGTTGGAGGATGCGATCAAGGACCTCCGGAACCTCATTGTCGGGTTCATCGCACACGAATCTACGCTTTGCGATTTTTTGGTGTACCGTGGATGTGGGATTACCGGACCTGGCCAGCCAAACGACTGGAAATGGGGTCCCGGGGACGCGATGCCAACCCTCCCGTCGAATGCACCGGACAGGCCCGAGTACGCATCCACGGCGTTGGACCTCACAGTGCCACATGATCTACGGTGTCCTATGACTCAAGAGCTTTTTCGGGAGCCGGTGGTAACTCAGGACGGACATACATATGAGGATGCAGCCATCCGAAAGTGGCTCCGCATGGCCCAGACTTCCCCCCTCACTGGACTCCGGCTGTCGTCAACGCAACTAACTGTCAACAGGCCGATGTTGCTTCAAGCCAACAACTGGGTTGAAGGCACAGATATAATCCCCGCCACCAACACGGCCCAAAGACGTACATTTGCCCGAAAAACCACAAGGGTGATTCGAGTTAACTTTGTATCGCCTCTTGCTCGGTTCACCCGGACAGTGCCGCTGGCTACTCCGAAGGCGACCTTGTACCAACTGGCATTCCAGGGACTCCGGGGAGAGTACTCGAGCTTTTCTTTGGATCACGGCGGCACAGTGATCCAGCCTGATTCTGAACCACTGTCTACCCTGGGCCCAACTGATGGGTTCAGAATCACTGTCCAATTACCTGACAGGGCGCATGCCCAGACGGCGTCTGGTGATGGATCGGACGTGTGCCTCGTCAAGGTTTACCGGTCCTACACTTCAGCGTCATTTTCATACTGGGTCAGGACGGATACAGAATCCACCATCGGCAGCGTTCTCTTCAAAATGTGGAGGCATATTCAGGAAAACAGCAGTCACCTGGCCAGCGATGGTTGGTCGGACCAAGCTGTTTGGCATTCTCTGAAGTACGTCGGAGACGGGAACACGCGCGGCACAAGATTGCATCACTGGGACAGCCTTTCCGGGCTCCTCAGAACAGATTACGCCACAGGGATACTAGGACCGGAACCTGTCTATACCAAATTCTCAGACGACAACCCCGATGATGACGGCAACAATGCAGTGGAGGACACCCCGTCAGATTCGCAGTCAAAGAGGCCTATGGTCCTGAAGCTATACGTCTGCACTCCTTCTCGGAAGAAGAAGGATCGAACTCATAGTTCCCGACTAAGCATCCTCAAGCAAATGTTTGACCAGTTTGTGAACCGCATTCTCGCTTACGGTTATTCTACACATCTGGGCTTGATCACATTCAACAACAGCGCCAAGGTCGCTCAACGGCTCTCTCCCGTCATTGAAAACTTTCGAACCACCGTGCAGGAACTGCATCACAGAGGAGACACCGCGTTATGGGACGCCCTTGCGTTGGCCCAAGATCAAATACAGGAATACGCTGCGGCCTACCCAAATGCCAAAAAAAGGATCTTGTGCATCTCCGACGGTGTTGACACCAGCTCGAAGATCAACACAGGCTCGAACCTTTGGCAACGCTTCGTAGCTGATGCCATCGTAGTCGACTCGTTCTGTTTGGGCAGCGACGACAACTGCGACCTCCGGGCCGTGTCCCACCTCACCAACGGCTACAAGTTCCACCCGACATCGTTGGAGCAAGCGATGGCCATCTGCGAGATGGAGCCTGTGCTCTCCCAGCTCGAGCGCGACATGGCAGACATCTCCGCATCACGACATGGAACCTCAGCCCCAACAACCTGGCGCGGCTCCAGCCATGCTCTATTCTGGGCCGCACAATCGGACGCAACCCCCGAAGTCGTCACGCAAGACATCTTCCCCAAACGCATCTCCCACCCCAACCTGCAAGACGACTTTGTGGAGCTCAAAGCCATCTCCCGGCGCGCCTTCGCCGAAGCTAACGCCAGTACCGCCTCCCCCAGGGCAGCAGCGACCTACCTCCGCACGCAGCGCATCCTCAACGAGATCCAGCAGATCGTCGCCGACCCCCACCCGCACGCCGACGTCTACGTCAGCGAGCGCGACATGTCCTTCTGGAAGATCATCATGCAGGGCCCGCCCGGCAGCGTCTACGAGGGTGGCACCTTTGCGGTGTATCTGCACATGGAAGAGGATACCTACCCGTCGTTTGCTCCCAAGGCGAGGTTTGTGACGCCGATTTATCACCCGAATGTGAATCGGCATGGGCGGATTTGCCACAGTATTTTGGACCGGAATTGGACGGTGGATATGAGTAACAAGATGCTGGTTGCGACGGTGTATGGGTTGTTGATGGAGCCGGATTATGGTGATCCTGTGTGAGTACCTGCCCTTCTTACCCATATCCGTTCAGGGGTTTTGAGACCGGTCAGATGGCGTGGCAACTGACTTTGAGAATGATTAGGAATATTGTTGTGACGCTCGACTTTCACCACGATCAGGTTGCGTTCGCTGAGATGGCGAGGGAGTTTATCCAGAGACACGCGACAAAGACGAGGGCGGAGTGGCGAGCTGAGATACTGGGGGGTCAGGGAGGGCACTGATAGCTCAGCAGATGCCGTTATAGCGTGGACTTTTATGGTTGTGTAGAAATGTCGGAATATCTTGTGGTTTTTCTCACGCTTCCCATGGTTGTTGCCGCTTTTCGTGTTGTGGACCATGTGATCTCTGAATTCCAGCTGAGGTTGGCCTCCCACAGCCTCGATCAGGTCCCGTGTTTCACATCCGCACGTCAAAGTCAGAAATCTGCCTTGACTCGCCTGCGCCTTGACATTGCGCGAATATGCGACCCGTGGTTGGAGATCGGGAGGCAACCAAGAGGAAAAGAGGGGTCTATAAATTCTGTCCCGTCCCTGGATACATACTCTTCCATCTGAACCCCAAGGGACGGTTACCCCGTCTGAGGAATGGAGACACCGTCAGCGAGTATGGCCTTTAATGGCACGAACCACCATGGGATTCAGCTCGGTGTAAACCATGGCACCATTACGTTCACCATGCCCTCGGCCCAGACCAAATATTCAGGTACAGAAGAAGCAGACAAACCCTACCGTACGTAAATTTGACCGGGTTACATTAAAGACACCGTTCTAACATTACGAGCACGTAGTTGTCATCCCCCACTCGGAAAACGAAAACTTTGTCGGCCGGAAACAGCTCCTCCGGAAGCTGCAAAACCTCATCTTCACACCCGGCTCGCCAAGGCGGGCCGCCCTTTTTGGTCTTGGTGGAATCGGGTGCGTTCGCCCTCGGGATAGCATATCCCTGCGAAATTACACTACTGACAAGTGAAGATAGAAAAACGCAAATCGCCATCCAATATGCCCACTGGGTTTATCAAAACCTCGGTGACGTATCGGTATTCTGGGTTCACGCAACCAACGCCGAGCGGTTTCGTCAGGACTACGCCGCCATCGCGCAAGCATGCGAGATCTCGAATCGCGATAATTATAAAGCAGATGTGCTGGCCTTGGTCAAAGATTATCTGGAAAAAGAACATGATGGCCGGTGGTTAATGGTCATCGACAACGCCGATGACACAGAGTTGTTCTTCCACCAGCGAGACCAATCTCCGGATAAGGATGTCTCCGGAAGCGTTCGAGAACAGGCCAATTCTTTGCCGATGCCTACCACCAGAGAACGCTCAGCCAGCCAACAACGCCCTAGCTCGAGTTCACGGTCGAGAGAGCGCACAGCGTCTCATTACGAAAACACCCTTGGGCGGTACCTGCCCGATTGCGCGCACGGCACAATCCTTATGACGACTAGAAACAAGCAAGCCGGCTCAAGACTGACCAAGGGTGGGCCCCTCCTGCCAGTCGCGGAGATGACAGAAAACGAAGCGACCGAGTTACTCTGCCGACACGCACAGCTACGCAGCGCCACGCCTGAAGACCTGTCGTGGCTCTCTTCTCAGCTGGGGCGCTTGCCACTTGCCCTTGTCCAAGCCGCAGGGTTCGTTCAGGAGAACGACCTAACCGTGTCCGAGTACTCGGACCTTTTAGAACAAAACGAAGAACACTTCCTTGACCTGCTGAGTGAAGATCTTGGAGTGCACGGGAGAGACTCTGAAACGCCCGACGCAACGACCAGGACGCTGTTCCTCTCGTTCGAGCAGATTCAAGAACGCAATCCCCTAGCGGCAGAGATCCTCTCTCCCATGACCTTCTTCGACCGTCAAGGGGTTCCCTGGGACTTTCTGTTCACCTACCATGCAAATCTCTATGGTCCGATACCGACACGGGAAATTGAGCTCACAAAGGCGCTAGGGGTTCTCACAGCATTCTCTCTTGTTGTGAGGGCCATGGACCAGACATACAGCATACACCGGCTAGTCCAGCTAGCCACCGGTAAATGGCTTAAAAAGAAAGGGATGGCACAGCACTTTGCCGAAAACGCACTCCTCATTGTCTCCCAGGCCTATGCCTTTACCCCCATACCGACCTGGATAATCTCGACATCTGTAAGAAGCTTCTGCCACACGTGTTCGCCGTCCTGAAGGAACCCACCGAGTCGCCAGACAAGAAGCTCGCGAGGGCATCACTTCTCACCAACGTCGCCGGATTACTTGACCTAGGCAACTGGGTTGTCGCAGAGCTTTTTTTTACGCAGGCGCTGGACATACGGAAAGAACTGCTGGGAGGCAAACTCGACGACCACGCGCTGAAATGCATCCACGGCATCGCGCAGAGCTACTACCGGCAACGCCGCCTGGACGAGGCCGAGCCGCTGTTGATGCAGGTGATTGAGGCGTCCAGCGGCGTGGCAGACGAGACGTATCCCAACGCTCTGCTGCTCAGCGTGACCACGCTAGCGCTGGTTTATGCGGAGCGCAAGGAATGGGAGGATGCAAAGGACCTGCAAATACAGCTGTTCTTGATAGCCAGGGACCTGCAGGGCAGCACACACCTCAACGCACTACACCGGATGGCCGACCTCGCGACGACTACCTACTTCTTGAAGGACTTTGAGGCCACCAATGCGCTGGACAGCCTGGTGATGGAAGGGTACAAGGCGGCATTGGGGGAGGACTATTTCATGACGATGATGGCTATGGGCTGCTTGGCTAGTACTATGATTGCCGGGGGTAATTATTTTTCGGAGTTAACAAAGCTGCGATACTTGCTGCGGACGGCAACACAGACAAACTGGGAGTGTCCATGGGATGAAATGGACGATAAGCTAGAGGAGGATGTCGACAAGCTTTCGACTCTCTATGATGAAGACCGGTTGGAGGAAGTTAGAACATCGGCACAGTACGCGACGAAGGCTGAAGTTGAAGAGCCTCCAGAATGGGAGAACTACATACCGGTAGTGAGAAAGATACGGGAGTTGTTTGCGAATTGCACTAGGCCGGGGTTGTGGGAGGAGGCCGAACCCCTGCCTGCGGAAACCGTAAAAGGGTCCAAGGAGGACAACGAGTGTGGAGATCCGATGGTGATCGACACAGGGGACGGACATGACAACAATGAAGGGCCGTTTGACTTCAGGCAACGGTGCGGTCACCTTCGCCAGCGAGTGTTTGCCGTACCTTAGTCTGATACTACTTAGGTGTCTTTTAGCGATGAGGGTAACGAGGGTTAATATAGCGCCGTATGTGTGGTAGTTAATGAGAGAAAGCGTTGAATAGCAAAATACAACAAAACAGAGACAGAAAGATGAACAGGAGATGCGATACTAGTAAAACACAACAAAGAAACGAGAATAGGAAGGAGAACCGGAAGGTAAACACGAGAAGTCATCCCGCACGCCTGGGCACGCCACGACCTCTTCAGCTGAGTGCATGATGCCGCTGCTGGCTTCTGGCGTATTTCTGGGCCAGCCCATGGGCCTCCTTGGCCGGTTGCACATGGTTCGCGTGAACTTCTGGGCCCTGCGCGTCCAAGACGGGCTTGTACTTCGCATTGAAGGCGTCACGTCTGTTGGCATGGCTGTTATTGGTCAACCCCAGTCAGAATTCACGCAACGAGAAAACAAGACCATGGGAGTAGGGAGAGCACCCACTCTTGAGAGGTCTGAGACACTGTGCCCGCCAGAGGCGCCATGGTCCGATGGCCTTGGGGGGTAAAGTTTCCCCCCAACACTTTGAGCGACCTGTCTTCGGCGTGCGGCAGTGTTTTGGCAGTGTTCTTATAGGTTGCAATGGCCGCCTTTGCGGTCTCTTGGGCGGCTTTGTAACCGATATGGTCCCTGTGAATGGTGTGTCCCTCTTTGTAGTGCAGTTTGTCGTCAAGCCCAGTGAACCTCTTCTGCAGCTCGGCCACTTCGGCGGGGGTCGCGGGTTTCCAGGCCGCCTGAGGAGCAGTGGGAGACATGTTGAAACGATGGGGTGGAGAGAAGGCGTGGGTACCAAGAGTCAACGTAGGACTGGGACAAAAGAAAGAAGAGATGGTTGGGGTGCCGGCGTTGTTTTGGCCCAGGGACAGTCATCTGGGGACAGCAAGAACTAAATGGTGCCTCCCCTTTCCACTGTCACATTGGTTGGTTTGTGGTCTCTGACGGGGAATTGATGTTGGCTTGCCATGGCTACACAAGGGGTCGTTTCGTCTCCCGTGCCTTGTTACTGGTAAACTGAGTGGCATGGTCCAATAAGGCCCCTCCGACTTTTTACTGTGCCTCGTCGTCACCAACGAGCCGTCCGTGGGCTGTAAGCGCCCCGGGATGGCGCTGCGTCCCACTTTTTTTCACCCCCCCCAACTCTCGATCGTCTGCTGTCTTTCTTGTCTTCTTCACCAATTTCTTGTTCACGCTTGACCAACTCTCCATATCCGCATCTCAAGGACCACAATGCCTTCCATCACAGACCTCCCCTGCGAAATAGTGGGCTCGATTCTGGGGAGCCTTGACCATCTCCGGTTTCTCCCTCCGGCCTTGCTTGCTTGCCGGCATTTCTCCACATCCTT
Source organism: Chaetomium cochliodes (assembly GCA_023383405.1). NCBI lineage: Eukaryota > Fungi > Ascomycota > Sordariomycetes > Sordariales > Chaetomiaceae > Chaetomium > Chaetomium cochliodes. The sequence continues at coordinate 730,616 of JAKWJL010000009.1, read as the reverse complement.
CAAGGAGAGCCATGGCGTGGAAGCCTCAATCCTCCGCCATCAAATTACCCCGGCCCTCCTCCCGTATGCAGTTGCAGTGACGGAGGCATCGCGTCTGCCCCGCCCCCTCGTCGCCAGCGCCGTCTTTGGCTTGCTTGACGAGCTCTACCGCTCTCCCGCCCGCCTCGGGGCCCGCGTATCTGCCTTGCCATTGCCCATCTTGCGGAGCATGGGCCGCACCCACGACGTGATCCAAGCTTTTGCAACCGGCTTCGCGACCAGCGCCTGGCAGCGCATTTCCCCTTCGACAACGGCGGCCGTCCTCTTATTGCCCAACGAGTATTTTCGGTTTTGTCGCGCTTTCTACCGCGTTGAGCTGTTTTTTATTCTCTTTCGGGACCCCGGATTCGAGGACAACTTGAACCCCTGGTTCCTTCGGAGGCACCACCCTTGGGAGAACGAACAGCTAGGTTCCGCCTACGAGTACTTGGAGGAAAGGTTCGCCCAAGGTGAGTAGCAAGGCGGGTACCGTGGAGACTGCCATGGTCTGAGGCTAACGCCGTCTCATAATAGCTTCTGTTGATGTCGTCGCCCATGATATCGATTTTGGAGAAATGGGTTTAGACTACCTTGCGACTGGGGGGGATAATCCATGGAAACAAGGCTGGGTTAGTGCCCACTGGCATCTATCTCTACGCCACTGCTAATAACGCACGCCTCCACTTTAGTTGTCTCACGGCGTCAAGTTTGTTTATAACTTGATGATCGCCGACAGTTATGATGTCAAGCACAGTATGCTACACGCAACCGTGACGATCCTTGATACTCAAACCAACTTGCCCGAGGCCTTGCAGGAGGTGATAATTCATGACCCAAACGACGACAGAAAGTTGGTGGGGCATTCCAAGGCCGAGCTCTATGCTATCGCGCAACGCCAAGAGGACCGGGTCGAGGAGGAAGATACGGAGCGGGGCCCGTATGAAACATGGCGCGAAGCCAACGCGGACCGTTGGGTGGAGGATTCGTGCATGCTCAGCGATGCCGCCTGGCTACGCAAGCGCGCCTACGTGTTTTGGGACGGGGGCAGGTTGCGAAACCATCCAGGAGGACTTGGAGAAGATCCGGGGGGCGAGCGTGATTATACCATGGCAGAGCACGAGGAAATGATGCAGTCGTTTGACGAGAGATCTAAGTTCTGGCTGAAAGGGGGCAGGGGCTACTGGAGCAAAAACGATACGAGCCGAATAACATACCCCCCACTCGTGATGTCGTCGCCTTGAATCAGACTCTTAATACTTGCGAATAACATCTCAAGACCTCCTCTCAAAGCCAGCACCTTCTTGGCAGCAGTGAGCCAAGACCGTGCTTGTTCCGTCGGGTAACAGTTATCCGTGATTATACGAAAGGAATTATGCGAGCCAGCGAGAATCAATTGCCATCGGAATGCCCATACCCAATCGAGGCCGGAGCTCAGAGACATGGTTAAAATGTAACACAAGACCAAGACGAGTCACGAGTGAGGGAACCGCCAAGTTGAATCGAGATTCAAGCGATGGAACCACAAGTTACAGTGCGCGTCAAAGGGTCCCATAATAGCCTAAGTTCCGTTCCCTTTACGCCCCGTTGCTTTGACCACCGCCCGTCACATGCGGCCCGTCGACTAGGCGCCCCAACCGGAGCATTTCGGGTTCCAAAGTTTGACATCACTTCGGGTTAGTGGCCACTGCCAACATCGGCAGTGAATACCGGCAGTAAGGATAAGCCTCCATAGTTAATTCGTGATTGGTTTGTGTCATGTTCTAATCCTGTCTAAGGCAGAAAAACACAGACCCAGTTTGGTACCGGGTACCGGGCTACCGAGATACAGAGTTACGATCTGTGGGTAATCGATCCCGTCCAGATCTTTGGGTCCCAAGTCGCAAGGTCTTCCCGATAAAGACAAGAATGGGCGCTTTACTGGAAGAGGAGAACGGAGATGGCCTCCCTGGGATCCCGGGTCATTTGTCGGCGGAAGCAGCCGGGCAGCGTACTGGGTGTACAAGAGGTTTTTGAGGGTACTTAACAGGGGCCGCAATCCCTTGAATGCTCGGATGCTTACCTTGAACAACAGCGGTCGTTGTCCGGGACCATATTTTAATCCAGCTATACCAAGGACGGCGCGAAGATGAAGGCTTTATTACCTGTTTTGGTTCTGGCGGGTCAACTATCCGCCAGCCCCGTCGCTCTCGAGGAGCGTCAATCCAGTGTTGGCAACGGTCCGTTTGCGCCAGCGGTATGCACCCCTCGCCCCGGCTCAGCTAGCGTGTAGCCATACCGAGCACCACTAACAATGCCACCTCCAGGGCTACTACACAAGCAACGCCTTCGGTGGACACACCTTCTACGCTCCCAAGACGATCCCCTCCAACGCCAAGCTCCCTGTCCTCCTATGGGGTAACGGCGGCTGCTCCGCCGATGCCACCGGCCAGGCCCCATTCCTCACCCAGCTCGCCTCGTACGGCGTGCTTGTCATCGCCAGTGGCACCCCCGGCGGGGGCGGCAGCACCACGGCGGACATGATGAAACAGTCCATCGACTTCATCACGCGCAACGCCGGGTCCGGCGCCTGGGCCAACATTGACGCCTCGCGCATCACTGCCGCCGGGTGGAGCTGTGGTGGCGTGGAGGCGTACGCCCAGATCTGGGACCCCCGCGTGCAGAGCGTCGGGATCTGGAACTCGGGTCTGTTGACCAACTACACTTCGGCACGGGACTTCCGTAAGCCGGTGTTCTTCTTCCTTGGTGGGCCTAGTGATATCGCGTACCAGAATGGTGAACGCGACTACAATGCTATGCAGTCAGGTGTGCCTAAGTGGAAAGGAAACTTGAACGTCGGCCATGGTGGAACTTACACGGATTACAACGGTGGCAAGTACGGCATTATCGGGGCCAACTGGGTGAAGTGGATCTTGCGTGGAGATACTTCTGCTTCGGCATATCTGACGGGTAGTGGAGCGAGGAATGATGGATGGTCAGTTGTGTCGGCGGACCTGGACAAGATCAATGTCACGCCAATCGGCGAGGGTTCCGGTGGTGGCGGCACCCCAACCACGACTTCGTCTACCCCTGAGCCCACGGGCGGTAATGGTGGTGGTGGTGGCGACTGCTCGCCTCTGTGGGGCCAGTGTGGTGGTGATGGATGGCAAGGCCCGAAGTGTTGCTCCCAGGGATCGTGCAAGGCTTCGAACCAGTGGTACTCGCAATGCTTGAATTAGAGGCAGATGCTATAGCACATTCTGGCCGATGAAGCTGGCAAAGTTGGGAGGTGGACGGAAGATTCATGTAAATAGCTTCCTTTTCGGCTGCTCGTATAACGCCCATACATACGTGAAATCGTTTATGATCGTCTCACTTATCCCTCCCTACTCTAGAAGAATCACCATTGTCTTCCCATAACCGTAATGGTAAAGGCGAATCGAACAACCAAGATCGTATACCTCGCATCAAACCCTCCTTCCCTCATCAATCCCGAGACTCCGAAGCCTTCATTCCATCATGCTGGAGAACAGGAGTGGGCGTCGCCGACGCATGCCCCGTAGCCTATCCATTGTAACCATACTGGGGACCTTGAGAATAATGGGTAGCATTGACGTAAACCACGCTGGGGGCGCGGTTCCGCTTGCTACACTCGATGCAGGCGATAACGAACGTCGTGAAGTGAAGGATCCTATCAAACAACGCCAAGTTAGTCCAAGTCACTGTCGCGCTCTAATCGAAGCAAAAACGAAAGGACAACCAAAAACTCACGTCAAAGTCGCCGCCAAACCAATCAACGCCTGCCCCATGGCCGCGACCCTCAGAATTTCGTCCCCCACGCTTTCATACCCATCATCGCCAGAATCACGGTTGAAATCATCCAGCCAATACGACGACGAGCCGACCGTCAACGCCGTGGCAACTCCAAACAACCACAGCATAATCGTACCGGCTATCAGGCCCAGCCACAGCAGGAGGTCGAGCGCGACGTTGGCGCCCGGGTGGATGCCGCGACGGCCGCCCCGGGTGAGGATGCAGATGCCTTCGGCGAAGGTCCAAATTGCGGAGACGGCGGCCTATTGAACGCGAGAACGTTAGTGCCATTGTGGGGTTGTCGTGGGCTGGCGGAATATCCAAGGGGGGGAAATGGGTCCAAGGGAACGGGAGGGGGCGGACCTGGGGTGTGATGACGATGAGAGTGATAATGCTCCAGACGCCGGTGGAGAGGAGGGAACCGACGCAACCGATAACGGCGATGGCAAGTGCGAACTGGATGACGCGGAGAGTGAGCTTGGTGGCCCACATGCCCCTAGGCGAGATATGGGGCGGAGGAGGTTTGGCTTGTTCCATTATTGAGAATGGGGACGCGGCGTTTTGTAGTTGGGGTTGGAAGTAGGTTTTGCCGGAGAAACGAGCGAATGTCCGAGACTCGGACTGGAGACAAGAGAACAGCACAACTCCAAGGAATTCCAAGAAGACATCTTCCGGGAACGGTCCTTGTCAAATAGTTACCTTGCCATCTCCTAGGGTGTACGAAGTCCTGAACCTTGTTTCCAAACCCTGGAGGTACATGTGGCTTGCAGCTGAACTGTCTGCGAGGCTTGGTCCTTCATGCTGAATGACTTGGCTTGTAGCCTGACGATGTGTATTCGTAGAAACATCAAAATAGTAGCCCTAGCCAGCCTTGGCCAACCGCCAATCTCAAATGGAATGCCGCCCAGGCTTTCTCCCCAATTACCAGAACATATGTATTTCCGATGCTTCGCAGAATCCCATCCCGTTTCGTTCATGCATGAGCAGATGAGACGGGGGAGGCTGAAGCGGGAAAGTCCGCCAAGCATTCAATAGTCTGGCCACATCCCTTCCCGGTGCCCGGTCCGCCGTCACAACAGGCGAAGATAGCTCGGGCCCCTGCGGCTGAAAGGCGCGTCGACTTGGCACATCGAGAACCTGTTTTAGGTTTCCGGGACGGGAAGACTCAGGACTGGGCTCTTCAATATGTACATATTTAGTAACACTTCGCCGTTCTCTTTTTGGTGCGGCGGCTTGCGGAGAGAACTACTTAGCACCAGCCAGAAACGCAGCCCGTTGGTTTGGCCACTATCGTTGCTTCAAGTGCCGTTTCCTGGCGGCAGTCGATAATGGCGGCTCATCCTAAGTGTAGCTTGTGGATTGGGGTGTGAAAGCGGGCTGGGGTTGGACCTGGGCGGTGAAGACTTAGGCTGACAAGCAGTAATGGCTCACTGTCACGCGGTAGAGATCCTAGGAACATGTCTTTGAGTCGGCTTCCCCTATTCGAAGCACCTCGGGACTCGGGACCCTTTTCCCATTCAGGGTTAGGGTAAGACTTTCCGGTTCAGGGGTTCAGGGGTGAGCAGAGCAAGGCCAGGACCCTGACGACGAGCAACTGTGAGATAGAGCGTAGGTCATCAATTCATTCCGACATTGATATCCAACCGTCAACTCCTCCCCTCTCAACGGCTCACCTCCTCCGCCTCCTCCTCACGCCCCGAACCCTCTCCCTCCTTACATCCTCCCAACCATCATCATCATCCTCCACAAACCCCTCCTCAACAACCTCCACCCTCCCATCCCCTCCCTCCCACCCCCACCTATCATCACCGTGCCTTCCCCTCCATCCCCTCCCTCCGCCCCCACCACCGCTCCCAAACCCCCCGACCCACTCCCCCACCCACCGCCGCACCGTCCCCAGCTCCCCCGTAAACAACAGCCCCAAAAACATCACCATCGCCGTTACTGGCAGAGCAGTGGCCCAGTAGGCCCACTGGCCGAGGTCCATGTCCCGCACGTCAGACGAGTTCATGCCAAAGATGGAGGCGACGGCGGAGAGCGGGAGGAAGATGACGGTGACGATGGTGAAGGCATAGATGGCGCGCTCTTGGCGGTCTTTGGTGTAGTTTATTTTGTTGCGGTTCTGGTGGTGGTGGAGGGAATGGGTTAGTAGATGGGTTTGGGTTGGTGGGGTGGATTGGGTTGTGAGGGTTTGTATGTTGTAGGTATGCGGGTGTGCGGTGGGTTGGGGATTGAATGGGAAGAGAAAAACAAGCGGGTGGGAGGGATTGGGAGCGGAGAGGAAGGGCCGGTGAAAGAGAAGGGAACTACCGGGAAACAACATACCGTGTCCGTCAGATACGCTACCAGATCACCCATTAGTTTCAACTCGTTTCGCTTCACGCCCAGCTCCTCGAAGCCCTCGCGAAGCAGTAAATAGCTGAACCCACACGGTTCATTCGACTCGAGAATGCTTTCGGCCATGGTCACCATTGTGGTGTTCTGGGGCGCTCGCCGATGAGACATCCATGCATAACTCGCTTGCCTTGCGTCGTCCTCGTTGAATTGTGCTTCGGCACTTTTGCTCACGCTCTCCCTGGTCGTCAACATCTTGCTGAGGATGCCTTTCTGCAACTCAACCGTCCAGTCAATGATGGACAGCTCTTGCTGTAGCAAAGCCAATCTTTGTTCGATCCGCCGGTCCGAATGTTTGGTGACGATGTCGGATTCCTGTAATGAGTTAGCGGCTAACCTCAAGTGCATGGCTGAGAAAAACGGCCTTACAATCATATTCAAGTAGGAGCCGTATGTGGAGCTGAGATCGGGGTGCCCTGGCGTGATGTCTCTCAATAGCTTCCTGGCTATAAGGCTCAGAAGGTCAAACGGGAGAACCACCAAGTTTCGGAGCCGTAGGCCTTCCGACCGTGCCTCGATAATTTCGTCCGTCCCAGTGCTGATTTCGGACCCTGCCCTGCGTGCCAGTTCTAGAGACCGAGCTGGGTTGGATGGGAACGTCGCGAGGGCGAGCGTGATGTGTATCCATGCATTAACCAAGGCCGGCGGCGTTCTGATATGCGCCCGATCGGCTTCGTCAATCTTGGCAACCGTTTCATTAAAAGACATGATGTCGGTTACTATGTTCCTCAGGGCAACTGCGAGCTCGTTTAGGTGTGACGACGGGCGAGAGCGATACCTCTCGGCTCTAACGCGTGATTCGAACACCGGTGATTCGGTCTGTGATGCTTCCACGGCTGAATCCTATCTACCGTGTTAGTCGCCCGGGATCGGAAAATAAGCCATGTCCGTCGACCTACTACGTTGATGAGAGCCATGACGGCCCCCCAGAACTCGCGGGTAGTAGGAACTGACACCCCCGGCGGGAAGAAAAAACGAAATATAACGTCGGCAGAGTGAAACACGCTGACTCTTTTCCCAAAATCCCACTTGTTCTCCGAGTTAGTGTTTTTGGAACCAAAGGCTAGCCTCCTCCTACGTAAGACGTCCAAAACATGCGTGCGTCGGGCCTTCGTGGTGTCCTTGTAAGCACGCTGGTCATCTGGAGTCGTCTTCGTCTGAATGTGTCGTTCCATATCCCCAAAATACTGGGCCACGGTCGGCTGTGTGAAAGAAGAAGGGAATATTGGTGGGGACGATGGGGACGATAAAGATGCTGATGGCGCTGGTGGGCTGACCAGATTGGGGTCGAGGTTGTCGAAGCAGTCCAAATAGGCAAAGATGCCGAATGAAAACTCGTTTTCCAGCTTTAAAGTATGCCTGCTTTCTGCATCATGACTGGAAGGAGCGAGTTGGGCCTTCGTTCCCGGAGGTGCAGGGGACCTTTCTGAACGATTTGGAGTCTGGTTTTGTTGTTTTGGTGAGGTGGCCGCAGAAATTGGCTGGTTTGATACGGCGGAGTTGTTCGGGTGAGATGGAGCCTCGGGAGTGATGTCCTCCTCCTCCGATAACACGAGCAAAGCCGGCGGTTGGGATAGCGTGAGGGGAGGTCTGGGGCTGGTCGTTAATACATAGTGGATAATTGGTGGGGGGTTGAACTTGCTTGAGGTGAAGATCCAAGACCAGCTTCTTGTCTGGTCGAACGGCGAGGCGGTGGAACTTAGGCCAGCTGTGAGGCTTGATTGCGGTCCCATGTTGAAAGAACTGAAGCCGCCACGGTTGGTAGTTGCGGAAATGGGAAACAAAACTCTGCATAATGACAGTGAGCGTGTTGACGCAGCCACAGCATAGCGGGCGTGAGACATACAAACCAGGTTTGGCACTCATCCACGGGAATCGACCACATGATAGCGCCTCGAAATCGCACTGACAAAGTCTTACTCGGCAGCGGGTCAGGTGGGTTGTGTAAGGGCTTGACCGTTTTCGTAATGATGCCTCCGCAAAGGACGTCCTCAGTGATGCGACCATATGTAACAAGCAATGCTATGGAAGACAAGAAAGTCAATTAGTCGCATGTTTGATTGATCGGAAGGGTAGTTGGTAGAGTTGCACGTACAGCTATTGAGAACAAGGCACCAGAGCTGGGCAATGTGGAAGCAGTGCCCTTTCGGCCCACCCCCTTGTTGGCACACAGCTTGCTCCATATCCCTGGCGCGTGTGGTCCGTGAGTACCTCGACTGCAGTAACGTTGGCGTGGCAAAAGACCCGGGGCTATTGGCTGTTTCCAGCAGCCCAGAATATGGTTCCAAAGAGAAATATGGCAGCGAAACCCATGTTACTGTTCGAGACCTGACGGGCTTTCCGTCCTCCAACAGGGGCTCATGACGAAGTTTCGGCTCCAAGTACCGAGCATACTTCCCATCCGATACCTGAACGGTCTTAATATGATCCCTTTTCACACCCGTGATCATTCTTTGAAGTCCGTTCTTCTCGCTGTCAGAGAGACCAGGAACCGTGCCCACTTGTGTCTAAAAACAAGTTAGCCACCCATACAGAGATGGAGGATGACAACACAGAACCTTACCGCAAAGTCATCAATGTCCATGGACGGTCGGGTAAAGTGACTATTAAGACGTGAGTAATGGCAGGCCGGGAGGGGACAACGTGAGTCCTACATCCACCGAAACAAGGACTGTGAGATGGCGGCCCGCTCGCTCAAGACGGCCGTCACCTTAACCGAGTGATGCCCCGCCTCGTAGCCGTCACCAGCATACTGAGATTCAAGGACATGATGGGTTGCAGCACCGCGTTCCGTGGCGTTGGGGTTTTCTTCTTTCCCTTCCTCCGGGACCACACTGGATTCAATATCCGAGATGCTGCCGTCCCGCTGCGAGTCCCGACCGTCGGAGTTGCGAAGTGAATCGCCAAAAGAGTAAAAGACGTGATTCTCGTCTTCGGAATCGTTGTAGGACGCCTCGCTATAGGCTGTTCGTTCGTGGCGTTCAACCACCGGGACTTGGACCTCTCGACGATAGCCGCTAGGCATATCAGAGTCGATGAGTTCGATATGTTCCTCCTCGATAAACCGCTCGTGCGACCGTGGTGCTGTGCCCACCTGCTTTTTTACATGTCTCACCCCTTCGTAGACCGGGGGAGCCGGGTGTGGCGTATGAAGCTCTTGTCGGCGGCTGCTGTACGGCAAAGGCGGGGCGGACTCCGGACTCTCGGCGGCGCCAGGGCGGACGAAACTCATATGGGGATATTCACTTCCATAGTTGCTTCGGGGGCGGTAGTGGGCACGGTGGCCGCTCCGAATGACGCGAACCAAGGGGTCGGGTCCGTTTGCAAAATCATCGTCATCCTCCTCAGGAGACAATGCCCCATAACTTCGCTTCCAAGCAGGCGGTAATGATGTCTCAATTCGTGAGGCGCCCGGCTGTGGATAGTGAGGCATGGTAATAATGGGTAGACAAGAGAGAGTTGAGCACGCCGAGCTTGTTTTTTTCAGTCGAGCGAACCAGATGTGCCTGGTGATTGCGGCACAGCAAGGAGCCCCTGCTAGTGTCCTGAGAGCTCTTGGCGTGCAGCTGATGAATGATTGATTGCTCATTGACGATCTTCATCGTTCCCACGTCACATTTTTCGGTTTGGGCACGTGAAGACTTCGGCGAGTTTCGACGAAACCTGTGAGAAATAATCTGTACCAAATTTTGTTTCTATCTTGACCATAGGTAATGATGGCGACTGCCTGCACTCCATACTGCAAAAGCGGGAACCCGATATCCAGAACGCCAATATCACAGATAAGCAACCTAACGAACCTGAACCCAACTCCCGTAACCCTCCCTGCCAACAACAACAGAGTGCATCAAAGCGAAATTGCCAAAACACCTGACGACCGACCATGCACGACACTCAACGCAACAACAGTGGAAACCAGTAACCGATCCAACGCCGTCGTTTTTCTCTCTCTTTTTTTCCTTTTTCATTTTTTCCCCTCTTTTTTTTTTTTTTTTTTTTTTTTTTTTTTTTTTTTTTTTTTTCCTTTCTTTTCTTTCGTTTTTATCACTTCTTCCTCCCTTCCCAACGCTCACTCACTCACCACCCCCCCTGCCCGAACCCCACCGGAAACGAGTTCACCTTCTTTCTCCTCAACCGCGGCCTCTCCGCCTCCGTACCACCACCCGCAGTGGCAGCCTGCGCATACTCGGGCAGCTTGAACGGCCTCAGCGCACTGCGCGGGCTGGTCGCCGACCCCACCGACCCGGCACTCGATCCGGGCGTGGGTGGTGGGCTGATGCTGGCGTACGACTTGTTGCGTTCCGCCCAGGTCTGCCCGGCCATCACCCCTTGCCCTTGTGCCTGTTTTTGGGTCGAGACGGGCCCGCCGGCGGTCGACGACGCGGTCGAACTGCTGAGGCTGTAATTGGAGTTGGCGGTGGTGGGCGTGTAGGTAGTGGGGTAGGAGGGGGCGGTGGTGCGCCGGCTGGGCGGGGCGAAGCCCATGGTGTTTTTGCGTCGCGGCGGGAGTTGCCCCATCATGCGCGGCGAGGCGACTAGGGGTGACGAGACCATGGGCGAGCCGGGGATCGGACTCCGCTGACTGCTGCTGGCGCGGCTGGTTTTTTTGGAGCTGTTGTCAAGAATCCAGAAGCCACGCGCGTTGGTGGTTGCTGTGGCGCTCTGGAGTGTGTCTTGGGTGACGGCACGCGGTCGGCTTGGGATGGGTGCGGGTGCTGGGCGGGGGCTGCGGCCACGGTTCTTGTCGGATTGGTGGCGCGAAGTGAGCATCATCTGGGCTTGCTTGGTTGGGTTCTCGAGGATGTCCTCCATGTCGAAGTGGAGGCCGTGCTCGGCGTACTCCTCGAGGAAGCGCGCCGGGGCGATCTCGTCACCCCAGATGTCAAAGTATGGTGTGTCCCAGGGAATCGCGTCCGCGTCAGGCAGCACCTTGCCCCACACTTGCTCGACGATCGAAGATTTGATCGGAATCAAGGGGGCGCCGTCTCGGGCCAGGAGCTCCCATAGATGGGGGCTACTACCGGCCGAGATCGACGAGAAGATGCTGAGAGTGGCGCAGAGCTTGTCAAGGAGCATCTCAGCGACGGCGGGCTGCACCACCGAGCTGCAAGAGCCGATCTCAACCTTGAAGGAGTCCTTGTGTGGCGTGGTCTGAACCCAGAGATCCGAAGAGTCGTAGGCAGGACCGAGGACGCCCATCTCGCACTTCAGGTTATCGGACAACTTGAACTCTTGGCCCTCGGTACCATCACGGCCAAGCTGCTGGTGTTGGACAACGGAGCTGAACCGGGTCCAGTCTGGCCAGTCGGTGCAGTTCTTGACTAGGCGACGGAAGCCGAGGCCTTCGTGTGGCATGGCAGCCATCTGCTGCTCCTGGACTAGCGCGAGGAGGTCGTGGATGCTGTCCATGGCGTTGACGCCGACCCGCACTGGGATAATGTTGATGCAAGGGCCAGCAATATCTTCGATGCCAGACACAGGCATGTTGCGGCCAAAAATGAGGTTGCCAAACACAATGTCCCGCTGGCCGGACATTTTCGCGAGCACGAGTGCCCAGGCGGCCTTGACGAGTGTGGCTTGGGACATGCCCGCCACGTTGACGGGAATCGGCGCGATCGACCGGGTCCGGATCGTGTCGACATTGTGTTTGTGGGATGGGCCGGAGTGCTCGACAATTTCGGTCATGGACGATCCGTCGAGTAAGTTGGCCCAGAAGTTGGTAGCCTGCTCCTCCCTGACCGCAGCACCCTGGATGAACTTGCCAAAGGAAGGACGCTGCATGGGGTCCTGGCCGTTGTAGCACTTCTCGAGGTCCTGAATCAACAGCGGCATGCACATACCGTCGTATTGGGCATGGGACATGCGCATGATGAGGACGTAATGCCCATCGGCGTGCAGGACCAGCTTGAAGCGGACGATCGACTGCGACAGGTAGGCCGACCGCTGGGTATCCTGCTCGACGAGCCAGTTGATGAAGTTGTCGTCCGCAGAGTGTTCGCTGCCATAGCGCAGGAACTCGATCTGGTAAGAACGCAGAACAACTTGCATAACCTGGCCGCGCATTGTCGTGAAGAGGGTCCGCAGGATGGGGTTGGACGCAACCATCTTCCTGCAGGCCTGCTCCAGACGGAAGGTGTCGAGGTTTCCATGGAGCCGGAAGAGGAAGTAGTTCGTGTTGCCTCTGCTCCTCATCAGGCCGTGACTGATAGCCCAAGCCTGGTAGTCGGTTGCCGGGTACACATCCTCGACGTCCCCTGGGAAGACGGAGAGCTGCCTGCAAACAGTCTCTACCACCTCATCTTGCTCTAGTCCAAGGTGGTCGATCACCCCGAACGGTTCGTATTCGTCCTGGAAGACAGGTCCGGGAACGATAGTGTCATCTTGACCGGCGGCGTCGATCTGAGCCTGAGCCTGCGCCTGACTCGCGAATTCGCACAGCTCCTCCAAGGTCGGGTGCTGGAAGATGTCGGAGACGTTGACTTTGATCTGCTTGCGCTCAGCAGCAGTAGCAAGCCGCATTGACGCTATCGAGTCGCCGCCGAGATGGAAGAAGTTGTCCGTCGCCGAAATCTCATCCACCTGCATCCCGAGGATATCCGCCCACAATTCCTTCATATTCCGCTCCAAATCCCCCGTATCAGCAACCATCACCTCCGAGCCCGACGTCTCCGTGCCCGGCTTGCTCAACTCCTGCGACGAGATCTCATCCAATAGATCCTCAATCTCCTCATTCAACACTCCCAACACGTCACGTCCCATCCCACTGTCTACACCAGCAGGTGTGAACCCACCATCAGCCACAACGTCCACCTCCACATCCAACTCAATCTCCCCCACAGTCCTCTTCTCCCCATTGCACAACTGCCCCAAAATATTCCCAAACTGCTCCACCATCTCCCTCACCTCCTCGCCATCCACCAACCGCCCATCATAGTAGACCGACACCTTCAAACCTCCCACTTCTCCAAGAATAAACTGCACCGCCAACGGATAGCTCATCACCGGCGCCGGCCCCACCTGCACCGGCGTCAACCCCAACCCCGACGACTCGCCCGGCGCGACCGCCTCGGGCGCAATCGTCACCGAGCACGTAAACCCGCACGCCGCGGCCGCGCTCTTGCTCGCCAGCCGGATCGTCTGGATCCCCGCGTGCTGGTGCGGGATCATCTCCACCAGGGCAGACTGCATGCGGGACAGGACATCATTGATGTCACCGTCCAGGGTGCATCGCACGGGGAGGGTCGTGATCATGGGGCCTTGCATGTCCGCTGCGGCGTCGTCGGTGCGGCCGCTGAGGGTTTCGCCGAAGACGATGCCGCCGGCGGTGGTGTTGTCGGAGTGGTGGGCAAGGACGAGAGCCCAGGCGACGCGGATGAGGGTGGCGGTGGTGAAGGCTTTGGTGCTGGGCGTGATTGGAGTGGGGAGGGGGAGGTCGGATTCGAAGGTTGACGTGGCCGAGGGGACGTGCCCGGATGGGATAACGGGGAAGGTCGGGGGTTGGGCGCCGTCAAGGTAGGACGCCCAGAAGTTGAGGGTTTCTTGGGGTGGGGTGGCTTGGAGTTGGTGGATAAATTCGCGGAAAGGGGGCTTGCTCGGGACGGAGTTACCCATGTAAACGGTCTCGACGTCCGACAGGAGCATACCCAGGGAGGCCGCGTCATAGGCGGCGTGGTGCATTGTCAGAACCAAGTAGCGCGCGGACGGGTTCTCGATTATGGCAAACTCGGCCAAGGGGCCGCCGAGGGAAACTGGACGGGTGGTCGCAAACTCATCGAGGGAGCTGGCGCGTTGCCAGACGAGAGGTTTGTTGATGACCGCCTGGTAAAGACCGCCGCGCTTCTTGCCCCCCGCGTTCTCAAGTTGCACGATGTGGGTTCGCAGGATGGCGTTGACGTCGTAAACCGTGTTCCAAGCGCCCTTGTACTGAGCAAGGTCCACGCTGTGTGGGAGCTGGTAGCAGTGCCGGGCGACATATGCGCCAGCCTGTCGGACCGAGAGCACAAAGAGCCCCTCCTGCAGAGGCGTGCAGGGGTAGACATCCTCGATGGTGTCGGCCGGGACGTCGCATTGCCGAATAACCTCCTCCTGGACTTCCGAGGTCCACTTGACCATGCTAAACGGTGCAGTAACCTCGGCGTCAACGGGAGTGGGGTTAGCACCGCCTATGTGCATCGCCTTCTTTGCCATATCGGAAAGCTTAGGTGTCCGCATGATGGCAGCGACGTTCAAGGAGATGCCCTGACCCCGTGCCGCAGTGACCAGCTTCATGGCGGTGTAAGAGTCACCGCCGACATGGAAGAAGCTGTCATCGGCCATGATCCGGGCGGGGGCCGACTTCATAACGTTCTTCCAGAGGGCGGCTAAGGCAACCTCCATCTCACTTGTGGGCAGGCGACCAGCCCTGTTCTCCTGCTGCACGGGCATATTGGCTCCGAGAGCCTTGAGCTTCTTGCGGTCAACCTTGCCGGAGGGCATGAGCGGGATCTGCTGGAGTGGCATGATGACGGACGGCACCATGTACGCGGGGATCTTCTGGGCCATCTTCGCCTGAGTCGCGCACATGTCGAAATCGTCGAGGTTGGTGTTCTTGACCGAAAAGAAGACCACGAGGTGACCTTCTTGGGCAATCTCGGCGACGACATTTTCCGTGCCAGAAACCACTTCCCGGAATGCTTGTTCGATGTCGCCAAACTCGAGTCTCTGGCCACGAATCTTGGCCTGGGTGTCTTTGCGCCCGACGTACTGGAATGAGCCGTCGGGGTTTTGCGAGACCAAGTCACCAGTCTTGTAAAGTCTGGTAGCACGGCCGGGAGTGGCCCACTCGGGGTTGGTGATGAAGGCATCCTTGGTTTTGACCGGCTCATTGAGGTAATGCCGGGCGAGAATAGGCCCTTCAATGAGGAGTTCGCCAACGCTGCCGATGCGGGCCAGGCGGTTGTGGTTCTTTGGGTGAACCACCCAGTAGCAGCAGGAGACAGCCTTGCCGATGCACTTGGGGCTGGACTGTTCGTTGACAAAGGAGTTAGCAGCGCTGCCGACACAGCACTCGCTCGGGCCAAAAGCATTGACAAGACGAATCTTGTTGGACCAGGTAGCGATGTGCGAGGTAGTCATGGGCTCGCCACAGAGTGCGAGGCAAGCTAGCGTGGGAACAGTTTCAGGTTCCAGGAGCGAGGCGACGGTGGGCGTGATGACGGCGAAGGTGGTGGCAGACCGGTTGATGAAGGAGACAAGCTGATCGGACCTTTCCTCCTCGGTCGGGACACAAACGGTGGCGCCGACCATTAGGGAACCAAGAATCTCCAAGAAACTTGCGTCGAAGCTGTAGGAAGCAAATTGCAAAACCCTCTCACCAGGCAGTTGGCCGATGGCTTGGTGGTAACCTTGCATCGCGGTGCAGAAGGAGCGGTGTTCAGTGACGGAACCCTTGGGGGTGCCAGTAGAACCGCTGGTAAAAACGACATACGCCGCATCAGTGGTCAACTTCATGGTCCGCTTCGTCATAAATGACCTGGGCGCAGTACCGGGGACGCCAGATGGGCGGTTGAACATGTCTCCCGAGATGGCGACGGTCGGTAAGCCGAGGCGGTTAAGGCACATGTCAGCCTGGGACGGAGAGGCGAGGATACGCTTGGCCTTGACTGTGTTGATGATGGATCGGAGTCGCTCAACTGGATGAGAAGGGTCCATGAGCACAACCGTAGCCCCTGACTTGAGAATGGCGAGCATGGCAACCACGATCCAGACGGACTTCTCAAAGCAAAGCGGCACGACCTCTTCGCGCTCGACATCTGCAAGGAAACCCTGGGAAATCCTGCTCGACAGCAGATCAAGTTTTCCATAGGTAAGAACATCCTGGGTAGACCAAAGCGCCTCCTGATCCGGGTTCTCAGCCGTGCGCTGAGCAATCATGTCCTCAATGCGGAGGTCAAGAGAAGCCGGCAGAGATGCGTTCCAGTTCCACAGCTGTTGGACCTCTTTGTCGGAAGCCATGTGGAGGTCAACGGGGTGGATGTCGGGGTTTTGAACAATCTGCGAAAGGATTGAGGCAAAGGTGGCTGCCATGTTGCTGGCACGGTCGTCAAAGACCTTGTCACACCAGTAGCTCATGTGTAACCTCAGAGCTTGCCCATTGTCAAGGGCCTGGACAACCAAGTCAAACTGTTTCTCGTTAGTAAGCTGTAACCCATCTCTGTCACACTCAAAACTCACCTCAGTTGGGTCTTGACCACCCACGGCACGGAATGACACAGCCGAGACATCCTCTCCACTCCCGGGCATGGCCTTCTGCAGGGTCATGCCCGTGTTGAATAGAGTACCGGAGCCCAGCTCGTGTGTGATCTCCGCAAGGGACGACGTCTGATGCGCCAGGCTGTCGATAAAGTTGTCGTGAACAGCCTCCGCAATTTGCGCGACAGTTTGATCCTGCGGCAACGCGACCCTCGAGACTAGGATGTTGACGAGAGGGCCAACGATATCGCCAATGTCCTTGACTGGCAAGTCGCGGCCGGAAGTGACGATCCCGAAGCAGGCCTCCTCGCGGTCGGAGTTGACATACTCGCGAAGTGTCAATGCCCATGTCACTTGCAGCAAGCTGAAGAGCGAAACTCCAAGCTCACGGGCGGCGCTCTGCATCTTGGCATAGTTGATCCTATCGACGGGCACCTCGGCCTTGTGGAGGGCTTTCTCCGCGAACGAGTGCTCCTCGGTCGGCAAGAAGCAGGGGTCGACGTTGTCAAGCGAGGTCTTCCAGAAATTGATATCAGCAGCGGCGTCCCGGGATTGGATGTAGTCGGTGTAGTTCTTGAGGAGGGGCCTTGCTACGTCGAGAGGCCGGGCTTGGCTGGCCGTGCTGAAGTCCCGGAGCACGATGGCCATGGAACCACCATCGGCGATGGCGTGGCTGAGGAGGAAGCTGCAGAAGACTTTGCCGGTGCTAACTTGGCGCACAAGGCGGAGCTGGTGCTGAGGTGCGCGGCGGCAAAGCATGTCCTCAGGGATGTCCGATTTTTTAAGGAACTCCGCCAAGTCTTCCTCGCTCATCGAAGCGTGGATCTCGTCCTCAACGACATCCGGCTCATAGTCCCTGAGGACCAGCTGGTCATAAAGGCCATCGGTCGAGTCCTGCTCGATGAAGATTGTCCGCAACACAGGGTGCCGGCGAACGACGGCCTTCCAGGCCTGCCGCAGTTTGTCGAGGGTGATGTGGTTGTTGTTGCTGGACTGGATCTCGTACACTGACCGGAACCAGTACATGTCGGGATCCCTGCTCTGGCTCAGTAGCATCCCCTGTTGGGAAGGCGTGCAGGGGTAAATGTCCTCCACATTGCGGTCTGCGATCCCCAGTGCTTTCAAGGCCGGGTTTTGGGTGAGCTGCAGCCCCAACCCCTCGGAGACCTCGAACTCGTTGATGCTGAGAGAGTCGGCGTCGCGGGAACCAAGTACCCGAGCCATCTGCTCGAGGCTCTTCTGGTAGTTGCCGATCCAGCGCTCGACATCATCGCGACGGCTCATGGTCTTGTTGAAGCTAAAAGTGAAGACAAGCTGGTTGTTCTCGCACTCGGCGTTGATATCAATGAGGGAGAACTTCTTGTGCTTCTCGCTGACTTCGAAGGAGTCGATCTCGATGTTACGGAAGTGGACTTGCTTAAGAAGGGCATCCTTGCGTTCAAGTTGCTGGAAGGAGCCGAAATAGTTGAAGGACACTTCGATGCTGAACGGTTTGCGCTCGAGATCCAAGGAGCTGAAGTGTGAAAAGCCTTTGTACGGTGTATTGCGGCGGACATCCTTGACCTGCTTGACATATTCCGAGATCTCTTTGTTGCAGCGGCGGCTGTCGACCCAAACAGGGGCAATTGTGGTGAACCAGCCAACAGTGCGGGAGAGGTCCACCGAAGGGTCCCAGGGCTCACGGCCATGTCCCTCGTTGTAAATGGGTGGGATATCCCTGTCCTGGAAAGTCGCTGCGAAGGAGTGCATCACCGCGGCGAAGAGGAGGTCGAGCGACTCGGTGCCGTGGGCGTCATTGCAGGGCCCCAAAAGCAACTCCGAGGTGTTGGCAGAGAGCACAAACTGGTGGTGCTCAAAATCCTTGGCGTAGTTGGGCTTGCCAGCCATGCCCCAGTACTTGTAGTCTGGGCTGGCGACCGCAAAGGGAACTGTCTCGGTTCCAGTCAGCGACTTGCGGTGAGTGTTCAGTAGTCCGCACCACTTCTCGAAGGACAAGCTGCGATAAGCCGAAATTGCCCCGCCGACGAGGAAGTCTTCGAGGTCCTTGATGACGATGCGCCACGAGACAAGGTCAATGACGAGATGGTGAGCGGTTAGGAACAGGTACTGCTCATCGCCGATGTTGAGCAAGTCGCCGGCAAAGACCGGTCCGTTCTCGAGATCGAGGGATTGTTGAGTCTCGCGAATCTGTTCAACGGCCTCAACTGAGAACTCAACATGAGAAGCTGGCATGTCCCAAGAGCGGAAGATGTACGAATCTTCGACCACGGGCTCGATCCATTGCTTGAAGGTGCGCCCGAGCTTCTGGAAGCGGGCCCTAAGCATAGCGTGGCGCTTGACGACAACATTCAGGGCTTGCCCAACACGGTCCTCCGAGAGGCGTTCTTTGTCAGTGGAGACTTTGAGAAGGAAGCTCTGGTTGAAGTGGTTTTCGCCAGGAGAAAGGCGAGTAAACATGCGCTGGATGGGGGATAGGCCAAACATGGTGATGTTGTCGTCTTCCTCTTCCTCCTCATCCTGGGCATTGCTAGTTGTTGCCATGGAGGTCTCCGCAGCCGTAGAAGATTGAGCCGGGGCCAGATCCAAGGCCTCGAAATGAGCGGCCAGCTTCTTGATGGATTTTGCTTTGAGAAGCTGTTCAATGAGTAGGGGGATGCCTTTGCCGCGAGCCTGGGCAACGACTTCCATGGCGCTGATTGAGTCGCCGCCCATCTTGACAAACGAACCAGCGGAGGGGTTGATCGATTGCTCCTGGACGTTCAGAACCGCACTCCATACCTGGCGGAGGATCTTCCCGACGGGTGTCAACTCCTCCTCACCTGCGGTAGAAGCTTCCGAGCCCAGGCCAGTGCACAGTTGGTACACTTCCTGGCCCATGTTGTTGACGCAGTTGGTAAGGAACCGGCGGTCGGTTTTGCCGGAAGCCATCAGGGGCAGTTGACTGGCCACGATCCAGCATGAAGGAATCATGAAAGACGGCAGCACCCCCGTCAGATCCTGGCTGACGGAGGCGGTGGTGGCGGAAACATAGTCACCAGCCAAGATATCCAGACCCTCGGTAGGGTCCGATGCCAACGATAGCCGGCCGGTAATCTTGGAGCCAGTCGACGCTTTGAGCGTTAAAACAGCCACAAGCTTGTTGGCACATACGCCCCCCTTGATCAGAAGAACTGAACCCTGCTGAACCTCGGGGTGTTTGATCAGATGCTCTTCAATCTCACCCAGTTCAAGACGCTGGCCACGGAGCTTGACCTGGTTATCCCGGCGACCGAGATACTCCATAGTACCATCCTCCTGGTACCGAACGAGATCACCAGTACGGTACATGCGTCGGTATCCGCCAGCCCAGGCAGGCTTCACAAACGCCGCCTTAGTCTTGGCCTCATCGTCAAGGTAGCCACGCGCCAAGATCGGACCCTCAACAAGGAGCTCACCGATGGCGCCAATGGGGACGAGCTTGTTGTGGTCGCGCGCGTCGCCAATCCAGGCCACGCTGCCAATGCTGTTGCCGATGGAGCTCTTGCCGGGACGGAGGCTGGCGGGGTCGGTCACGTCGTGCCCAGCGCAGATGACGGTGCATTCGGTCGGGCCGTAGGCGATGAGGACACGGCGGCCCGGGGTGCGCCACTTGTCGATCAGCTGGGAGCTCGCAGCTTCACCACCAAGAAGCAAGGTAGTGATGGATGATAGCCTTGATGGGTCCATCAGTGCCAGAACGGACGGGGTCAGGAGGGCGTGGTTGACGTTCTGGGCGTTGACAAAATCCATGAGCTTGTCTTTGTCCATGCGCTGTTCCTCAGAGGGGACACAAACACAACCGCCCATGACGAGGGTGGTGAGAATTTCGGTGATTGAAGCGTCGAATCCGTACGAGGCGAACTGCAAGGTGCGCGCCTGAGCGGTGTAGTTGAAGGCGCTGCCATGCATGGTAGCGCCGCTGCAGAGTGCCTCGTGTTGGATGAGCACGCCCTTTGGCTCCCCGGTGCTGCCGCTGGTAAACAAGCAGTACGCCAAATCGGACGGGCTCCGGCGAGTGAGTGGGGAAAGGCTAGAACGGGTAGATGTCTGTAGCGTCTTGATGCTGCGGGAGCCAATGAGGAGGTAAGGGATGCTGAGATTTCCGCCGATGTCGAGGCCAATGTTCTCGTGTTGCTCCGAGCAGATGATCAGGGGTGCCTGAACCCGCTTTACAATGCTCACCAAGCGGTCGATCGGGTGCTTGGAGTCCAGGGGAACAAAGGCCGCGCCAGCCTTCATAATGCCCAACATAGTCACAATCGTCCAGGCGCTCTTCTCGAAGCAGAACGGGACGATGGTGTTGGGTCCGACAGAGTACTCTGAGACGAGATGACGTGCCACGGTGCTGGCAAGGTTATCCAGCTCAGAATGTGTCAGGGACAGGTCCCAACCGGAGACAGCAGGCATACCTCCATTGGTAGCGAGATGGAGGCTGATGAGCTGGTCACACTGCGCGGGAACAGCCGCCGTGATAGCGGTGCTGTTCCAGCCAAGGATCTGTTGATGGTCCTCGGGAGTAAGGAGGTTAACCGCCTTGATCGGCTGGGAGATTGACTCCAGGACGTTGTCGATGGCTAGAGCAAAAGTCGAAGCAAGGCTCTGAGCCTGATGCGCCCAAAGCACACCAGTGCTGTAGGTCAAGTTGACGTCGACAAAGTCCGGCGAGTCTCCGATATTAAGTGCGATGTCAAACTAACTGCGGTCAGTCTTCAACGCTTGTTCCAGTTTATCCCTGCAAACTTACCTCACTCGGGTCCTCAACATGCACCGGCCTAAACTCCACGGTAGAGTCACTCGTCCCTGGCGGGGCGAGTCTCTGCACCGACAACACCGTGTTAAACAGCCTCTCGCCCGCACCCAGCCCCAATCCCCGCTGAATCTCAGCAAGCGAGCACAGTTGATGCGACAAGCAGTTGGCATAATCCGAATGGGCCGCCTTCAGCACAGTCTCGACCATGCTATCCTCCTGCTCTAGCGACACCATGCACACAAGCATGTTGATGAACGGCCCCACCGCCTCGGCGATCCCCTCGATGGGCAGATCGCGGCCGGAGGCCAGGTATCCGAAACAAGGCGCGTTGTTGCCGGTAAAGACGCGCAGGACCAGCGCCCATGCGAGCTTGTAGACGCTGGCGGCGGTAGTCTCAGCCTGCGCACAAAGGGAGTGCAGCTTGGCGGGGTGAGGGTAGGAGAAGTCCAGGTGTGCCAGCTTGCGGTCCTGGGATGGGGTTGTCAGGGTAGGGAAGTGGCACGGCTCAGCACCGGCAAGGTAGGTCTTCCAGAATTGGCGGGAGGAGTCTAGATCTTGCTGGCCGAGGAAGCTGATGTAGCTGCCGTAGGCGTCTTGTGGGGTGGCGGCGATGCGGGCGCCGTCGTAAGCTTTGACGAGGGTGCCGAGCAGAGCATTGACTGACGAGCCGTCAATCAGGGTGTGGCTGATGTCGAGCTGAATCATGACCTTGCCGGCGGGTTGCTGAGAGAGAACAACGTGGTGCGGCGGGCCGTTGGAGATGTGGTGTTCTGGTCGGCCGAGCGGGAAGGCCGCGGCGTCCTCACAGATGAGAACGTTGGGCTCAAACTCCTTGAGAACGACCTGCGTGTAAGCCGACGTCATCTTGCCGTCAATGGAGGAACTGGCTTGCACGAAAACGGTGCGGAGCATGGGGTGCTGCTTGACCGTCTTCCTCCAGGCAGCGATGAGCTTGCCGGTCGAGATAGGCTGGGACGACCTAGGAATGACCTCCCAGATATAGCGGACTGCGTAGAGCGTGGGGTCCATGGCCTGGCTGACAAGAAGTGCAGTCTGCATGGGCGAGCAGGCGTAGATGTCTTGGACGTTGGCCGCCGTGACACCTGCGGCCGGGAGTGTGGTCCCAAGGAGCGCCGACAGCTCATCGTAGGTTGTTCGGAAGTGGGGGAAGTCTGCAAGGGTAAGGGCCGTCTCCCTCTGTCGGCTGGTAGCCTGAACCAGATCGACCAGGGTATCCGAGCATGCCTCGATCCACTGCTGCACCAGGTGCCGATGCTTGATTCGGTCGTTGAAGCCAAAGTTCATCGTTAGTACACCGTTTTCGATACCAGCGGAGACATCAAAGATAGAAAACCGCGGTACGTCAGCAGCAGAGTCTGATGGGGCGTGGAAGGGGGCCCAGCTCATGCGGTTGAGAAGCGCATCCTGTCGCTCAAAGTTCTGGAAGAGACCAAAGTAGTTGAAGGTGATCTCGACTCCAGTAGTGGCGTTCTGGGCAAAGGACGTGAAGAAGGGTAGACCCTTCTCGGGAATCCGGCGGCGGATATCCTTGACCTCTTTGAGGGAACGGAGGACGCCGTCATTGTGATCCGACAGAAGGATGGGGCACATGGAAGTGAACCACCCAACCGTAGACGAGAGATCAATGTCAGACCTCCACGGCTCGCGGCCGTGGCCCTCGTTGAAGATGGCGACCGGGCTCCGCACTGAACGGAAGACCTGGTTAAACGAGTGGGAAACGGCCGTTAGGAGGAGATCCAAGGGCTCGGTGTTGAAAGCCTCGTTAGAACGGCCCATCAGCAGCTCGGTAGCCTGGTCGTCGAGCGAGAAACTTTGCTCAACAACTTGGGCAGTCGTGTTGTCGGCGTTGCTAATGCCCCAGAAGTCAAAGTCCTGAGCGGGCACGTCCAAGACATCGGCGACAGAGTTGGCGCGCTCCCCCAAAAGCTTGCACCAGGTGCGGAAACTGAGGGGCTTCTGGGTGGAAGCTAGGCTTCCAGTCCGGAGGATCTCCTCAACCTCTTGGAGGACGACACGCCAAGACACGAGGTCAATGGCCATGTGATGACAAGTGATGAAGAGCGCCGCCGTCCCGTCCGTCATCTCGTACAGATCCGCGGCCATGAGCGGACCCTTGGTGATATCAAGAGAAGCCTGGGCGTCGGACGCATATTCGATGACCTTTTGCATCGTCCAGATGGACTGGAACTGCCGGCACCGCAGCGAGCCGCTGGCATCAGAAGAGATATACTGCTGCCAGTTCCCACCAACCTGCTCGAACCTTGCGCGGAGCATTGGGTGTCGCTGGGAAATAGCGATAAGAGCGTTCTGCAGCTTACCGAAGTCCACGGCCTCGGTGAATCGGAGCAGGTGGCTCTGGTTGAAGTGGTTGGGTGCATTCGGCGCGAGCGCCATGAACCACTTCTGGATGGGCGACAGAGCGAAGGGGGCCTCAGATTCGGGCTCCTCCACGAGCTTGCTGGTAATGCTCTGGCCTGTCGAGAGCGCAGCCCGTTCGCAGAACTCGGCGATGGTCTTGGCCTTCAGCAGATCCTGCACCGTGACCATGACCCCTTCGTTTCTGCACTTGGTGACGACCTGCATTGCGGAGATCGAGTCGCCGCCAAGTCTCAGGAAAGAAGTGTTTGGCCCAATCGTTTTCTGGCCGACGTTGAGGATGTCGCTCCAGATGTTGCGGACCTGTTCCTCCAGGGCAGTGTTCATGGCAGGAAGCCCATCTGAGCTACCGCCGGCAGAACGGCTGGCGATTTGCTCGTAGGTGGCATGGTCCATGGCCTTAGTCCACTCGCTCACCATTTTCTTATTGACCTTCTGGGAGGCGGGCATGAGCGGGATGGAGTTGAGCACGATCCAAATGGCAGGGATCATGTAAACTGGGACCTTCTGGGCAAGACTATCCTGAACGTCCGGAATTCGTACCCAGTCCTCGGGGTTGGCGATCGTAATGTCGGTCGACGAAGCAGGGCCGGTGGCAGGCTTGTCTTGAACCATGGACAGAATGCCAACCAGGTGGTTGGCGCAGGGACCGGAGCGCGGGTAAAGGACTAGCGCCTGGTGAACACGCTCGTCCTTGCGGAGGTGGTACTCGATATCCGGAAGCTCAACGCGCTGACCGCGGATCTTGACCTGGTCATCCCTCCGCCCCAAGCAGCTGATCGTCCCGTCCGAGTTGACACGTCCAAGATCACCTGTGTAATACACGCGGGAGCTGCGGCCGTTGGCCCACTTGGCGGGCATTGGGCGGAACGACGCGTCGGTTTTGGCCTGGTCCTTGAGATAACCCCTGGCGAGGATGCTGCCCTCAACAACAATCTCACCAACCGAGCCGATCGGGGCAAGCTCCGTCGGGCGGCCGAGGTCAGCAACCCACATCATACCACCGATGGAGTGGCCGATGCTGCCGTCGATCTGCGGGCCGCGGACGCTGTTCTTGGCGCAGTAGATGCAGCTCTCGGCCGGGCCGTACGTCACAATGAGCTCGAGACCTGGGCGGCCGGACCACCGCTCGATGTTATCTTTGCCGGGAGCCTCGCCGCCGAGCACAATAGTCTTGAGGCCGGGCACAGTGGCGGGGTCCATGAGCCGGGCAAAGGACGGCGCAAAGAAGGTCCAGTTGACACGCTTCTCGTTCATGAAACCGGCGATACCGTTGAGACGCGTGAAGTCATCGGGGATACAGATGCAGCCACCGAAGACCAGCGTGGTCAACAGCTCCGAGACGCTGACGTCAAAGGTGTGGGACGAGAACTGCAGCACGCGGGTCTCGGTAGAGTAGTTGAAGGCAACGCCGTGCTCGGCCATGCTGCTACACAGGGTAGCATGCTCCCAGACAACGCCCTTGGGGGTACCGGTGCTGCCGCTGGTGAAGATGGCGTAGCAGGCAGAGCTAGGCGAGGTTTTGGGGTTGACGGCAGGACCACCGTGCCGCGGGAGGCAGTCGACTAGCTCCTGGGAAACTGCAACAAAGTGCTGCACCTGGCTGCAAGACACCAAGAGGTTGGCGTGCAGGGCGGAGGTCACCACAACCTTGGCGTCAAGGGTGCCAATGATGCTTTGCAGGCGATCTAAGGGCTGCGATGGGTCGACCGGGACACACGCGCCACCAGCCTTAAGGATGGCCATCTGGGTGACCGGAACCCACTTCGACTTCTCAAACGCAAAAGGCACGAAGCACTCCGGGCCGACACCGAGGGATTGCAGGTGACGGGCGAGTGTGTTGGACAAGTCATCGAGCGCTCGGTAAGTAAGATCTCCATCCCAAGCAGACACCGCAATAGCGTTGGGAGTGGTGGCCGCTTGTCGAGCAAACATATCGTGTACGCGGCCGTTGATGAGAGGCGGGAGCGTTTTGGTGATGGTGGCAATCTCGGCGCGATCGCCGGGGCTGACGGTGTCAATGTCCCGGAGGCGGAGGTTCTTGTTGAACTCACCCTGGCACAGCTGTCGCAAGATGTGGTCAAATGACGTGAGCATCCGTGTCATCTGTCTCTCGTCCATGATCGAGGAGTCGTAGGAAGCAGTCAGGAGCATTTTCGAGTCCATGGGCTGGCACTCAAGTGTCAAAGCGTTGGTCAAGAAGTCGGAGGTTGCCCGCTCCGAGCTCCAAGTAAGCTGGTCCTTGGGAGTTGCGCCATCAAATTCAGTGTGGACCACCAAAAGACTCTGGAAGTCACAAACAGCAGCAGAAGAGGGCGCCGACTTTTTGATGTTTTGCAATCCGTACTGCTCATATTCGAGCATGGCGAACGACTGCATTTGCACCCGGTCGAGGAGGGTCTTGACCGACTCGTCCCAGTTCAGCGGAACACGGAATGGGACGGTCGCGAGAGTAGGCCCAACCAGAGAGAGGACGCCATCTAATGGCGCGCTGCGGCCAGTGACCGAAGCACCGAAGACGACATCAGAATGAGAGCCAGAGTAGGCCGAGATGAGGAGGGCCCAAGCGGCGCGAATGAGGGTGGAGGTGGTGGAGGTGGACTTCTGCATTCTCAGAAAGGCGATCTTCCGTTCCAGGAGGGCGTTGGCGAGCGGCTGGTAGGAGGAAGGTAACGAGGGCGGGAAAGCTGCCGGGTCAGCGCCTTCTAGCTGGTTGCGCCAGAATTCGCTCGCCTCCGTCTTGTCGATGGTTCCGATGTAGTCAACGAAAGCGTGGAAGTTGATCTTGGGGCCCTGGTCTTTGCTCGGGGCGGTCGACATACCAGCAAGCTTCTTGTATTCCCGGGTAACGGCATCGGCAAGCAAGCCCATCGACCACCCATCGTAAACGGAGTGGTGAGCGGTAAAGACAAAGCGGGTGGGGTTCTGAAGGATGGCGTGTTGCGACAACGCGGTTCCGAAACCCATCTTCTGCTGGCGGAGGCCCTGGATGTAGGTGTTCAAGTCGTTCGACCGCGGGGTGGCCCATTGGATGGGGGCGGCGTGCAGAACAACTTGTAGCCCAGCGGGAACGATCCTTGTCCTCATGATGGCGTTCTCATCTGTGAGAGTCTGCCAAGCGCGGGAGAAGACCGAAATGTCGACCCAGCTGGGCAGTTCCATGATATGGTGGGCGATGTATGCGGTGGGGTTCTTTTCCGTGAGCATCATCATGCCGTCTTGGAGGGCCGTGGTTGGGAAAATATCCTCGATGTCTTCCTCGGGGATACCGCATTGGATCGCGATATCCGCGAGCTGCGGGTGCTGGAACTTCTGACGTGGAGCAGAAACGACCGTCTCAGTAATCTTCGTCGCCTTCGCCATCGACTTGCAGAGACTGGTAATAGTACCATGCTGGAAGATGGAGGCAACAGAGACGGTGATTCCCAACGCTCTCGCCTGAGCCACAAGCTTGATGGCAGTGATGGAGTCACCACCCAGGGTGACAAAGTTATCATCCACACCAACCTCGGCCTCACGGAGACGCAGCACTTTAGCCCATAGCTTCTGCATCGCAGCCTCCTCCTGTGTCGAAGGCTGCCGCTTCTGGGCATTCTGGTCCGACTTGTAAGCACTCATCGCCTCATCCGTTAGCTTGGCAGCGGCGAAGCGAAGAGTCTTCCTGTCGATCTTCCCTGATACCAACTTGGGAAGTCGGCTCAGGGGGATGAACAGAGTTGGAACCATGTGAGGCGGGAGAGTCAGTGCCAACCTCGATCGGATCTCGGCAACCAGAAGCTTGATGTCGATTGCAGAGAAGATGCCTGCGGCAGGGTCAGCCTGTGCGGGGAGTCTCTGAGGGAGATGGAGGAAAGCGATGAGGAAGGCGTCGCGGCCGACGTTGGTGCGGTCAAGCACATCGATCGCAAGCTCAGCGGGCTCGTCAATCGCTGCTCGAAGCGCTGTTTCGATGGCTGTGATCTCCAGGCGTTGACCCCGGAGCTTGATCTGAGTGTCCCTGCGTCCCTGGAAGTCGATGGAACCGTCGACGTTAACCCGGGCAAGGTCGCCAGTACGGTACATACGCACTAGCTTCGAGTTCTCTCCGGGAACCCAAGATGGGATCTGGGGGAACGCGGTGTCGCTCAGCTTGGCGTTGTTGAGATATCCCCGGCTAGTGTTGGGTCCCTCAAAGACGATCTCGCCGATGCATCCGATGGGGGCGAGCTGCTTGGGGTTTCCAGACTCGCAAACCCAAACGCGGATGCCGTTGGCGTGTCCAATGTTGGTAATAGGCAGATCCCGTGAAACCTTTACATGAGTTCCCAGATTCGTCACCTCGGCCGGACCATAGACATTGACAAGCGGAACGCCCTCCCAGATGTCCTTACACGCCTGGGTAAGTTGCTCGCCGCCGACCGACAACCACGCCAGGTTCGGGCACTCGGCAGGCGAGATCAGCGACGCAACCGTTGGTGTCAGCCAGGCGCGGTTGACGCGGAGTTTGTTGATGGCGGAAGCGAGGTTGTTCATGCGGTCGTGGTCTGATGCGACGCACAGGCAAGCGCCCCAGTAAAGAGAAATAGCGAGGTCCCCAATACTAACGTCGAAGACGTAGGCGGAAAACTGCAAAATGCGGGAGTTGTTGTCAATAGCCATCACCTCACCATTCTGCTTCCCCATGATGGCGACAGCGCTGTGCTCCAAGACAATACCCTTGGGCTCGCCGGTAGAACCGGAGGTAAACACAACAAAAGCGACGTCGTTGGGTTGCACTGAGTAGCGCTTCTTGACGGCCCGTTGGGAGATGCTGCGAATGGCGTTCTCCTCCACGGCAAACGGCCGGAAGCCCATGGCCTTTATCCTAGAGAAAAAGGTAGGGGCGCAAAGCACCACTTTCGGCTTCACCAGGGATAGCACCTTCAAGACGCTGGAGTCCGGGTAGGAGGGCTCGAGCGCAACAGCAATAGCACCGATTTTGATAGCGCCCAGAATGGAGACGGTGGCCCAGACGGACTTTTGGAAACAGTAGGGGATGTAGTCACCCTTCTGAACCCCCAAAGCCGCGAGGTGGTTTGCGAGGGCAGTCGTGCCACGGTCTAGCTCGCGGTAGTTGAGCGAGCCATCCCATGCGTAAACGGCGGGCGCTGTTGGCTGGTTGGCAACGTGGCGTTCCAGAGCCTGGAGGAGGGTTGTTTGTTCGTATTGCATTTTATGGCGGCGGTTGCTCTTGATCTGGACTTCCCGGTCCTTCTTTGAAGCGTAGTCGATGCCGCCGATGGCCTGCTTGGTGAGGTCTTGGGCGCGGCAGACCTGGTTCAAGACATGTCCGAACTGCGCCTGCAAATGCTGGATCTGTTGCTTGTTAAACACGGCGG
Source organism: Chaetomium cochliodes (assembly GCA_023383405.1). Lineage (NCBI taxonomy): Eukaryota > Fungi > Ascomycota > Sordariomycetes > Sordariales > Chaetomiaceae > Chaetomium > Chaetomium cochliodes. The sequence goes on along the minus strand of JAKWJL010000009.1, from coordinate 701,663 downwards.
AGTCGAAAGTGGTCGTGACAGTGATACCATCGTCCTCCGAAGTGAAGTCCATGTTGAGAGCATAACTGTGGTACCCTCTGAGGTCCAGAGACACGTTTTGGAAACCAATCTCCGACTTCAACTTGTTGTCCCTATCCGACAACAAGGATGATCGTTTTGGCTGGATGACGACGAGGTGCTGGAATTGGCAAGCCTCGGCAGCCGACGAGCTCAGTTGCGAAATAGCCTGGATGCCAATGTGCCCATGAGCGTCGAACTGCAGCAGGTCACCCTGGACGCGACGGAGGAGGGTGTCAATCGACTCGGTCTTATCCCAGGTAATGCGGACAGGCGCGGTTGAGATGGTCGGGCCAGCAATAGACCCAACGTTTTTCAAGCTCGAAGAACGGCCGGAGAACGTCTCACCAAACACAACGTCTTGTGAGTCGATGTAACGGCCAACAAGAAGAGCCCAAGCGGCGCGAATACGCGTTGGCATGGTGAACTCGGACTTGGTGTTATCTGCAATGGCCAGCTTCATCTTGACCTCGCAGTCCGGCACTGGAGTGTAAGCTGAGCCAATAGACTGAGGGAAGTGGCTAGCAGCAAGTCCGCCATCTGATGCCAGTTTGCTGGTCCAGAACTGCTTTGGTGATTCCTGATCGAGCTGCGAGAGGTACTGGATGTACAGATTGTGTTGCTGGACCTCGAGAGCCTCAAGGCCGGCATACTCGCGCTCCACGTCCTCAAATAGGCAGGTGATCGACCAGCCATCGAACAGAGAGTGGTGGATAGTAAACATGAAAGTTCGGCCGACGAGACCCAGTCTCACGAGGTTGTCACCGTAGCTCATGGGAAGAGACTTGTCTTGCTCGCAGTAGGTTTCAAGGTCGGGTCCGGTGTGCCATGCGAGCTCGGAGTCGTAAACGACCTGAACAGCGCCGTGTTGGCCTTCAAAGATGCGAGTCCTTAGAATATCATGGCGGCGGATGACTGCGGCCCAGGCGGCCTTGAACCGGTTGATTTCGACGGAAGAAGGAAGCTCCAGCGTGTGGCGTGCGATGTAGGCGTCGATGCGCATGGTAGAGGCGGTAATGAGGGCTCCCTGGAGTGGAGTGCAGGGGTACACGTCCAGGATCTTGTCCGTCGGCTGGCTTCGGGTCTGCACATCCAAAACGATTTCGTCGACCAAATCACTTGGAAGCAGACTGAGGGCGACAGGAATGTCGATCTCCTCATTTCTGGCCGAGGCATCCGCCCGTGGAGCTGCCTGAGCCAAGGCGCGGATGGTCGGGGCGTTGAAGATCTCAGCGACTGTGACGCTGATTCCAAGATCACGAGCAGCGGACGCCACCTTGATCGCTGAAATAGAATCCCCGCCACACATCAGGAAGTTGTCCTCGGGTCCGAATGCTGGGGATTTCAGAACGTCTCTGCAGCAAGAAACGAGAATTTTCTCGTTCTCAGTAAGGGGTGTGGAGGAGGTTTCAGTCTTCGCAGTGGTAGCGGCACTGGCAGTGCTGGGAGCCGCTTGGGCTTTGAAGTTGGAATATGAAGAGAGCTGCTTGATGGTTGACTTGTTGGCAAAATCAAGTAGCCGCCTGCGGTCGACCTTCCCAGAAACTAGGTAGGGCAGACTTGCGATCGGAATGAAGAAGCTGGGAACTGCCGCGGCGGGAAGGTTGCCACGAAGGGCATCTTTCATGCTGCGTAAAGCAGCGGCTTGGGCCTCGTCAATGGGGTGGATCTGTATACCTTGCTCAAGATCGTTGGTCGTCCCAAACGAAAGGAAAGCAGCAAGCATCTTGTCCCCGACGGGACTGATTACATCGACATGGACATCGACGGCCGACGGCATGGCCTTGACGACGTGGAAGCGGACCTCGTCCAATTCCATGCGCTGACCACGGATCTTGACCTGGAAGTCGGCTCGGCCGGCAAAGGCGATGGTTCCATCCATGGCCTGGCGGCCAAGATCTCCAGTCCGGTAGAACCGGCGCTTGGCGCTGGCCGGATGGAAATGCGTCTTGCGAACCCAAGCCGGGTTCTGGATGAACGACTTGGAGGTCTTGGCCTCGTCGTTGAGGTACCCTTGAGCTAGGATAGGCCCCTCAACGATGATTTCACCAACGGCGCCAATCGGGGCGAGCTTGTCGCTGTCGTAGCGATCGGCAATGAGCATGCGCCCACCAATGGCATGTCCAAGGGACTCCTTCCAGGGCTTCTTGGCCTGGGTCTTGACGGAGAACTCGTTCTTTGCGCAGTTGATGCAAGTCTCGGCAGAGCCGTAGCCAATGATAAAACGGTCCAGTGCCGGAGTCCACTTGTCGATGTTCTCCTGGCCGATCGACTCTCCTCCGAGAATGAGGGTCCGGAGTGTCGGGACGGACGCCGGGTTCAAGAGGCGAGCAAAGGACGCGGCAAAGAGCGCGCAGTTGACGCCCATGCTCTCCATGAACTTGGTCAGCCTCTTCGGCTCGATACGGTCATTGTCCGAGGGGATGACCATGCAACCTCCGTGAACAAGAGGCGTGATAAGCTCAACCACGGAGACGTCGAAAACATGAGAGGCAAACTGAAGGACCCTGGTACGGTCGTTCATATGAAACTCGCGCCCGTGCTCCCAAGTGCTCGTCGCCAGGGTGCTGTGTTCCCACTTGACGCCCTTGGGAGAACCTGTGCTACCGCTTGTGAAGATGACATAGCAAAGATCGTTGGGCTGGACACGGGGGAGAGGGGCAGCAGCCGCGGGATCGTGATCGAGGTCGACACAAATCAGGTGGCGGACGGGCGTCTGCTGGTCCAGGCTTTTGGCGAGGGTATCATGGAGGGCTGTGTTGGTCAGCACAATTGGAGACTTGAGCTGACCTAGAATGTCGTTGCGGCGGGCAGCTGGGTGGCTGGGCTCCAGCGGAACGCAGGCACCACCGGCGGCGAGGATGCCGAGGAGAGCAACGGGTGTCCACTTCGACTTGGTCAGGTAAAAGGGGACGAAAAGTTGTTGTCCGTTAGCCCGGGCATTGAGACAGTGTGCCGCGCCTGAGATGGCACCGGCAAGGCGGAAAGCCTGCTGAGCAAGCTCGGCATAGGTGAAGCTCCCATCCCAAGCTGCGACGGCAATTTTGTTGGCGTTTTCTGGCTTCGCGCACCTCGCAAGAATGAGATCATGGACGCAGTTGTCGAGCTTCAAGGGTAGCGGGGCGCTGAACTGGACAATGCGATTGTACTCATTGCGGCTCACGGTGTCGATCGACTTGACGAGCAGGTCGTCTGCGTCAAGACGGCCAACCGTGCGGAGCTTCAGTGTCAACGTGTTGAGCACATGGGCGAAGTTGTCGACAACACTCTGCGCCCGCTCGCCAGACATGGCGTCCCGGCGGAAGGACAGATGTACATGCACCATCGTGCCCTCAGCGACGTTGACAAACGCAGTTGCTAGGGACTATGATTTGGAACGTCAGTCGTCGACTCTTGCTAAACTAGGTAGTGGTCAAACGTACAGGGAAATGCATGTCGGAAAACCTTGGCTTCCTCGAGTGGAGGTGGATGGCAGTTGCAATGGTGCCGAAACCAGTACCCTCCGCAAACGCCCCGAGCGAATGGAAAGGCAGGGTATGACCCATCGTCAACTTCATGTCCTGTTCGGCGGCGCGCATAACGCCAATGAGGCCTTCATCGCCGGACATGGCAATAGTTGAGAGCCAAGCCGCCTGCTCACGGTCGAGACAGACGCCGAAGCTGACCGGCCCATCCTCGCCGGCATAGGCCCGGAGAAGGACGGCCCATGCGGCGAGGACGAGAGTGTCCTCGGAGAGGTTGTGCATCGAGGCAGCCTCCTGGAGGTTGCCCGTGTCAACGGCCATGACGGCCTTGGTGCGGGTGTACCCCTCCTGCCCGACGGTGGCGGGGCGATGGGTAGAGGGGGTGCCATCCAGCTTGTCGAAGAAAAGGGGCGCATCTGGGGCGGCTTCCACAGCTTGGAGCCGCTGGGCCCAGAAGGACTTGCGGGTAATGTCGTTGGAGAGCCTGGAGGCGTGCATTATGGCGGTTGTGTTCTTCTCGCTTTCAATGTGCTAAGGTGAGAGTGAGGCGGGGCTGTGGAGGCCAAAAGGTGACAAAGAATGTACAAGAGTGTATTTTGTTGTGGGTAACAGGTTTTGGTGGGGGGGATTGTTTCACAGTAGATGGAGATGAATGGAGAGGGCGAAAGCGTGGAAAAGAGCTAATGTCGTCAGGCGATGGTTAGTTCACAAAAAGGGGTGGGGCCGGTAACAGTAGACCGCAAAGATACCCTCGAAGTGGTCGATGGATGGACGGGTATGATGGTTTGGTAGTTGTCGTTAATCTCGTTGCTGTTGTTGTCGTTAGGTATTGACGGCAGCAAGAGACGTTGGGAGATGCCGGAGAAAGGTGATGGTCAATGACGAGTTGACAAGAGAGTTCAATCTTCAGTAGGTGATTGCCGGGAATGGATTGGCGATGGTGGTACGACAGAAGCTTAATGTCTCTGCTGATCCTGGACGGATATCATGCATGAGGATGTCGATCAGACCTGGAAGTCGTTGGGTTTATCATGAACCAGGCGGTCTGGACCTTGGCGGCTGGTCGTGAGGTTCGTTTCCAACCCGAGCTCTAGAGATACGAGGAGCACTTTGATACTGGCCAATCTGGAAAGCAGCCCGTCCTCCGAAGGTGGGCCAGGGTCAGTGCAAGGGCTGAATGCAGATGAGGGTGTCGAGAAGTTCCTGGGCTAATGAGAAGAGGGGGTTTGATGGAGGCGATGATGCAACCGTCCAGAGTTCCAATATTGAATTCTGCCGCAGTGGTGAGTGCTACTAGCGGGTATATTGAGCCGTATTACATCTTGAAGCCCGATGGCGACCATGGCTCTGCAAGTGCCGAGCTCGTCGTTTGAGGATCATCGGCTTGGTCCATGGGGGGCTTTGGGCCGGGGTGGGGAACGATTGGCCGGAGGACAACTTCCGTCAACATGGCGAAGCTATTTTAGCTACCGATCAGTGAACGGCGGGGCTTTCCGGGATGCCGGTGACTCGTGGGGCCATGACATGACATGGTTGGTATGCTGCTGAGCCGTCGGCAGCTGAAGTTACATCTTTGCGATGAGAGGGGCATTCAAAGGTTTCGCGTTGGCAGTGGAGATCTATAGCAAGTTAGTAGACGATTACATTGGTGGACGAGTACACTGCGCCACCATAAGACAGACTAAACCCATGTACATACATCCCCATGGCAGGGTAGGGACAGGGTCAGGGCCACCCCGAGTGGTCACTGACGGCACAGCGGATGGTTCGGGCTGCTCGCTTCAAACTGGAGGGAGACAAGAACCTCGACTTGCAGCACACGTGGGGCTGGAGCTTATTCGAACAAGCTCAGAGCTATCCACAACAAATCGGGGCTAAAATCCGCCGATCTTTGCCGCCGCAAGCGCGCTTCTGCTGTTAGCCGGCTGCTCCACAGTCTGCGCCTCGATTTTTCTTGACCTCTGTTTGCTCACAGGCGGAAACTGTTGTTTAGTGGTGAGTTCGGCAATGACCGTCCTCGATATGCTGAATGCCTCTCCCGGGGTAACTAACAACATCCAACTCCAAAAGGAAGTCCGAAGGCTCGCAAAATACGAAATTCGCCATTCGTGTATTGAATCCTGCAATGAAACATGGGCCGTCAAAATGAAACAAAACATCCAGGTACTGCATGCGTCGGGCTTCACACGCTTCTGTCGGGTCGGTTTTTTGGGTTGCACGACATCAGATCGGACTGATGGAAGCTGGGACTGTCACATTGAGATCGAGCCAAGTTTTCTTGAACTTAGCGAATTCGAAAAATGTGTGTGGGGCGTGTTACCTAAATATATTTTCAAGCTAACTCTACTTGGACGCCTTGCTATGTTTATTCTTCCGGTGATTTGGCAGGCACGGCAGCCCATGTTCAACGCGTGGCTGTGGAGCACGCGGGGAAAATCACGTCAAACCGTTGCCAACTCAATGATGTGGTGATTGGCAAATGAGAAATGGCACAAGGCTGATTTTGAAGAAACACCCGCTGAGCCACTGGGGCTACTGTCCAGCTTTTCCCAGCCGTTGCAAGTGGCAGGAGCGGGTTGACAGATGTCGGATAGATCTGAAGGTGAGGCTTACTCTTGGCGTTCTTGGAGGATTCTGTTTTTAGCTGTGGGGCTGGGGTTAAACCCTGCTGGTGTGCACATTATCCAACCAGAAATGCCCAGACGAAGACAAGCTTTTTCACCTGGCACAGCAGCTGAGCGGGAAGCCAGACTTAATTCGGAGAAACGATCCACTGATCGACGCGATCTTATTCCAGACCCCAGACCGAACTCTGCTCCCCCACTCCCGCAACGCAACGTCCGACAACAACCACCAACCTCCGGGCACACCACCTTCACCGCAAGGTACCTCGATCCCGTCAAACCCACAACCACGCGCAGCTGCAGAGCGACTCCAGGTGCATGACGACCCGCACCACCCCCACCGCGATGTCGCGATGCAACCAAAATGGCACACCTTCGCACTTCATGCTCTAGTTCGCTAATAATTGCGGGGCCGAATACCTCCCCATGGCTTACACAGTTACACTTGTAGTCACACATACCTTAGTGTGCCGAGGCTGCCTCTGTGTGGCTGACTGAGAACAAAGTTGAAAAAGAAAACATGGCGTCAAGGTCCATACATGCGGATAACTCGCTTGGCATCATGGAGCAAGCTTTCTACAGCCCCTCCCCCTCGGCGACCTCATCCCGTCGTTACTTCCCGCCATCCCTGTCTGGCCATGTTGTCTGATATTTGATGGTGTATTTCGCTCGGGGATGCTTACTTTACCACCAATACCCGCCTCGACCCGCGCCGCGGTGCCGACTTGCCGGCCTCTCATATGAGTGATATCGGGCATCACGGCTGAAGACGGCCACATTCCGACTACCCTGCCCCTTGCCCTCCCCTCCTTTCAACCTTGACATATCAAGCCCGAAATAGCTTCACCGAATTCTTGCCACCATCTTCGTATCGACTATTGGGCCCCCGCAGGACATCGTTGCATTCAGGAAGCTCTGTCTGAAAACGGGCATCACAAGACTTCATCGCCTCCGAGCTGGTGGTTCGCTCAACCTTGTTCACCGCTTTGCATGGTTTGAAATCGCATCATCTAGGTACATGAAGCGAGAGATGATCCCTACCTTCCTTGTCCCCATCACTGCCTCCCCCTCTCCTGAATGAACCCCTTCTCCCTTGCCCCAATCTCCTATGTCTTCTTCCTCCACAGAGACTAACCACCGTGCCTTCGTTTGGCAGGCCATGCCCCCGCCCTGCTAAAACATCTGAATCCGCTCCTCTCATCTCCGCACCCACCTCCGCTGTTTGGTTCGTCATCTCCCCTCTGCTACTCGCTGGTGGTCGTCCCTTGGGCAACTAACACAATCAACCAGGAAGCTCTCACTTCGAGAGCGCGCAGATCATGGACTGCGTCGCTGTCGACAACACATGGGGCCCCTCGGCCGGGCCATGCCGTGGAGGGTTGGACTTCACTCTCACTTTCGAGGAGTCCGTCCTGTCCCTCCTCCCTACAGTGCTTCTGATCATCGCGGCGGCACTTCAAGTGGCCTTCCTCCTTGGTCGGCCGAGACAGGCCGCCAACGGTATCATTTTCTGGGTGAAGCAGGTTAGTAACCCCGTATTTGGCTTTCGCCAGTATTTCTGACATGGTACAGGGCCTCATAATTGCCCTGGGCCTCCTTAAACTAGCTGTCCTTATGTTATGGGCGCTACCGGACACCACAGCACCTAGGACAAAACTGACTCTGGCAGCGTCGGCGCTGAACTTTGTCGCTGTCTTCCCGCTATCAGCGGTTAGCTACTTTGAGCATGCATTCCGCGTAGCCCCCAGCTTCATCATCGAGCTGTATCTACTGCTGACGGTTCTGTTTGACATTGTGCGAGTCCGGACGCTCTGGTTGATGCCCACTTCGTCCCACACCTCACTTGCCGCCGCCGAATCCGTTGGCTTGGCTGTTAAGCTGGCATTGGTACTGGCCGAAGCAGCCAGGAAAGACCAGCTGGTCTCCCCTGATGTCAAACAGAGGTATACCATCGAACAGATGGCCGGCTTCTACGGCCGGTCCATGTTCTTTTGGTTGGGCTCGACCCTCTGGAGCGGTTTGTCAGCCCCAAAAGTTCATACCAGTGGAAATGAGAACTAATACCTGATTTCGCCAGGTTACATCCGATATCTTGTCCCGTCGGATCTATCTGGCCCTCGAGATGATGAATCCGCCGAACTACTACGCGAGCGCTTTCGGGCACGGTGGGCGCAAAACCCCAACAAAACCGCCAAGTCCGCCCTGCTAGTAACGCTGTTCAAGTCCATGCCGGGGAAGTTCCTCATCCCCGTGTTTCCCCGCATCATCATCGTGGCCCTCACGCTCACCCAACCGATGCTGCTAGAGCGCATGCTCACCTTCGTCCAAGGCTCCGGCTACGGCGAGCGGGTCGATGTTGGCCACGCGCTGATCGGCGCCTTTGCTGTGCTCTATATGTTGATGGCGCTCTTCAACGCGTGGTATGCTCACGCGTGCAACAAACTGTCGCTCGAGCTGCGCAGCCAGCTTATTGACTCCTGCTACCGCCAGCTGTTGAAGATGAGGCTGTCGGCACTGGACTCGGGGAAGGCGGCTACGTTGATCAATGTGGATATGCAACATATTATGGAGGGTAGCAAGATTCTGCACGATATTTGGGCGAGTATGATTACTGTTGCAGTTGCGGTTTATCTGCTGTATTTGAAGATTCAGCTTGCGTAAGTGTCGTCAGCTCTCACCGCGGATCATTAAGAATGCTAACATTGCTTAGTTTTCTTGCGCCACTTCTTTGTACTCTTGGTGAGTAACGCATGGCGCCATTTTAGCTGAGTTAAACTGACCTTCGATTTAGTTATGATGGTTCTGGCCGGAATCTGCAGCGCGCCCTTGGGCCCACGACAAGTGGCTTGGCTCCAAGCGACGGAAGACCGAGTCAAGTCTACCATGTTTATGATCACCGGGTTCAAGGAGGTCAAAATGCTCGGGCTGTCGCCAGACTACATGCAGAATCTTCAAAAGCTGCGTTTCACAGAGGTTGAACTCGGACGGTAAGCAACACTTCCCAGGACGCCCCTCCCGAACTGAACGTCGAGCTAATAATACGCAGACGTTTCCGACGGATTTTATCCATCATCATCACGCTCTGTAAGAAATCCCCGTGGCCACGACCGGGATGTCTTGCTGACACACCTTACAGCCGCCGCCTCAACCGAACTGTCCATCCTCGTCGCTTTTGGCGGGTTTGCTATCATCAGTAAAATCTACGGTACCCCTCTAACCTTCCAAACCCTTTTCTCGGCTCTCGCGCTTCTCCGTATCTCCCTAGATCCCCTCTTCCTCCTCATCCAAGGAACGCCCGCTCTGGTCTCCATGTTCAAATGTCTAGGGCGGGTGCAGGATCTGCTCAACGAGGAACGCGTGCTCGAGGTTGGCAACGGCCCCTTCGCCGTCTCAGAGACGTCGTCCGCCAGCTCCATCACCCTCAAGCCCGAGCACCGCGTCACTGTGGACGAGTTAAACACCTACTTCCCACAAGGCTCGGGCCTCCCGGGCACCAGCCCCCGCTATAGCACCATGGTTGACCTGGTTGAGATCGTCGATGCCACGTTCTGCTGGAAGGGCAGAGAGGAGGCGCCCGCGCTCTACGTCATGTCCTTGGCGATTGCACCGAGCTCGTTTACGGCTGTCATTGGACCGTAGGTTATCACCTATCAACAGTTCGGAACGCTGCTAACGTTGGCTAGAGTTGGTTCCGGCAAGTCTACGCTGCTGAAGGCCATTCTCGGTGAGATCGAACACATATCTGGGACTCGCCAGATGCGTCGTGGTCTCAGGGTGGCATTCTGCGACCAGGAGCCTTGGCTTCTGGATCAAAGCGTAAAGGAAAACATCATTAGTTCCCTGCCTTTTGACGAAGAGTGGTATGGTAGGGTGGTTGAAGCGTGTGCGCTGGGCCAAGACATCACCGGATTTGCCGAGGGCGACGACACTGGCGTCGGAAGCGGCGGGTCTGCGTTGAGTGGAGGACAGAAGAGTCGCGTGGTATGCTTTTTATCATTTTCCGCTTCCTCATATTCTTCTCACTAACAACTACAGGCTCTCGCCCGCGCCGTCTACAGCAGGCCGGATCTCCTCCTCATGGACGACATCTTCAGCGGCCTCGACCGAAAGTCAGCCACGCACATCTTCTCAGCCGTCTTCTCTGAAAACGGCCTTCTAGCCAAATTAAGCTGCGCAGCAGTGCTAGTCACCCATTCCAGTAAAGCTCCCCGCCCTTTCCCCCCTCACCATTACATTCCCACACTAACACCCCCTCTCAGCACAATTTCTGCCACGCTTCAACACCATCCTTGTCGTCTCTAACGGCCTGATCGCTCACCGGGGTACCTACGATGAGCTCCTCACCAACGGCGGGCTTGACGAGTCGCTGCTCTCCCGCGTCGCTGCGCCCAAGGCGTCTGCCAGCGCAGGGGATGCCGTCGAGGTCACCAGTGACGGCAAGATCGTGCTCAAGGACGCGCCGCTGGATAAAGAAGAGAACCAGGCGAGTCGCGCGCCGTCCGAGTGGGGGGTCTATAGCTACTTTTTGAAGTCTTGTGGTGTGGCGGGTATTACGCTGTTTTTTGTGTTGGCGGCGGTTTTGGCCGGGGAGCGGTCGTTTGAGAGTGAGTTTCATCAATGGTGTTTGCCGCGCTGGATTAGGACTGACCTTTTTGTTTAGCTGTTTGGTTGAAGATGTGGGCAGAAGACCAGGAGGCTTCGCTCGCTTACTACATGGGTGTCTTTACGGCCCTCATCGTCGGTGGCGTTTCCCTTCTGGGCGGCATCTGCGTGTAAGACACCTCGCGGTCCCTAATGCTGATGACGCTCACACGATGCTTTTAGGTTCTTCTTTGATGTTCTCCTCCCAACGTCGTCTCTGAGGTTGTACTTGGGGCAGCTGGAAACTTTGATGAAGTGAGTAGCGACTGTCCCCGCCAGACTGAACCATCTAACCTTTCTAGGGCATCAATCACCTACGTCGTTTCGGTTGGTTCTCATACCATCGCCAACAGGTATGTACAAAACCCTGCCCCCTCATGTATCTCGTTAACACCCTCCGAGGTTCATCCAGGACATCATGCTTATCGACGATGAGTTGCCGATGGCACTGGTCAACACCACGACCTCGTTTTTCGGTGTCTGCGCCGAGACCGTAATCGTCATGATCTCATCTCAATACGTGTCCATCTCCATCCCTATCTTGATCATCATTCTCTGGGTCATCCAGAAGTTCTACCTTCGGACCTCCAAGCAGTTGCGTCTCATGGATATTGAAGCCAAGGCCCCTCTGTCTTCATTCTTGTTGGAGACAATGAATGGCATCGTCTCCATCAGGGCGTTTGACCGGACTAGCGAGTTCTCTTCTCGCAACACCGAGCTTCTGAACTATTCCCAGCGGGCGCATTACATGCTGGTATCGGTACAGGTCTGGCTCAAGATGATTCTGGATTTTGTGGTCATGCTTCTGGCGATCTTGGTTACCACGTTAGCCGTCACGTTCCGGTCTTCACAGTCCTTGGGCTTCTTGGGTCTGGCGCTGGTGAACTTGGTAGGTACCGCTGAGCACCTGGTCGGGAACAACTCTGCTAACGCCCTCTAGATTTCCCTCAGCACAAGCTTCAAGTACCTCATCACGTTCTGGGCCAACCTCGAAACGTCGATCGGTGCCGTTGCCCGTATCAGGCGCTTCAATGAGGACGTTGAGCCGGAAGAGAAGTTCCCGCTGCCGCCCCCCCATCCTGGCTGGCCGACTCAAGGAGGGATTGAGTTGCAGCATGTCTCCGCTTCCTACAGGTAAGTAGCACGCGATAAGTGGCGTAATTCCAGTTTGGAAACTGACATTCACCGTATAGTCCCCAACTTCCACCAGCGGTTTGCGACATCAACTTGTACATCGCCCCTGGCACTAAAGTGGCTATTTGCGGCCGCAGTGGAAGGTATGCCCCCTATCCCTCTGATATCGTTGGTCTGTTACTCACAACCTACAGCGGCAAATCCTCTCTTCTAGCAACTCTGCTTCGCTGTCTTGACCTGAATTCCGGCAGCGTGATCATCGACGGCCTGGACGTCAGCCGCATCTCGCGCGACTCCCTGCGCAAGCGCATCATGACGCTCCCGCAAAAGTCGCTCTTCATCCACGACTCGATCCGCGCCAACATGGTCATGTGGGACGAAACCAACCCGTCGCGCACCTCAGAGGAAACCGACGCGTTGATCGAGTCCCTCTTCCGCAAGGTCGGCATCTGGGATGCGCTCTTTGCCCGCAAGCCCACTGCTTCCTCTTCCTCCTCTGATGACGAGGATTATCTTCTCCGCGAAATCGCGGTAACAGACCCCTCCAACATGTCAATTACCCAGGTGTCGGACGTCACTCAGGTCGGCCCCATCCCCATCGAGGAAGAAAAGAAGCAGAAAAAGCAAAAGAAGAGCAAGCCCAAGAAGCTCTCCCCCGAAGAAGAGGCCGCCGCCAAGAAGAAGGCTGACGCCGCGGCCCCCACCACCCTTTCCAGCCCGCTCAACCCGGAGGAACGACTCTCCATCGGCCAGCAACAGCTCTTCTGCCTGGCACGTGGGCTGTTCCAGCGGGGCGACTCGCAGATCGTGCTTATGGACGAGTTCACGAGCAGCATGGACCACGAGACGGAGATGCTGGTGCGGGAGATTGTGGCGCGCGACCTCAAGGGCAAGACGGTCATCGAGGTGTTACATCGGCTGGAGCATATCCTGGACTTTGATCTGGTGGTGGTACTGGACCAGGGGAGGGTGGTGGAGGCGGGCCATCCGGAGGAGTTGTTGCAGAATGAAAGTGGCGTGTTGAAGGATTTGTATCAGAGTATGAGAGGATAAGGAGGGGGGTTGGGGGTGGTTCGGCGGTAAGTACCAAGTATGAGCGTTCGTTTTTGGATGGCGGGGGTAATCTTATTCCAGCTTGTCTCTTATTTTTAGTGAGATCTCTATCCTTTGTTATCTGTTCTTTATGCTGAGAAAGACGGTTATGCGTAAGATTGCTTGCATTTTTCAGAGTCTTGAGGAGGTGGGAAAGGCCCTCTATCTATATGGAGGAACGATACAGGGCTCCCTTGTCTTGTGGCCTCTGCACTCATTTCAGCACTTTACATATTCAGTGTGCAATTTGCTGTTCTGACCGCCGAATTTGGCTGGGCAGTGCCTCCGTTTCCGGATGCCTCAACGAAACGACTCCTTTTTCGACGGGAAAAAGGAGGTTGACTATAATCGTCTCTATCAATCATTCTACATATTACATCCTTTTCCCTTTTAGATCTAAATCGTTGCTGGGCTGTCGACGTAGGGGGGTTCAACCTTTGAGTCAGGACCACTATTAATAAGTCCGCGCTAAGAAACAAGCCACCATAATGCTACAAAGTTCCTACCAAAATACAGTATCAACACATTGTTGATTAACTAAGCAGCAATGATTCATGAACAGGGCATAAAAACACACCACCATTAGGGACCAACTACAAGAATGGCGGCAGCCTGTCGCGTCGAGAGAATATTATCGTTTGTTATTGGTGATCCCACTCCCAAGCTAGGCACCTACCTATGCAAGGGGCTGCACAGCCCTCAGCCGATGTGAGAGGCGGCTGGGCTCAAGCGGACGGACAGCGGCCAACGTGACGATTACCGCACGGGATGCTCGACGGCTCGAATTTCCACAGGTAGGTTATTTGGGTTAGTTTCGCGGTACCACTTAGAGAGCAACAAGGGAAAGGATATGGTCGAAGCTACGCGGTTAGTGCCGTACACGCAAGGAAAAAAGCGCCTGGCTGAAACGTGAGTGGGGAAGTAAAGTGAAGTAAATTTAACTCTCTCACTGCTCATCGACTAAGAATGGATCAGGGCCGCGGTGAGAGAAAGAGAATTAAAAGGGCGATGATGGAGATGGACGAAGATGGGAACACAAATATGTACGTGTAGAAAGAAGGCGCATTCGGCTTTCGCACCAGACCATCGAGCCTTTCCCGACCGGTCTATCCATGATTCTGTTCTCGACTTTACTCCTGGTTACACCAAAGAAAATGAGACGGTTGCTGTCCAGCAGTCTCTGCAGTACAACTGGTGTGAGTAGGGGGGGGGACCCAAATGGGTTATACAACCTTGCAGTCCACTGTCTGTTGGCAGCGAGCCGCCATTGCGTAGTACAGATTGGGAATGGTGGCGATCTCACAATATGTATAGCAGAGGACTGGGGAGTGCAAGAATAAACTGCTATCCAAGAAACAGAGAGGCGGAGGGCTGCAGAACGACGGTATGGCAGGGACCGGTGTCAACGTAACCAACTCGCCATGTCGACAGTGACGGAATATTTTATTCTCACACCTCATGTTTTTGGGGGGCTTGATATGAGAGATTTAAAGCTCATATTTTTGTTCAAGTAAATAACGGAGCCCGGAGAGACAGAATCCGTTTAGGTCCCAGTCACACGGGGGGAACCCGAGTATACCGCCGATATAGTGTCATTACTCAGCAACAGTCCTCTTCAAGTGAATGCGAGTCTCCAAATGGAGAGAAGTCAGACTCGGCGCGGCGGACCGTATTTGTAGGCACACCAAGTACCCGTGCAAGGCATTTTCAGACGAAATGCCGCAGAAAATTGGTCAACGCCAAGCGCATCCAAGAACTTAGATTTGGAATCACAACGCGTTGTGTGACACACTTATGCACAAGTCCCACTCACAGGGGTTCCATATGGTGTCGACGTTTGACTCTTTACGGAATACGAACCAAGAACCATGGTGCGAGAGCTCGGAATGCTCTTATCGATCCCTAAAACTGCAAACGACCGAACCGGGATATCAATATTCGAGGAAGTCTCTCGGCTCTGTCGGCTGCTGCCTACTTCGTGTCGTCCAACCATCACCCCGTCCTCGTAGGGACGTAGGGACGCAACGGCCGGCTCATGATCAGCAGAGCGCGGTACTTGCACCTTTGCCGGAATCCCCAGGCCGTCGAGTACAAATATCTATTGTGGCTCCTGAACTGATAAATTATTCCGTTGAATTTCGCCGGCAGGGCTCTCCTCCCTCCTTCTCGATTTTCTCGTCACTACTTTGCAGCTAAAGTGGCCCATGTCATGGCGAGCTACGCGAGGCAAATTCCGTGGCCAACTGGTACTGCTCTGGATCAAGGTGGAACCCAGCTTGCTTGGCCCTCTTGCTGCAGGTCGGCCTTGAGTACCGTGGCGAGTATTGCCATCGGCATTATTTTCATCCTTCTTATATACAACGCCGTTCTCCCTGAGAAAGGTGTGCTGGTGAGTCAGAAGTCACTCAGGACAAGCCCTAACATTCGTAGAAATAGTAGGAATAAGCTAATATATCACGTTTAGGGGAAGCGTACATCCTTGTTCCCTAATGAACTCTTCAAGCACCTGCGACGACGGTGGAGGGCATGGGCATTCCTTTTCGATGCTCCGAACATTATACAAGATGGGTTCAACACTGTAAGTCAACTTGACCGAGATCACGCATTATCAGGACTTTCTCACATCTACTTCGTATCATACAGTCCCACGGGCAGCCTTTTGAGGTCCTAGCCCCGGATAGCCGCTACCTATTTGTGTCATCACCAGAGCACATTAAGGAGGTCGAGATGGCACCCGAAAATGTGCTTTCTCTCTACGCCGCGTCGCAACAGATGCTCCAACCACAATACACCATGCATGGTTTCAACTGGTATGAAAAGCCGACAGAGGGAGTGGGCTTCGTACGCGCTCTCCGGACTCTCTTGACCAACAACCTCCCGGAGATTCTCCCCAATCTCAGCGTCGTCGTCCGCGAGCGATTCACCGAGCTACACAACGAGCATCCCATCGTCAATGGTACGGAGAATTGACGTAAAATTATCTTTCTCCTGATGGCTAAGATGGTTTTAGGAGTCAGACACTCGCCAGTTGCGCGGATGATCACCAGGACCGTGGTCAGGGCCAATGTCATGTCCATCTTTGGAAGGGAGCTTGGTGAGTGATTCACGGACTGAGCGACTACTGCCTAAGTGAGTCTATTACTAAGAAATGATGTAGCCAAAAACGACGCATTCATGGAAGCTGCCTTGACATACACTGAAGAACTTGTCGTCTCTGCCGAGATTGTCCGACTCGTACCAAAGATGTTTAGGCCGTGCGTTTCCAAGCCCAACCACCAAAGCCTGGGCAGGGCTGGAGTGCTAACCACCGTCTCAGTATTATCGGGGGCTTGATTTCCTGGAGGACAAAGGGTCACGCTGCCATCTGGGGCTCCTTACTCCCGATTGCCAAACAGCGGTGCAAGGAGCGGGAGCTCGCCAGTCAAGGGCACGCGGTGCCCAACCATGTAGGCGCAAAGCCATTCCCCTCCCCCTGTTTCTAAAAGCTGAACTCCACGCTAACACCACCCAAAACAAAGGCCGACTGCATCCAATGGATTCTAGAGTCCACTTCCAACAAGACCTCCAGAACACCTCAAGGTATCGTCCACGAGCTAATGGCCATCTGGTTCGCCTCTGTCCACCCCACTTCCATCGTACGCTCGTTTACCTCCGACCGAAGACACAATGGCCACTGGCACTGAAGCCCCCATTAGACAATCACCTACGCCCTCCAAGACCTCTGCCTCCACCCTGAATACGTCAGCCCCCTCCGTCTGGAGATCGATCGTAACTACGCTCAGTTCGCACAATCTGGCCACGGCCTGCCGCTCCTCGACAGCTTCATCAAGGAATCGGCCCGCCTCAGCCCCGTGGAAGCTCGTACGTGACTCCTTTGCCCCTTACCCAACTTCCCTCGCCTCTCTAACACCCCCCCTTTCAAAAAGAGAGCACCCGCCGTTGCGCGCTCTGGCCCTTCTCGCTTTCAGACGGCACTAAAATCGGCGTCGGCGAGTGGGCCAGCACACCCACTGCCGCCATCATGCAGTCTGCCGAGTTCTACCCCGAGCCCATGCGCTTCTCTGGTTTCCGATTTTTGCCCCGGGAGATTTTAGACAGTTTGGATGGAATCAGGACAGACAAGAAGGCACTCAACGCAAAACCGCACCAGCCCAACCCGTCCAAGTTGGTGGATATTGACGGGTCGTGGTACGTCTGGGGCGCAGGACGGCAAACATGGTAAGTCTGGAGTCTTTCTAGGTTTCAACTAGTCACACATGATGTCGTTTTGTTTATGTTCTTATTGGGGTACTGTATCTGTCAACGATTTAAGAAGTGGCTGACATCAAGACATTACTACTAGCCCAGGACGATTTTACGCTGCTGCACTGGCAAAGGTGATCGTGGCACAAATTATCAACAACTATGACTTGCGTCTGGTTCACCCAGAGAAGCCGCGATGGTACACCTGGCGGACGACGAGGGTGCCGAGGGAGGACACGCTGATGGTGTTCACACCCCGGGCGGAGTAGTAGGAAGCTGGATTTGAGGAAACGAGGCGTCGTTGCGTACCTAACCAGCTGTCACATCCCGGCCACCATTTAAACAGTGCTTTCTCTCGAGCCGAAGTCTCCACCGTTATCACTGCCTCAGACACCATATTGGATATTCGGCCGCGGTGGTTTGCTCATGCCTTGGCCGAAAAAGTAGTCAACATGGTAGTTCTGGACCTAGCCCTTTACAGTTCCGTCCCCTTCAGCTCGCCTTGATCCAGGATTTGCAAGACTTGTTGCAATGAAGGCCTGCCTCTTCCAAACTCCTGGCTCCGCCATTCATCGCTCTCCAGAAAGTCCTCGGCTCTGGCCAGCTCAGCAGACCACCATGTATGGGCGGCATCCAAGACGACTGCGGCCGTACCCGCCGTACCAAATTCCAAGTCACGGCGCGCCTCTGCCGGCTCCTCCGGATACAAGGCGGCGCCTTCTCGTACGACGCGCGCCGGCCGTCGTTTTCCATCCCTTTGACCAGTCCATTCAACGGCACCATCCGTGCAGTATTTTACCAGGTCCATCACGGCCGCGGGAGTGTGTCGGACGGCGGGGAACTCGATGTCGGGATCGATGGGCCACTGGTTGGCAATGTTGCGACGCACGTTGCTGAGGCCCTCGAACACGGTGTAAATGAAGAGGCCCACCGAGTAGACGGCGGCCTTTTCCTGCGCTGCGGCGGGGAGCAGGAACCAGGCCCGATTTGCGGCTTGGACCGGAGTCTCGATGAGGTAAGTGGGGGGTGCGTATCCGGCGAGGAGACGGCGATAGCAGGACGCTCTGTCGGTCCTCGGACCGTCGTCCCCGGACCTGGATAGCGCGGCGCGTATGTTTTCAGCGTACTGTCGGAACAACACCTCGGGCGCGCACCATTCGTGCCAGTTGCCGCGCTGCTCGAAATCACACAGGACCACGCCGTCGCCGTCGCCGAGCAGCACATTATCCGGCCGCAGGTCGGAATAAAAGGTGCCTGCGGCCTCGCGGATGTGGACCAACGCTGCTACAACCTGGCGGCACCACCCCAGCTTGACGTGGACCGGCAGCGTCCCCGCGCGCTGCCGTGCCGGAAGGATGTCGCGTAGGGAGCCGCCGGCAAAGTATTGGAGCAGGAAGCCCACAACGCCACGTTTTCCCCCGAATGCGCTGCGCTTAGTGACGACTGCGAGGGGCCGGGGCATAAGGTTTGGGTGGGGCGGGATGGTGAGGAGGAAGCGGAGCTCGTGGTACATGTGGTCAACCGAGCCGACGGCCGACTTGAACACCACAATACCGTCGAACCCGGGACTTTTGGCGAGACAGACGGTATCGTGGATTTGCCGCACCAAACGAAGCGACAAGAGGTCAATTTCAGCGGGCCAGGCATCTGGAGGAATGTCGGACCAGAGCTTGCGGAGCGCGCCCAGGCCGAGTGTCTTGCGCTCAAAAGCGTGGTTAGGCACCACGGTCAATTGCATGTCCGCCGGGTCCGACGTGAGCATCTCAAAGACGAGCTCGGACCTAAAGGGCAAGTTGCGGTATCGTCGCAGGACGCTCGGATCTGCCCGACACTGGTGGTCAAGGGCGCGGCAGATGTGTCGTGAGATGCCCAGGTTGGCAATTGCCGGCCCACCACGCAGCGGCACACTGGCTGAAGCATCGAGCGTCGCCCGGAGCGCGGGCGGGAACGTCGTCTGGTCCGGCAGAAACACAAATATACCCAGCGGCGGAAGCGCAGGCAGCAGGGTGAGAGGCACGGCGAAGAAGCGAGTGCCACAGACTGTGGCGCCGTCGATGCGCCAGCGCGCGTTGGCCTTGTGCAATGCGTCGACTCGGTTCTTAGGGTTGAGCGGCGAGAGGTCCCACGGGAGAGGCTCGACCAGGTGCGTGGACGCGTCGAGCCACTTGCTGAGGTGAGCCCCTTCCCTTTCCACAAGGAATTTCGGCCTCCAGATTGCGTCAACCAGGGAGTGGCTCAGCTCCATGGCCCTTCAACCGCGGGCCGTGAAAAGTACTCTGCAGCGCTGCGGAGCCACGAAGTTAAAGTTCAGGAGCCTAGGACATCATGAGTCATGACATGGACAAGTTGACAACATGGTTTATTTCGGGGAGGATTGGGCTGCCCTGAACCAAGCCCATGATAATTAACAAGTGAAGCGAAGAAGCCGTCTAGTATGGTCGGCCCGCGGCATACTTTGGCCGGGCGTGGAAGGAAAGTGGTGTGCGACGTGCATGATGCATCATCATGCATCATGCATGGTCTCTCAGTCTCTTTGCAGTCTGTATGGAGTCGTTGCACCGAGTGGCTGCAGCAGCGAGTGGGGCTGCTGGAATGAGTGGGGTCTCGGGCTCATCGGCTCTCCGTTAACTGGCACTGCTGATTGGTGGCCTTGTGCTACAGTACTCCTTCCTGTGTCGCCCACTGACTGCCTTTGGGCAACCACCGCTCTCATGAGTGCACGCAAGCCGGAAGGAAGCTCCAAGATCGCCTTCTGAGGCGCCCTACCGCGTTTCAGGCTTGCTCTCGCAAGATTCGTCTCCAAACCCAAACCAGTGCAAACGACTAGGGAAGACTTGCGGGCCTCCACGCTCTGACGCTGCGTGTGTCCGCCGTGTGATTTACTGGTAAATTAAATTGCGCGGTGATTCCCTCCATCTTTTCTCAGGTTTCGAAAAACGACGACATGGTCACAGTCCAGGCGCCGTACGGTGATAATGGTACCGACGTGCCGCCCTCAGACGTAGAGTCAGACGCCGGTAACATGGCGGTCCCGCCCGACAACCCGTGGGATCTCGAGGAAATGAACCCCAGCACGGACTTCGCATCCTTCGCTTGGCCCCAGGCGGCGGATAGCATGGATCTGCTTTTGCATGGGCTCGGGAATGCCCTTTTCGAGCTCGACGACGGCCCAGCGTTTGGTCCCCCGGCACCTATTCCACCGACCTCATATACAGCCATGAACAGAATCACTGAGCTTGATGACGGCGCTGAGCCCTCTGGACTTGTTGCCAATCCCTTCCAGCAGGAACATGGAGCTGAACATCCGCGGGCGTCACTGGGCCTGGTAAGCCCGCCCGGCCGCGATCACATTAGAGAACCGCGTGCTCTGGCAATCCGTCCTAGCGTTGAAGAAACGTCTTCCACCAGTGGCGAGTCCGCGTGGGTTATCACCACGCCGAATTCAAGCGAGAATGGGTCCTCGGTGAAGCAGCCAAGCAACTCCAGTAGGATATCGGGAGAGGAGGCCTCGGGTGTGGCGGCCGTCACCGATCGACGCTTACTTGGTCCTTGCAGCAAGATTTGGGTGGTGCCAAAGGTTGTGTCGCGCTCCATCCCGTCTTTCCATCGTGACAAGCGTGCCTACTAACCATGCGATGCAGAAAATACGCAAGAAACGGAAGACTGCGAATCCAAAGAAGCCGTTGAGAGGTGCAGAGAAGCGGCCGCGACGCCGGAGGCGCCCCTTCCAAGACGAAGAAAAGCGCACCCAGACCGCGCTGACGAGGGATCTGCGATCATGCGTGAGATGCAGGATGCTAAGAATCCGCGTACGGACCACCATGTTCCCCTGGCATCGCCGCAGACAGGAGCCCGAAGCCTCACTAATAACGTCGCTAGTGTCACCCCGACATGTCCGATCCCGATGGGCCTTGCTTGACCTGCCTAGCACTGACTGTCCCGATTATGTGCAAATTACCCTGTCTCCGCTGGATTATCACCGACTCATCGCTGTATCGGGAGCAGAGCAGACCATATCAGCTGTTCTCCAAGCGGTGGCAGTCCATGGATCTCGTAGATATCACTACCTGGGCGTCAGCGGAGGTCAAGGTCATCCGTCTCTCCCAAATATATCTCGACGCCCCGTATGACATGGAGGTTAGGGAGTTTGAGCCAGTCGAGGGCGATATGCTGGAGGAAAAGTGGACCAGCAACGGCGTCACCAAAGCCCATAGAATTCCTCGCTACGCCCTCGCCGACATGGAAAGATCGGCCACCGTCCTGCAAACTTTCATCCAAAACAACATTGGGAGGTACATCTGCGGGACGGTAGGGCAGTCAGATGAGCTGATCTGGCAGACTTATGTATTTGCTTTCAAACACGCGCAGACTGCCAAGGTAGGTGTCCTGGATCCCCTCGTGCTATTATATCCCCAAAGTTAAAGTGCCTTCTAAGCGGAGCAATGCATACAGACACCCACGGAGAGAGAGCTTGTCCTCAACTCCTTCCGATTCTGGGTTGCTTGCCGCAAGACCAGCAACCCCGAGCACATCATCGGCGAAGACAAACTCGGAGGCAACACAGTAAACGATCCGGCTAGCGTCTTCCACAACCGGATCCCTATGCCTGTCATCATGATTGCCCAGATGGAATGCATCCTCTATACCAAAGTTCTTCGCCCAGTCCATAAGAAGCTTTTGGACCAGCTAAACTTCCTTGTCAAGCAGAACAAACGACAATACTGGTTGACACTCTATCTCACTATGTTCATCCTACTTCATAGCTGTGCAATGGTCTCCCGCCGCGATTGGGAAACGGCTCGGCAGTACGACCTCCAGGTGAGTTTGTCACTCACCAAGGCTAAGGCCATCTACACGCCGGCTGTTTTGCTGATTATCGGATTAACAGGATGAGTATGCTAACCACGAGAGCATATCCAAGCACCAGATCGGAGTCAATGTGATGCTAGCTCACTTTCACTATCTGAACAAGGGGGTGCTCCCATTCCAGTTGACGTACAACGCGGCTGGTCTTCGGACACTTTCCAAGGCGGCCGATTTAAACAGCGAGCAAGTCGAGTTTGTCAAGCTGACTTCCCGGCTGCTCCGAGATCCTTCACGAAGTACGTGGTCAATAGTCACAATTGGCTATCCCCAGTACTGACATATTTTTATTCACAGTGGCCGAGACGGAATCTGTGCGGGTAAGGAAGGATTTAAATCACGATCTATATTGGGTCATGCAGCTGTACGAGGAGAACTGGGTCCCGGGGCCCACAGCATAAGGTCACATTCTTCAGGCACACGATTTATTCACTTCATGACTCCTGTTCCGGAGTTTAACTGTTAGTCTTCGCTAGGCATCCATACCTGAGCTCGCAAAACCAAGCATAAAGGGGAAGTCAAAACCGGCTCAAAAGTCCTCGTCGAGCTATTAGCTTGTTAGGACGACGTAGAAACGACTGCCATTACCAGGTAGAAAAACGAGCCATCCCAGCGACAGGAGACAACATAGAACAAGGTGACTGTACTCATCAATCATGCCACATCGAGAACCGGTCTCAAGAGATGATAGGAGATGCTAGCGCATATCAAACCCGTAAAAAGGTGAATGTCGGGGAAGTCCATCGGGGAAGTCCAGGAGCCATAATATCTCGGGTTCGCCAAGAAAAAAAGAATGAAGAAAAAAATGAAAATCCCTTCCCTCGCCATCAGTCACAACTCCCAGCAACGCGGAGGAGCTTCCCGTTCAGCCTGGGTGGTTCAATGTCCCAGTGTTCCTCACGCTCAGCATCGTCAAAGATGCGCGCCCAAGCAATCCGCAGCGGCCGCGGCAGCTGCCAGCACATGGACGGGTTGTTGAGCCAGACGCGCACGAGGTGGCGGGTGGCGCCGGGGCCCTCGCCGTCGGCGCCGCTATTGGTGAAGGCCTCGCGACGGTGCAGGACGCCCATGTTGTTGATGAAGCGCAGGTCGCCGCGCGCCATTGCCGGCTTGAACTCGTGTTTGCGCGCGATGAAATGCACGGCATCGATGGCCTCGGCCTGCGCCTCGGTCAGGCCTGGGATGCCCGGCGTGCGCGTTTCCTTGGGCTCGTGGCCCACGAGGAGGCGCCGCGAGAAGGACATGATGATCTTGGTGTTGTGGTGGAACAGCACCGGCCGGGTGTAGTAGCTCGGGTTGCGTTGGAACCTGTTATGCACACGATCCGATTTAGCATATTTGGTTCTTCATTGGCTGCCGGGCTCATCATGATTTAGGATGTGAGCAAGCAGCAACGACGGTATGATCACACACAACATACGTGTCAAAAGGCCAGTCTGGGGCCGACAAGACGTGAATCAAATCGGGACGAGTTGCCGCCAACTCGTTGTAGACGGTCCACGCCGACGAAATCACGCTCCGGCCGCCCTTCTCGGCCAGGTTCTGCGTAAATAGGCAGAGACAGTCTGTAACAGTGTCGGTATGGAAAGGCTATAACAGAGGGTTAACGGTTAAGAAGAGATGATAGATTCCATCAATTAATAACACACGGCGACTTACCTTGTCCTCGCTATCCTGCGTCGTATCATCCCTCTTAATCACATGCACTAATTACAACAGTCAACGACACTTTTGGCACCCGCAACAGGCCGCCTCCCTCCAAGGAAAGGATGTGAAGGTGCTCACTCAGCATTGACCCACGCTGGTCCTGCTTCCCGCGGCGCTCGCCGACGTAGCTAGAGATACCCAGGTACACCACGGTCAGGTCTTCGACGGCGTAGGCGTCAGTCTCCAGCCCTCGGACGATGGAAAACCCTCGGCCCTCGTAAATATCGGCGCAGATAGCATAGAGCTTTGTGCCTAAGGTCGGCAGCGGAAAGCTCGCGGGCGAGACTTCATTGCCCTCGAGTCCCCGTTCTGGTTTGCGAGGAGCACCGTGGTCAGCCAAGGATCAGGGTACGGCGGAACACGTTTGTTATGTATAAATAGTAATAGCTGCAAAAAGCTCACGGTTAAAGTATTCCAGAGCGTCAGAAATCTCAGCTTTGTCCTGATCCGTTAGATGGTAAATATAGTCCTCGTCCTCGCTGGCGAAATCGTTACCAGACCAAACAAGAGGTCCTTCGAGACGGATCGGCCAGCCCTCGGGCACGGTAGTCGCAAGGCCACCGGCGGCTAGGCGGGCTGCGGCGCGCCGCCGGAACGCTGCCTCGTCAACGTCGTAGCCGATGTTGGCGTACTTCACCCCGAGGGGCACCACCGTCCGGTCGGCGTCGAGACGGAAGCGGGAGCGTAGGCCGGTGGAGTAGTAGTCCTGGCGCACGTTGGCCTCGGCGGCCATGGCGAAAAGGTCTGTGGGCGGGAAAACGGCAGAAGGGGCCATCCTCGAGGTTCGGGGTTGCAAGTATGTTTGTTGAAAAGAGGACAGCTGGTAGGAATCGGGGTACGGGGTACGGGGTACGGGAGGGTTGAGAAATCAGGATTTATGGCGAAAGCGTGGGCTATCAAGATGTATCTATGCTCGCCTTTGGCTTGAGCAAGCCCATCGAGCAACGTCTCAATTCTATAATACCCTGTCCATCTCGGTCCTTTCCCCCCTATTCACACACATGTCTCTGATTTTGATCCCCAAACCCGGGCCCACTGGTCTCCTGACACAGCAAGACACTCCTAGGAGGGTGTTAAGCCCCACCCACTCCGGCCTCTCACAGCCGGTTTCGACCACAACTTGCTGCACGGCACATGGCAATAAATCCTCGCTGTGCAACGCGAGGGAAGCCCCGCTCTTCGCCGATTTTCCCTTTATGTCGAAAGCCCCCACTCTCGAGAGTGTTGTCCATCCAATAGCGCTCGAGCAGACCGAAGAGAAAGGGAAAGGAGGAGTGATACGCGATATGAACCCCCAAGGCACTTTGGCCTCTCCGGAGCTACCCCTCTATATGCCGCTGCGCGGCACAACCTCTCCGAGGCGGTTTGTAGAGGCCGCATGTCTCTTTGGTAAAATAATACAACTTTCCGAGATAGATTTCAACTCCCACAAGTTTTATTTCTAGTATAGATAACCAAGCACCTCTTCAATAGTATCTACACTCTTTTCTATCTTTAGTAATTTGTAGACCGAGACAGCTCCCAGTCTACAGACTACTGCCTAGCTATACCTCTTCGCTTAATCTGCTTAAGGGAAATATTTTGGAAAAGAAGAAAGAGTGAACAAATTTGATACAGAACGTCGGTATCTGAATGCAATATGCGGAAAACAGTAGTAGAAGAGAGATGGTCGATTAGAAAGAGTAGTGGGCTACAAAGCCCTCTCCCAAATAGTCGTGTGCAGTGCGCACAGACCAGGCGGGGCAGCCCAATCCAGCCCTCTGGGCTGGGTCCACCTTATCTAATCTATCCATAAAATTACATAATCAGATTCTTGTATCAATGGCTCACGCGTCGCGTTGGCCTTCTTCTATCCAGATGGAGACGCTTAGTGATACAGTAAAATGGAGGGCCCAGGGTTAGGGTTTTGACCCCTGGATGGGCACGTGGGTGCCCCGCATTTAGATTAGATAAGGAGCATCGCGTGCAGCCTGCAGGGGAATGAATTACTTCCACGGCAGCCATCGCGATGCTTCTTCCTTTCCGAAAGACATCGCCTTTTCCACCTCTTTTCGCTGTTCTTGATTGCGGCCACCCTTATTCAGATACTTTTCGTATCACTAAGTGTAAAAAGGGGTAAGCGTAATGGGGTTGTTGATAGGACTGTCGATGGGGTCGTTGATGGGGTCGTTGACCCGGCGATGTTCAGGGGTTCCTGCCGGGGGTTAGGGCTGGCCGAGGGTCACCGAGGCCTCTACAGGGCTCAGCCCGTTACAATAGTTATCTATACATTGAGAGATGTATTAGAAATCTAATAGCTAGAGTAATAGCACAACTAAGGGGCCTAATGTACTATAAAGTAGGTAGGTTATTCTATTAATAAACCTTTACATAAGTATATTATCGTAGAGAGATAACTACTTTTCGGACTATGTGACCGCCCCCCCCCGACTATGCACGTGACCCTCCACATACATAACCCCAACCTGGCGCGCGCGCCTCTCCTTTTCGCACCCAGATCCATCAACTCAATTGAATTCAATCAAAAACATAGTTGAATCTATCAATCTGGGAGCGGCCGAATCGCTCAAAAACGCAATAAAAATCTAGATCTACAGAATCTTGTTTTCTTCTCAGTCATGTAACTCCCCTACCTGCGCGCGCCCCCCCAATGCCCTCCCCTGTGCCCACCCCTGTGCCCACCTGCGCACCCACCCGGCTCCCGCGTGGCCGCCCGCGTGTAGTGCCTCCCCGAGCCCCGCGCGCTTCTGAAGAAATTGAGCGTTGTTGATTGAATTGTCCAATTGAATTGATGGATCTAACCGAGGAAAAAAAGAATGGCGCGCGCGCACACCAGGGTTGGGGTTGTGTGTGGGGAGGTGGGGTCACGTGCATAGTCCGGGGAGGGCGGTCACATAGTCCGAAAAGTATCTCTCTTATTGTATTGTCTAATAGTCTGCTATGTCTGTCTAAAGGAACCGAGTAGGGGGCTTCCTACACCCCTGAAGACTCCGCACGAGGCGCCGTACCGTGACCCCCAACCACGATGCACCACTCGTTTTATGCAACAGGATCGACTCCTTACGGCTGTCCGTCATGTTTCCGAGTGTACGCCTCCAGCGCATTAGCAATTAGCTGTGCCATAGATAGTAGTCTCTCATCATCCCACCTGCGCCCAAACACCTGCACCGCGGCGGGGGCGCCGTCGTGTGCCTCTGCGTCATCTGCCGCAACGTTAGCAAGTTGAGAGCCAGGTTAGGGGTACGGAGGGGGGACGGAGGGGGAGCGTATACACAAATCCATGTTGCGTCTGTCCTTTTCAGTGAGTGGGGCGTAATTGGGGTCGAGTTTATCGACAGCCTTGTCCGCGAAGGTCACCGGGATCACGACGCTGGGTAGGTCGAGGACGTTGAGAGAGCTCGTATATGCTATGCGGTCAGTTTCCACCGTTTTGCGGGCCGTTCAAAACAACTTGAGAAATAATATCTCACGAGAGTACTGGAACCTTCCCGGCAGTATACCGGCGTACGGGGTCACGGGCGAAATGACCGCTTCGACAGGCCGGCCTGCGACACGAATCATGTGGTCAGTACTATCCGCGCCATGGAGGATAGAACGGGCAGGGCTCGAAGTACTTGCCAGTATGCGTATTGCGAGCAGAAGACATCCAGTAATCGTTATAGCGGTGCCTAAAGTCCTTCATGTGAAGAACGACCTGTTCGTATTCCGGAAGGGGCATTGGCTGGCGCAGCTTGCCACCCGGGAACACGTTGTCAATCTCAGGCACAATGGGCTCGCCCGACAACTGGATGGCCTCGTAGGCGTCGGGGCAACCATCGCCTCGCGCAATGGGGCCCTGTTTTGCAGGGTGAGCAGCTGGAACCGGAAAGGCGAGTGGGGAGGCGATGCTTCACTCACGTGTATTTGAGCAGACTCATTGTTTGACGGAGGCACCCAGTCGATGAGCTAGTCACGGAATTAGAAACAAAACCTGAGTTCGGCACACACTGTGGGTCCCGCTTCGTACATACCTGGTACCCCGACTCCCTAAGAGCATTCTTGACAATGCCCAGGGCACGAGAGATGGGAGGGTGAGGGGTAACCACGCCGTCGTTTGCCATGAACCCAAACGCGGGTTTGTAGTCATGCTCTTTCTCGGCATCATGCTCCTTTTCGGCCCTCCAAGGGATGGGTAGTGTGTTGGGATCATACAGCCAAGGCTCTGTAGACAGCAATGACTTGAAAACCAGCTTCAGTGTGCCGACTGAGCGGCTCATGATGCCTACGGTGGTCGGCATCACTTGCTGTCCAGGGCCCTGGCATTAATCAAAGGCCGCGGTTAGTTCCGGTCGGCAACTGCCCGTCAGGATAAGAAACAGGAGCGACTCTTACCGTATTTGCCACATCCCTAAATGATATGCGGCCGCTGGAGGGCTTGATGCTGAACAAACCTTGGAAACTTGCCGGCATGGACACGGACCCTCCAACGTCTGTCCCGAGGCCGAAGGCGCTGCCTCTAAGCGCCTGCATGACACCCTCACCGCCAGACGAGCCGCCACTCGAAAGGCGCTGGTTATAGGGGTTCCAGGTATATCCGAGAATGTTGTTATTGGTCTCGGGAGCCTGGTGTGTGCATGGTCAGAAGAATCCTAGCGAAGCGGGTCTTTTGTTGCATCCAGCAAAGGGCCAATCTCACCCATAATGTTTGGACCAGCGTGGTCTAGAAACTGCTGTCAGCGCTTTGAATCAGGCCATGTGTGAACACTGGCACGTCACCTTGCCAATTGGGATCGCACCGAGGCTCCAAAGCTCGCGGATAACTTGGCTCTCCGAGTTTCTCTCCTTTCCCGTTCCCTTTTTACCTTCAAACGTACCGATCCAGCCGACAAAACCCATTGACGTCTCGAGGCCTTTGACGTGGAACTGGTCCTTCAGGGTGACGGGAAGGCCGTGCAGGGGCCCGATGAGTTTGTTGTTCGTCTTGAAATAGTCGTCCAGCTCTTTTGCGCGCGCCAGGGCGGTGTCGAATCCAATCTCGAGCAGAAGGTTGCTCTGCTTTGGTTAGTCCAGCTGATGACAGCGGTGTGGGAAACAATGGGGGAGTAAAAGAGAGCCTTCGTACGAGCTGGTGGGCAAACGCGGCACGTTTGCAGTACGCTGTGACGACTTGAACGGCAGTGAGTGAGCCGTTTGCCATGGCGGCGACAAGATCGGGCGCGTCAGCCGAAGTGACGTGTTGGGTCTCGCTGTCCAGGAGGCCCTCGATGAAGTCGCCAGCGATTTGCTTGCGCGATTTGGCGGCCGCGATCACTTCGGCGCTCAGCCTCCAGTGCTCAGGGATTCTGACCTTGTCCGCCGTAAGTTTGTCGGCGACAACCTCCCTCCAGGGGCGCGTGAGGGGGGTGGGCATCATAGGCGCCATGCTGAGACCGTACCTGAGGACAAGTGCGGCGGTGCAGGAAATGAAGACAAAGAACATGGTGGTTCTCGAACAAGCGGTCGACATGGTGGAAGCGGTAACCAGCATTTGAGAGGATCCGTGCAAATTATCGTGGATTCGTGGGAAGTATCACCCTTGAAGGATGGGTTGTTTGGGGATCACGCACATGCACACGCCCGAGCAGGCGATAGTTTCCATAAGCAACCCAAGGCTAAAATGTTAAGTTTGAAATGGAAAGTGCCCGTTTCTTTGCATTTGCAGCCGACCAGTGAGCGGATAGAACGATGGGATGTCAGCCATGTGGGAGAAGCCGAGAGGCACGCTGCCAGCCAATCGCGTGCTCTCGTTATCTCTGCAGCCGGTGAGAAGGACTCCACAGTATACAAAGTCCTTCGTACGGGGTTTGTGGCCGCAAAAAGTGGCCGCACCTGGAATGGGTAAGTGGGTCCTGGGAGCTGGGCACAGCATAGGCTAAAAAAAGCTAGATACATACTAAGTCCGTGCACCCACCAATGGATCAGGCCACCAATGGGTCAATTTTCCCCATCTGTCCTCCCTTTCTGTGTAACGGTCTCAGGAGTGTATTTGCAACTATCTGATGACGACTCTACGAGTATAACTAAGCTTAGAGAAGAAAAGGAAAGAAAAATGGCTCACGCGTCGCGTTGGCCTTCTTCTGTCCAGATGGAGACACTAAGTGTAAAAGGGGTAAGCGTAATGGGGTTGTTGATAGGGCTGTCGATGGGGTCGTTGATGGGGTCGTTGACTCGGCGATGTTCAGGGGTTTCTACCGGGGGTTAGGGTTGGCTGAGGGTCACCGAGGCCTTTGCAGGGCTCAGCCCGTTACACTGTATCTACAGGAGGGTCGAAGATCGACCATTCCAGGCACATATCTTCAAATACATATCCATCCGCTTTTTCTGAGGCTTCCAGCTGCTTCGCAAGTGCCTTTTTAGCCTGCATGATCTGTTCAATCTGGGCAAACCGGGTGTTGAGATCCAACCTGACCTTCCTCCTTTTTGTCGGCCTCAGTCTATCCACCTCAGCTTCCAATGCCCGGATCTTCTGTTCCTGACTAGCTACCTTGATGGCTGTGTTGTCTAGGCTTTTGCCCACCTTTTTGAAAAGAATTCTGGTCACTGGGTCTATTGTTTGCAGTCGTAGACGGACGTTTGTTGATATCAATCTGTGGACCTCCTGGCTGCGGTTTGGAGTCTAGATTAGCCGACGACTGGCTGGCTGGCTGGCTGACTGAATGACTGGCTGACTAGCTGATTGACTGACTGACTGGCTAGCTGGCTGGCTGGCTGGCTGACTGGCTAGTTGGGTTCAACAGTAGACGGCTCATCAGGGGCTTGTCTAGGTTGACTGGCCACAATCCTGATGCCTTCCAGCCACTTCGGATATTCCTTTCTGTAATGGCATCCTTCCTGGCTTGCGCATAACACCGTAAGAAGAGCCTCTTGTCAATGGGGGCACAGTCTGTCATCACAGTGAGGTCGTTGATACCATGGCGGTAAGTAGTCTTCAAGGGAGAGAAAACCGGCAGGTCGAGAGGCTGTAGAACGTGGGAGGCATGTCCTGGTAAGAAGAGGAGGTAGATATTGTTGGAAAAACAGGTCCATATGGAGTCGTTGGTCTCGTGGCTACCGTGGCCATCAACAATAAGGAGCCTCTTCTTCGATGTCGTCGTCGTCGGACAAATGATCTTTGTCAGCTACTCGAGGGTAATATCATTAGATGTCCAGCCGTTCTGGCTCGTCGAGAACCGCTAGTTGCGTAATGGATCAAGGTCTTCATCGTTATCAGGGAACCACTGCTGTTGGATGTCTTTCCCCTTGAAGATAACTAACGGTGGGAGAGCTTTTCCGGTTGCTGAGATGCACTCTATAATGGTTGTCCAGATCCGGGATTCGGGGTGTTTCGACAATGCTTCTTTCGTTTCCGATGATCCAACATATAAGCCGTTGATTCCCAGACCTTCCATTATCCCTGTTTCATCCATATTCCAACGGTCTTGCGGGTCAATTGTCTGGATGACTGGGATCGCGAGGAGATGGAACCAGGCCTTGATAATATCAGCACTAGCTCCCTCCAACCGTTTGATATCCATACGTCTATCTCTCTTCGTCTTTAAAACTGGATATCTTCTGATGAACTTCTGAAGCCAGTGTTTACCGACAGTCTGGTCAGATCCAGAGGCACGGAGGATACGGTTAGCAAAGACCTCGATTTGTCGATGCTTTACCGGAAGCCCTAGAGCTTCCTGGGCAAGAGCCCAGTCGGCCAAGTGTTTTTCTTGATCAGGGCTAAGCTTCTGCACTACCTGGGCCTCGTACTGGCCCTTTGGCTGGGTGTTGAGGGCGATCCGGTTGCGGAGGGTGGAAAAGGGGACCCCACATCTGGCTAGTCTTCCGGATGGATTGGCCGGCCCGGACGGCCTATATCGCCAGTTGGATAATATCTCCAGAGGCCATGGTAAGAGAGGAATCGAATGAGAGTAACGGAGCTCAATTTGGGCTTGTTTTGGTGGAACTGCGTAGTTTGGAACAGAGAGGATGCTGAATCAGGGAGAGTGAAAAATTTGATCCATTGGTGGCCTGATCCATTGGTGGGTGCACGGACTTATGGAAGTGCAAATGCTCAAGTTGGACGAAACAAAAATCATCCAAAAGCCTAAAGATGGAAGCTCTTTTCCCCCGATTTACGTTTCTGCTTAGCTTCTATCTTTTTTTCTTTTTTTCTTTAGTGTTTTTTTTTTCTTTCTCATCTTTTCTCTTTTCGTTGTTTATCTAATTCCTTCTAACTACGCGAGTTTATTTTTGGAGTATATCTTAGGGTGCAGGGCACTGGCGTCACTTACATCAAGCTTCGGGCAGGTGCGGTGGGTCGGGCGGAGCGTTCGAGTTGCTGCCTGTCCTCCACTTTGTTGGAACCCGGAAAGACTGCGATTCGGGAAGTCAAGGGAGGTATTCTTTGATGAAAGCGTGCAGATCTTAATTCTTAATCGCAATTTGTGCTCCCAGCTGCTGAACTCTTTAGCTCCCTCCAGCAGTTGAACGTGACTTGTGACTCGTGGCGAGTAAGCAAACACCGTCTAATTTGCAACCCATGAAAAAATAAAATGCGTAAACGAGTCAAACCACATAACTAAACCCAGCACCTCTGGAAATAGAGCATATAATCTCAACCAATAAGCAGCTATGGATCTGCTTGACCGTACCGCCGAATGAACACCGCAACACCACAATCAAATGACCCAACCCAAACAACACACGATCTTAGCGAATCTTTCTGACGGCGCAGGCCCATGAGCCAATTCCGATCAGGTCTGTTGGAACGCCGAATCGCCCCCGGAGTTTTGTAGCCGCCGTACAGGGAGATTGACCACCGAGAGTCTTTGCCACCTTTGGTAAAGGGGGCGTGTCGGTTGGCGTGTCGCCCAGTTGGCTCGGGTTGGTAGCCGCGGACCAGCTCTCCAAAGTGCCCGCCAGGACTTCTCCGGGCGTGTCCCCCAGTTGGCTCGGGTTGGTAGCCGCGGACCAGCTCTCCAAAGTGCCCGCCAGGACTTCTCCGGGCGTGCCACATCGTCGAGCGGGCGCCGTGAAGTCTGACGGGTCAAATTTCCCTGGAACGGGGTAAAGTGGTCAGCTACGAGTAGGACGTATATAGTGCCTCCAGATGAGGTGGGAAGGCAATACCATTGCAGCTAATAAGGGCGATGTAAGACCCGATACAACCTACTGGTTGGCGACAACGGGTTGTCGGGTCATCGGGCTGCGGTGAGCTGCATCTGGGCCCTCTAGCCATCTTTGCGAGCCGGTTCGGTTTTCAACGAGAGGTAATAACGTAATTCTTGGTTTTAAGGCCAGATCATGCTGACCGAAAAAGGTTGTATGGCATTGAGCACAGTGGACAAAGGATCAATGGGACCGTGTATTAATAAGTACCGTGTCACCTATTTATAATATCCGGTCGAGATGCCCAACGCGCCCAAACCCCAGCGCCTGCGACTGAGGTCGGGTCAACTCCAAGATTGCCCGTCACATGAAATCACGACAACTCTGATCGGTCACTCGAGAAATCTAGGGCCTGTGATTGGTCTACATGCTCATCTCCTCCGGACAAAGGGAAAAATACTGGAAGTCGGCCACACGAGCGACTTCCAATTTTCACAGCATATTCGATAATGGCCAGCCAGGCCAGGGGGTGCAGCAGCCAGCTTCGTGGCAGGGTTCAGCTATGTCTGGCCGCAGCCCCGTCCTGACTGTTTTGGTAGAGTGGGGCCTTGCCAAAAAAAGGGAACTAATCAGAGACCACCCTTAAGTGAAGTCGATGTGAGCGCACTCGAGGCTGATTCTAGGCCCGCCATTCACGGCCATCGGGGCGTTCTGGGAACTTGACGAGTTTTGGGCGCCGTCGTTTCGCCCAATCAGGGGCTCACGTTATCCGCATTCG
This sequence comes from Chaetomium cochliodes, assembly GCA_023383405.1. Lineage (NCBI taxonomy): Eukaryota > Fungi > Ascomycota > Sordariomycetes > Sordariales > Chaetomiaceae > Chaetomium > Chaetomium cochliodes. Next base: position 667,962 of record JAKWJL010000009.1, on the reverse strand, counting down.
ATCAAACTGAAGGACTGGGGGCGAGACGGGCGCTTTCGTGGTACGTTACACATACACATAATGTGGACGTGTACGGACTGCCTGGTAATTCCGCCAACATGAAGCTTTCTAACAACGCCGCATACAGACAAGCCACAAAGATGCCATCCTTCTCCACCTAGCCCTCGCTCTAAAAGGGTGTTCCCCGGGTAGAGCTGGGTTACATGTTATTTAGATAGGTAACTCTCACCTTGGCAGGGCGCGCAAAACGAAAGGTGTGAGTTGTGGCTTTTGTTCGAGTAGATGAGTCACAGGCAGATTACATGCTGTCATTATGTACATAGAAGGTGCCGCGCAAGGATTCGACCCCGTATATTTCAGGTTCTGCTTGAGGATTAGACGGAGCTATTCACAGGCGACCCCGGAGCTGGCAACCCAATATTGATGGGTGGGTTTCGCAAGGATATGAGTCCGGAACGCCACTTACAGACGGGTTCCGTTTATATATTCAACCTACGCTGATAAGGTTTCGTATAAACTAATCTCAAGCTTGAAAAGCGATTTGAAGCCAATCTCGGCTCTTCCACATGCTCGAGCCTCTCTTTCGTGCGTTGTTTCTCGGCCATTGTCACACAGCCCACGGTTTAACTTTGACCCAAGCCGTATTACATTGAATACTTCGTTACAGCTGATCCTTTCGAGTTTATGGTGTGACCGGCCTTCAAATTGTTACCGGATCTCCTCGAAGCGTCTTTCGCAAGGGCTCGGCCGAAAGTGCAGCGACCCGTTTACTCACTAAACCCGCTAACGATGAAGGAGACGGCGAGGTCCATTTCATTGGGATGAATATGGGTTCTGTTGATGAACTATACGTATACAGTAATTTGCAACTGTAGAAAGTTCTACATCTTCCGCAAAGATGGAAAAGGGTGTTGAGTGACCCTATCCAGCAAGAAGTAAAATACTAGCGGCTTGGGCCTGGCCCCTGGCCAACATACATGAGTATGGACGCAGCCAGTTGCTTATGTACTCAATCCAGAACAGGAGCGAAGACAAAAGAGCAGAGATCATTGTTCACGAACCTCGTCGGCGAAGAAACCCCTCGCCCCCTCGATCCGCGATGTAACGCTGGCAGTAGCACGCGGATTTGACGGAGCACCATACCTGGTCGAGAAGGCCGCTGTTTCTAGATGCGGTCCGAGCATGTCATGTTCTCCATTACAGGCCCCTCCTACATAATTTGTTCACGAGCGGGTGACTTTAAGACCAGGGTCCATGCCAAACCCCCCAACTCAACGGCGAAACAACGGCTTTTCTAACGGAAAAAAGGGTTCGGCTGCAATTACTTTCATTATTAACCCTAGGCCATCACATTCTTCCATTTCAAACGGTTGTTAGGCTGTAGGTTTTCAACTTTTGAGCCAGGGCCCCTGTTGGATCGGACGCACTAACAAACAAACCAGCATTCAACTACATACATTGGTATCATGTATGCACAAGTCTAGCAACAGAGAAAAAGAATCTCGCCCCCACCAAACCAGGTACGTTCCATCTCCTATCTGCTACGTTCCACCGGATTTCATGTAAGGCTTGCTTACTAAAGTACGGAGTTCGAGCTTGCTTATCAACCAAGGACGTGGGCAGAGTCCGGATAACACAATGTAGTTCATTGCGGCAAGGGATGGGGTGACGCTCGATCGCGTCTATATATAGGGGTCGAGCCTTCAGGATTGCCTGGCAGTTCAATCACCGATTCTTCATTACCACCCGTCAAGCAATTCTCTCACCAATCTATCTCACCCATGACGCCTCTACTAATTGCTCTTTGGACAGCGCTCTTTGTAGCAGCATCTAATGCAAACCCGGTCCGTACAATTCCAGACACTCAGGGGTAATCTTCTCCTCCTCCTCCTAATATAACTTTCATTCTCATTCGAACTCCAGCCTAAACACAACGGAACTCATGCAAGGGCTATCCAAGCGAGACGGTGACTGGGCTGCTAGTAAGTATAACAAGCTTTGAGGGGCGTGGCAACCCTGCAGCCTGGGTGCTCTCCTCGAGAGCTGGATCAAGTATCGGCTAACTGTCTGCTGCAGGAACCTGGACAGGGCCTTGGTGTGACGGCAAGATTATAGACTTATGGACTGGCAGCTGGAACTCCGGGTAAGTAAGCAATGGAGACCCCAACTTAACCTGCGTATATGTACCCACTACGTGAAGGAGAACTGATACTGATGTATTGCTCCTAGTTGCTTAGGCTTTTATGGTGCTCGGTCGGTGCAGTGGGTCTCCCAGTCTAATCTCCGGCTTTACGTGACGGCCAAGTCTACGAATTGCCGGGCTTGGGAACGGGTGTTTTCTCCTTCGAACGACAACTGCAACAGAATGAGTGGTAACACTGAGCCTATGTTTTCAGCCTGGGTTTCACCTTGAGTGTCGGATTCTCTGACTTCCGCCGAGATTGGCGCAGGCAAGAGTAGAAGGCAGGGGGGACTACGTATCGTATATAGAGCTGTCGCAGTGAATATATTACAATTGGCTACAGACGATGTAACTATATGAATATATTATTATTATTATTATTTCCTACACCGATATGCCCTTGGGCGCGCCGGTCCCTCTACTGCTATTATACAAAGGAAACCGTACCGTATAGGCCGGATGAAAACCTCTGCCTGCCCCTTACAGCCTACAGCTTCTGAATCCACCATACTACAAAAGAAAGAAGGCCCTTTGCCGGCCTCCGGGCCCTCTAGCCCTCTCCATCCACCGTTTCTAGTTCTAACCGCCTAGCTAGACTATACTCCGGTAGCCGGCCAGAGTCCATTAGCCAGCTAAGGATCCTCCTAACAAGCCTAACACTTCGAGCCCCTACCCCCCGTAAAACGGTCTGTAGGTCCCGTCGTGATCGAACCTTCCGGTAGTCCCACGGCCTCTGTAACGGTGGGTTGGGGCACCAAACCACTAGGTGCTCTACTGTTTCCCTCCCCTCCCCGCATGCGCAAAAGGGGGTATAGACCTCTGGCACCTTAACCCTGAAAAGGTAGTCCCGAAGGCCTATGTCCCCTATGCGTGCCTGGGAGAGTAGGGAACTCTGGGCCTTTGTTAGGCCCTCGTGCCTCTCTAGGGCCCTGTTGGTAAAAAGGAGAGCTGGGGGGTCCTTGTCGGCTATCCTGTCGGCTGGGCCCTGTTGGCCCTGCCGGTTCCGTTCCCACCGGGCCTGCCAGGCTAGTTCCACCACCTCTTTTGTATTTGACCCTCTTTTGTTGTCACCCCCAATCTTCCACCTCTGGGTGGCCCACTGGGCTACTGTTGTGGCGGCTGCTTCAGTGGTTGTAGTGCTTTGTGGGCCCTGCCGAGGCCTCGGACCTCGAGCTCTCCTCCTCTTCTTGAACCTCTTATAGACTTTGTTACAGGCTTCGGTTATTAGGTGGCCTGTAGAAGTTCGTTCCGCCCCCGGCCCAGACGATGTATATGAATATATTAACCGTCACTTAACGTCAAGGAAAGAAGCAAAGGACAAAATGACGTGCACGGTAGAGCAGTCGGAGATCCCGTATTCTCTCGCGGATATGATTATATGTCTTCGTTCGGTGCACTCGATGTCCTTCTTGAAGTCCCTGGGTCTACAAGAATTTTCATTCGAAAAGAGAAAATTAGAAAAATAGAAAAATGGAAAAATGGAAAAAAAAAACACGCAGCCATGAGAAGTTGCTGGCCACCCAGGTACTACATAGTTCAGCCATCCCCATGTTTATCTGTGTGGTCAGGGGGGTCAGAATTTGGGAGTCTTGGGTACGAGCAAGTACGTACCCAAGTTGTCCGAAAACGGGTGCCACTTTTAGGTGTGCGGATGGCCGCAAGAGCGACGACATCTTCTCAAGGGTTAGGGTATTGCACCTGACTTCGCGGTTTTTCCGCGCCGACAAGGGTTCCGGCCCAGAGCTTATCGCCACAAGGAGCGTCTTATCAGTACGCCACCCTCATGATGGCCTCATCCTCCATCACCGCGCGATCGCCTGTTTAACCCCACATATCTAACCTTCCACGAGCCCAATCTTACCTGAACTCACTCGGAAAGTTCAGATACTAGGAACGAGATAACAATGAGGGCTGACACCGCCGCCTCCAGAGCTGCACCACCCGCGACCATGCGAGCATCGAGCAGAAAGCGCAAGCACGCCGAGCCCGCTGCAAACCCATTAGTGAAGAAGAAGCTCGCAGTCACCCCCCAAAACAAGACACACCTCCAGGACACGGGCGATGGCGCCCAACCAGCTATAACCCCCAAAAAGGCGCGCCTCCCAAAATCGACCGCCTCTCTCGCAACAGAGAAACGATTGCGAAGGCATGTCCCCTCAATCCCCACTCTCCCACCCCCATCCAACTAACCCCCCCCCTCTCCCCCCCTCCGCAGATTCCGCCCCCAACCCCCCAGATCCTTCGCCGACCTCCACGCCCGCGCCACAACCCAACGCTTCTACGTCCTCTCCCGCGTCCGCCACAGCAACAGCAACGACGACGACGACGACGACAACAACAACCCACCCTGCCCCGAAGAAACAGTCGAGCTGACCGGCTCGACGGGCAACATCTACACGGTGACCATCGCGCGCCAGCCCACCTGCGACTGCCCGCACGCGCGCGAGGGCAACCAGTGCAAGCACGTCGTGTACGTGCTGGCGCGCGTGCTGCGCGCCAGGTTCGAGTACGTGTATCAGCTGGCGCTGTTGGGGGCGGAGTTGCGGGAGATTTTTGAGAAGGCGCCGCCTTTGCTGGGAGATGCGGACGGTGATGGAGGGGGGGGTGGTGATGATGGGAGGGATGGGAGGGATGGGGGTGGGAAGCGCAAGCCGGTGGAGGGCGACTGTCCGATTTGTTTTGGGGAGATGGGCGCCGCTGATAAGGGAGAGCCGGTGGTGTGGTGTCGCGCGGTGTGCGGGCAGAATGTGCACAAGGGGTGCTTTGAGACGTGGGCTGCGACGAAGCGGAGGCAGGTTTGGGGGGGTGGAGGGGGCGGCGAGGTGACGTGTCCGTATTGTCGAAGCGTGTGGGAGGGGGATGAGGATATGGTCAAGGCGATACAGAAGGGCGGGGAGCGGAATGCCGAGGGGTACGTCAATGTGGCGGACCAGTTGGGAGTCAGAACGCAGCGAGGTGGGTTTTCGACGATGGTATGGCTGTGGGACACGCTAACTTGTCTTGTTAGACCACAGCACGTACTCGAGATGGTGGTCTGGCCACCCTTCAGGGTACCGCCGCCGGTATTACTGAGGCGGCCTGAGGCGGCCAGGATGTTTTATGATATGTGTTTCCTTGCGATTATAAGCTTGGAATGGGTGGTAATCATGGTCAAGCCGGACTGGCGTTTTTGGATTCCATCTTCCTAAACCCGCCGCCGCTCAGCGAGAGACCTAGCCCTAAAAGATTTTTACGCCGCAACGAGTATAATAGAATATAGTAACATCACGCCTAAAATTGTCGAAGCGCAAATACCCAGGTACCGAGGTAATCAAACACAGCCCGCTGACATGGGCCCAAGCCCTGGCCTCACGGCTTGCGCTCGTAACACAACATTCCCTCGAGAATTCATTTCAAAACAAGCCCAACACCGCCCCCCCCCACACACGGCCCAGCTCGCAATCTCGGTCGGATGGGACCTCCACCCTTTATCAAGCAACCCCCTGGTTCCGAAAACCCAAGCAACAAAGAGGAAGCAAAGAAAGCGATTTGGCGCAGCGGAAGCGCGCCGGGCTCATAACCCGGAGGTCACTCGATCGAAACGAGTAATCGCTAGCTCCAACTTTTTGGAGAGGTTGTGATGGTTTGTTGATGTTTCGACTCCACATTCACCTTTCTGTTTTTTTGTTTTTTTTTTCGAGTTTGCTCGAACCCCAGTCTGAGCAAGGTTAGGGCTGATCGGCAGGATTACCTCCTGAAAAGGTGGAGACGTATTCTGTAAAGCATTCTTCATTACCACGTATAATTACAGTCTATACTTTATTATCCTAGCTCCTTTTATTATTGTTTCACGACCCAGAAGTCGCTCGATCGAAGGCGAAGGCGTGCTTCCGAAATAACAATCCAACCGTTTCTCATACTATGCTGCACCAGAGTTGGGGTTAGGTATGAGAAAATATTCCCTTGTCATGCCATGCATGTACGTACATGCCTGATGTCCTTCTTAACGAGGGAGAGAGTCTCGGGGTGTTGGCCTCAACCCCCACTGGTCAGGGGGGGCATCAATTACAAGTAAGGGAGTCCACGCACCACCCTCGCCGTTGCGGGCAGAGCGACACAGGCAGTTACGTACCACGGTGTGCGAAGAAAACAATCATGGACTAGCTACGGTAAAAGAGCGTGTAACCAAAAGTAAGTCACCCTATCCCCTATACCACCACGGTAGATCGTGTGCCGTCGGATACCCAATCTCACAAGTGTGTATTCCATGCCTCACACGCCGAGAGTCTCCTTGTCCGAAACATTCCACTGGGTGCCACTGGAGGCGGTGGTGGCCCTGGATACAACTCTAGCTGTCATCTGGACCTTTCTCGACACCTCGTCGAGCACCTGGTAGAACAAGACGATGCTAGTGTTTATACCCGTGTTCGGGGCAAGGCACGCGGATATGTAGCTCCTGGGTGCCACGTTGAGGTCGTGGAAGAAGAGCTCGGGCACTTGCAGGCCTTGGGTGGGGTCGAGGCGAATGACCTTCACCTTGCCAGAGTGGGACTTGTAGATCAGATGCAGCTGTGACCCATTGTCGACTGCGGTGAGGCTGGTGTGAGGTGGGAACGCCACCGGCCGGCCGTCATTATCGTATCCTGACAGTGGGAGAGGCTCTGCGGGTCGGAATGTCAGAAGATAGCCGTGCCTGGAGCTGTGAGTGATGTATCCATACCTGACGTGCCCTGTCCACTACCCACGGCGTTGTTATCCATTTGGAGGTAGTATATCGGCTGGCCTGCGTTCGCTGCGCCCGAACCACCCCGTCCGAGATAGCCCGGGCGAGGAGGCACCGCGGTCAAAGAGGTACCGTACAGAGGCGGGTCCCTGAGGTTCGCTTCACCCAACTGCCACGATCGATGCCAGCCGGCAAAACTGACCATTTTGACGGCGCCGTCCTGGCCAGGGGTCTGGTAGAACACACACATGTGGTTCACAACGTCACCCTTGATGGTGACGGCGGCCAAGGACGAGTAGTGGGCACATTCGATCTTCAGGCTCGACAAAGTCCCGTGTTGGAACTCGTTGTTCGTGGTCGAGTTGTAGTACTGGTCGTGCAGAATGTTGTTGTCATCTAGATAAAAGACGAACTAGATTCGGAGGAAGTTAGGTAACAGCGGCGGAAGGAAGTCTCTGGGTTACATACCTTTTCGGCCATCGGCTTGTTGAGCTCATCGACGAACGACACAGCGGCAAGCGGAGTGAAGAGCTTGGGGGCATTAGGCCCGGGCTTGCTACCTCGCAAACGCTCGATAATGACGCCTGACTTCCTCCTCTGGCCGTAGTAAGTCACCGCGTCTTCAACAGCGCCCACAAACTGGTATATATCGCCGTCATAGGTCTGTGCATATACAAATATGTCGTTCCCCATCACCATTGAGGTGATACGGGAGTCTGGGAGAAGTACGATGGACATTTTTGAGGTTGTTGATGGGTATGTCGCGATGCTTTGTGTGTGTGTGAATGAATCGATGCGTGGACTGATGATTTAGCAATGGTTAGAGGGCAGAAAGCGCGAGGGTTTATATGGTGTCAGTCCCGGTAACAATATCTTTTGTCTTCTCGTGATCGGCGGCGCCTTTCAGCAGCTTCCGACCGACACACCGCCTCTCGACACAAGCAAGACGTCAGCAAGTGCGGCCGCAGTCACATTCCGAGAAAGGCGCCGTACCATCACCAATCAACGATGTACCTCGTCAAGAACATGCAAGCAACAGCAGCTTTGCTCGGGCGAGAATACGTGATCTTGGCCGAGACATCTCGAATTAGGGCCAAGGTTGCTGAAGGTGGGTTGTTTTGACGAGACAGCCGACTCTCGGGTAAAACGTTTCTTCTTCGTTCAGTATAGTGCAGGCGTTTCTAGAATTCGGTGCCAGCTGAGATGCACAAGCAGTATCACCCCTCGGGAGAATGATATCTACAAACAGAAGGTTGGCAAATGCGTTACGCAACATTGTTCTTATCCAGCCCAATACATGACGCAGTACTACGCAAACAACCCGTGTTTGTTTCTGCTACCCTCCTACCACGAAAGGGTCCTAGCTTCCACTGTACCCTTAACCTTGAGCCCGATCAGGCCTTCGGCACACGAAATACTAAGTAAGGTACTTACATGGACGGTATGTACCACACGGTCGAATACCCAGGCTACTGGTACCCCAAGTGTATCAAGAATGATCGCTATTGGGAGGCTCTTGAGAAGGTATAAAAACCCCCCGCAAATGGATTCCCTTGGCTCCCGTCTCACGCCGGAATGCGCAAGCTTTCTCTGGGTGAGCTGCAGAATTCCACATTGAACCGTCGGACACCCACCTTTCAGCGAGATACACAACCAATCAAGGTATTCGGCGCAACGTCCGTGGCAACACGAAAGTCTGTCAACGAATGACTTGACCGTCTCGGCGACGTACTATGTAAATCTCCGCTCCTTTGCGTCGACGTCGACACTATCCCCCAGCATAACCCGAGAGGTGCACGCTCCGGGGCAAGCTCTTTATCGGTTAACGCTCGGTTCATGCACAAATGTAGCTGAATTGTTGTGGTTACAATGCTGCGGCCACAGCTAGATTGGGGAGGGCGGCGGCTATTCAAAAATCAAAACTGTCGAATTGACAATATCTAGCCCCTTTGCATAGATGTGCGCACGCCATCACCACTGACCAGCGCTAGTAGCCGATACTGCGGCAAGGGGTTAAATGATTTGGATAGACGTGCTCTCGGGGTGTGGTGGTTGTAGGAATGGCAAGACCAGCCCAGCGGCCTCAACCTGGGCGATGCACTCTGCCCGAGTTCTCCGTCCTACAAGGATCACGGTATGGACGCTCTCAACATCCGCCGGTGCCGCCGCGTTGAACCACACGTTTCCCCTAAACTGGCTTCTCGTCGTATGTTCCCGAGGTAATACGTGGTTGTCCGACCCTTCCGGCTGTTCTCGATCTTTGACCTGGAGATACGAAGGAATGAGTTTGTGACGGAGGCCCCCATCCCCACGAGCGAGGGAAGCAGTTTAACCGCCCAATGCGCTCAAATTATTTCCGGTGTCTGCTGCAGTTGCCCTTTTTGCCACATTCCCAGACCAAGTGCCTGCCGGTAAGGTATCAGATACTTATGTCGTCCTTCAGAAACGATATTCCCCGCCCGAAGGACGTTATTCAAGACGCTGGCCCTACTGATTGACTTTCCTGTTTGGGTCCTGAAATTCGCACCCACCATCTTAAGACCCGTTTCTTGTATCTGACTGTGGGTGCGAAACTATGGACTGATATACGCGCTCCATAGATCTGTCGCACCACACATTTCGCTCGCATCTCCATTACACGGCACATCACAACTGCAATCAGGCATCTCATCAGCACCGGCACGCAGGCCCCAGCCACAATCGCACGTATCCCCCTTTCACAGCCCAAAGCCCGGCCTCCCCTTGGGGTAGCAGTAGTTCCCGCGCCCCTCCATCGCCATGCTAGCCGCGCCTGATATGACAATGACCAGCCCTATCAGCGACAGCCCAATGACACGTTCCACGCACTGGTTGTACTCCCACTCGGTCCACTCCCCCATCGAGACTGTCACCGGCCCTGTCGCCGGCACGGCGGGCAACGTCCCGTACAGAGACAACAGCTCCTTGGCCGTTACCCCGCACGTGCCGTTGGCCTCGTTGTTGTCACGAATGCACTTGGCGTCGCATTGAGCGGGGGGCAGCCGCAGGGAGCCGGGGTTGACTGCGTTGCCGCATCAGCAGTGCTCGCTTTGCCAGAGCGCGAACGGCGTGTGGGACTGGGCCAGGAAGGTGCTGGCGCATAGGGAGAGAGTCATACCCTCGATCTGGGATGCGGACTAGCCGTTGCGCGCCCCCAACTCGCCCATGTGGCAACCGTAGGAGTAGTAGGATGGGGATAGGGTCGAGCGTGCTGTGGTGGTTGGCGTGCCCGGTCGGGCTTTTTACGCTGGTGCTGGTGCTGGTAGGTTGTCAGTCGAAGGTCACTCTGGGGAGCGGTGTTTCCAGCCGTAGCGGGGTGTGACGTATGTACATAGTAATAGGTATGGCCGAATACGACGTGGTCGCTACAGTCGGCGATGCTTGGGCCTAGACCTGAATTGGCTTTGAGAACAATCCGATGGGGATCTAGTTGGCCAAACAAGGTACAAACTTCACCCTAGTCACAATCGCGACGGAGTATTCGACGACAATGCGCACTACTAGACGAAGAATCGGCGCCTCTAACCTCTGGCAGCAGGCGAGAAGGGTCCCGTACAGCCAGTGGAGCCCGAAGGCGTGTACTGCACTCAGAATAGGGCAACGTCCAAGAGATTTTTGGTTGGCGTGTGCGTCTGACTTGATTCTCAGGGCAAGACTTCCACAACTACCTAGGTACCTTACCTTGAACTACCTCCTTACTAGCCTATATCACGTACTTCCTCCCTGTGCAACGTGGTGACCAGACTCAAAAAGGCCCTAGTCCGTATCGACTAGTGGACTAAAATAGTCAAAAGCTTGCGGACTGCAAAGGAAGCGCGTCGGACTATACGTTAACCACGAGGGCAGCGGGGAACGAAATAGTGGCAGGCATTGCGGGCGCCGACAAGGCGCGACGCCTCCGTAAAGCGACCGAAGTTAAGCCCACCGCAGAAGAACTGGCAGCACAGCAGGAATCACAATGCGTTATCCTTTACCTTCGCGCCTGAGCAGCCCCCGAACCGGAGATGTTCCCCTGGCTCATCCGATTCAGAACAAGGCCTGGGGCCTCGCGAAAGACTGCGTTGGTTATGAAAGCTTCGTTACTTGCTTCCGCGCGCCTACCTCCCGTACGTGGGGCTATACCACATATGCCAATAATGACGCTGCCGTCGATGTCGCCGTCAATGCGAACGGGCGACGGGACATCCCCGGAGATTCCAGCTCAACACCTTCATCACCGATATGAGCCCACACACTAGGAATGAATTCCGCGGGATATCTATACGGGAAATAGCATGGCGCAAAAACAAACCTGTAGAATTTTGACAGCAGTTTAGAAGTGTATGTAAAAGATATCAAAGAAAGAAAATGGAATGAACACTTGAAATCAACTAAATAGAGGAACTGGTCTTCCCAGATACGCTTCATCCCACTGTCGAGATTTTACCGGCATTTATACATATTTTGACGTTATTGCACCCCTACCCCTTTATTTGTCGTGGCTTCTGATGGCGGCCGCCAGAAACCAGTCCACCGGCCCCGGCCGGAGAAGCCAGGCCCGGAAAGGTCGTCATGTCAGGCCGAGAGGGTAAGCGGGGCATATGCGGGGCTAAGCAAAGGTGGGGTGCTCAGCCCGAGGGACGAGGGTGGCGGAAAGGTCGCTTCATGTATAGATACATCTGTAACTTGCCCTTACGAGGCAAACTCTAGTTAAGATGGACAAGTTAGAGATTAGTAAATCAAATACTGAGAACAGATATGCCTAAAAGTCGAGCCGTAAGCAAAATACTCTGGAATCCCAGGTGTTGTGCGACTTGAACGGTATTTAAAAGCAAGGCAGTGTAGATATACCTTGGGCGACCGCCAAATTGAGGACAGCACTGCCACATTGAGGACGGATTTCGAGATTGAGCCACATGACTTGTTCATCCAATCAGCAATTGCAAATCAAGGTTTGGGGGCCAGCGCTGCGGTCTGGGTGGAGCCCGTCGATGCAACCGCATGCCTGATTGCCTGTGTTCCTGAGGACGCCCTTAAATCCCGTCTGACTCCTCGACCGCCATCCCGATCTGTCCCTCCCTCTCAACCTCACCATCGCATTCCAAGTTCTCAGTACTATATTCCCGTTTTTTGACACCACAACAAAACCAAAAACCCGCATCGCGCGTACAAACCCAATTCAACCTGTAAACACGGCGACCGCCCGGTTCGCGTCTTCCCAGGCTCTCCATGCCGAAGGCTACAGTTTTCGTCCCGGAGCTATGCTCGATCAAGTAGGACCATTAGCCAACCCGTGAATCCCTCCCGTACTTTGCCCTAACACGTATTATTGTAGGCCTACAACCATGATGTGGCTGCTTCCGGAGAACACCCCCGACGGGGCTCTCCAGGAGACCCATGCTCAGCACTACTAGCAAATTACTTTGTCACTAACCACAGGGACGTCGCTCTGCGCCAGGTCAAACCGGCTCTGCAGATAGGAGGACCTCGGTCTCCCCTTCCTGAAGAAGGCCATGCCATCTACTTGACCGCTCCGCCCTGGGGCCGCCGCCGCAACCGCAACCTCGCCCATCTACGTGATGAGGTCACTGGCCCCCGATCCGCTCGCTCCCCCTGCATCTCGTGCGCAACCACCTTGGTCAAGACCAGCGAGCCGCATGAGATGCACGACAAGCCGGATCCCTCATTTTTCCTTGGGCGAATCCCCGATACACCACCCGTGGTTCTCGGACGTCGAGCGCACCTCAACAATGTTCGGTCGACAAACTTTGACAGCGGTCCGCGAGGATGTCTTGCTGCTCAACCCGCGCTCACCTCATCTGTGCTGTCTCTCGACGCACTTGCATCGGCGAACGTCGCCAACATGCATCCGTCCCTCAGCAAATGGCCGGCTTGGAGGTCGGGAGCACAAGCTCCTACCACCACTCTTGCCCGACAGCCCTCGCTCGCTGACGCTGACGCCCGCGGGCTAAACCTGACGGACAAGTCTGAGGTTCTATTTGATGAATCTCAAATTTATCTTCATGCTGCGTTTTTGTTTGGGAATTCGACGGGCAAGTCTGAGACTCTGTGTGATGAGTCTCAAGTCGCTGTTCGTTCTGGCTTTTTGTTTGGGAAGGACGGAGGGAATGGTGGAGCCAAGGGGTCAGAGTTCGGTCGTGTTCGGGAGAAGGAAGCGGAAACGCGTCTGGCAAACATTGCTGATGTGGTTTCGATTCTGTTCCTCATGAAGAGGCTGATGGAAGGGTTGGTGGAATGGTCGTGGTCCTCGCCTTGCCCGGACTCGGAGCTCGGCTGGTTCCAACAGGAGGGCATACTGCTTCCGTGTCTTTGAAGACATGCGCCCTGAAAGTCTTCTCAAGGCTTTCCGACCCTGGACTACGTCGTTAAACTAGTCCCCGATCCATCATTCGCGCCAGCGCCAGCCGCCGTCTTCAGGCAGCCACCAGCATTTACCACACCAAACCAACCCGAAGTCATAGCTCGAGAGAGCGCGTCCAACTCACGTCACCGTGAGTTGGGTATTCGTACGATGTCAACCAACGAATCCTCGACCCAAGCCCACTCTCCCTCCTCCTTTCAGGAGGACCTCGGGGAGTGGGCCTGGCTCCATCAAACAACTACTTCCGACATGTCCCAGTTCCCGCTGGTGCCCCAAGTTCCATCTACGAGGCGTTTGGGCCTGAGAGCTCCCAGGCCGCCGTACCACCACCCGCGCCCCAAACCGCATCGTACCCCACAATGAACACAAACTTGACGGCCTCGTTGGGTTCAAGCCCTGTAGAACCGCTAGTTCAGGATATCGATCCGGTCATGGCGTTCCAGCTTGGCCTCTACCTTGGCTCGATGGACCCTTCCTGGGCCGTGCCGGAGAGCTGCACGCCAGCGGGCCTTTTTAACAACACCCTGGATGATGACCTATTCTCCGGCCTTGACTTCGCGTCTGAGCCTTACACCTACACGTCACCCCACGGGTCCACCAGCCCGGCGACTTCACTCTACGACATGGACACCTTGCACCCCCCAAACAGCCACTACGCCTCCACGGATCCCCTCACCCCCATCTCCCTCTCCAGCGGCACCCCTGAATCCGCGCTCTCCCCAGCATCTCCGGCGACCATATTCAGCCAAACCTTCCCATATCATGAATGCTCGCACACCAACAACCCGAACCCACCCACCGCGAGCCCCAGCGCAGAGTCAACCACCACCACTACCACTACCAACACCCCCCACGACCCCAACGACCCCAACAAGCCGTCGCGCAAGCCACCGCAGGACAAGAACAAGCGCCTGCGCTTCCATTGCCCGGTAACGCCCGCAACCACGGCGCGGTGTACAAAAGGGTTTCTCGACGCCCGCACGCTGCACCGTCACATCTGGACGCACCACAAGGCGTATGCCCGCGCAAACGACGTGCCGTCGGAAGAGACGCGCTGTTCGTACCCGGGGTGTGGCTATACGGGGAGGGGAGATAATGTCGCGAGGCATATGAAGAGGCATGCGAAGTGATGGGGTTACTTCTGAGGGGGTATGGAGGTTGATGGGATCCAACCAACCGACCCTACTTTTGTGTTTTTCTGCTTTTGCATAGGCGTTTTGAGCGTTTTCCTTGGTTATGGGTGGCTTCTCTAAAGCGTATAAAGGTGCGAGGTTTGTCTATTCTAGCGGTTATCCCACTTATCAATAAACAAAGTAAAAATTTACAAATTTCCCCTCTCAATGTGATGACCAAGAAGCCTCCACTTCCCTAGATCGGAATAATGAAAGCTAGGGCTCCGTCGACGGCGCAATCGACAAAAAAGCGAAAGAAAAACGAAAAAAGGATGTGGATCTCTCCCGCCGGGAATTGAACCCGGGTCTCGAGCGATGTCAGCTTCAATGACAAGCTCACATACTGACCACTATACTACGGAAGATGTGTGGTTGTGGGCAACCACCGTAGCTGTGCGGCGAAGGTTGAACCACTAGTCTATAAGGTGGGGATACCAACCCACCCTAGCTATCCCGTGTCCTCACCTTACGAGTTCTCTTTCTCGAACCGCTATGATTTCAGCTCTTGGAATTGTCGAATAATGAATTATATTGCAATTAAACAATATAATTCCCATTTATGCTCTTAACTCCTAAACTCATAGCATTGTATATCTCAATCCTTAACTACCTTACCTACCTACATAATAACTTTACCTGGGTAACACCACTAGCATCAAAACCAGCTCGTGCACTACGGCACTTGATATGTAGTGGCCGTTTTATTCTGGGTAACCTAGTATTATATTAAGCTCAGAAACTGTTGCTTGAAGAGTCCCAGATGGTCACCTGCATATGCTGACCCCTAGGCGGCATTTGCAGCCGAGGAAAGTCCTTGATAGGTGGGTTACGAAATGCCCGAAGCATGCGGCAAGGTTGCTTATTGAAATCGAACTCTTGGGGGCCAATCCAGAAACTAAAGTCCATGCCAGGGCCGCTTTGGGCGGCGCCTTACCGATCTGGATGCCGCATTCAGCCTGTCACACATCATTGCTGGTCACAATGCTACTTTCTAGTGCATGGTACTTTGACAGAGTCCTCAACCAAGGCCATTCTCGTCCCTGTCCTCATCCCGCTACCACAGTGGGTGACAGTTGGCATGCTCATCCTTGATCCGTTCACACTACTGCATGGCAAACCGGGTTCTACCCACACGATGCAGGGCCAGCTCGACCTCTGACATTTTCTTGCAGGTGCCGAACTGGCCGGCAGCCAACGGGGCTCATTGCCGAGTTCTCGCTACCGGAACCTGCAGGAGTGGTTGCATCCCGCCTCGTTTTGGTCCCAGTCATCGGTTACATCGTGGTTCAGCTCCTGTGAAAATGTCATCCCGGGCATATCATTACCATCTTGGCGCTCTGTCAACATGCCGATCATGTCAGACTGTGGGGTGGACGGCCTCGACTCCGCCAAGGGCACATCGCACTGATCGCAGTGCCATGGGGCAGGATAAAGAGCCCCGTCTCTGCCTCGGTTTCGGGAGCTTGGGTTCATGTGGTCCTTAGCATCTTCCGTATAATCTTCGATACTCAAACTTAATTTGTATTGTCTGGTTCCAGAGTCAAGATGCTGTCCCTTCGGGCAACTTCACTGCTCTCCCTCCTCCTATCCGCCATCGCGCCGGTGTATGCAGACACCTGCTCTGAGGTCGAAGCCAACACCGACATTGAAGTGTCCAGACCTCTCCAACTTGCCTACACATCCGAGCAATCCGAGTACTGGTCGGCCTCCTGCACCGCACTCAAACCGTCATGCATCATTTTCCCGAGATCCGCCGCCGAGGTTGCGGCCGTCTTCCGGGTTCTCAACACCAACAATGAGACGTTCGCCGTCAAATCCGGGGGGCACAGTCCCAACAACTACTACGCCAGCGTCGCCGGAGGCCCGCTCATCTCGACGCAAAACCTGGACCACGTCCTCCTAGACCCTACCACCGGAGTCATTGATGCCGGCCCCGGCAACCGCCTCGACGGGATCGCCAAGAAACTGCAAGGCACAGGCTGGACTTTCGTCGGCGGCCGCATCGGCAACACCGGCGTAGGCGGTCTCATCCTCGGCGGCGGCCTCTCCTACATGTCCGCCCAGTACGGCTGGTCCGCGTCCTCCGCCATCTCCTACGAAGTCGCCCTCGCCAACGGCACCATCATCACCGCCTCCAACACCTCCCACCCAGACCTCTTCACCGCCCTCAAAGGCGGCGGCAACAACTTCGGCGTCGTGACCAACTACAAGCTCCAAGCGCACCCGCAAGGCAACGTCTACGGCGGCAACCTCGTCTTCCTGCGCACCCCGGCCCTCGACGCCAAGCTCCTCCAAGCCGTGCGCGACTTCACCGAGTACAACACGGACGACCGCGCCGCCGTGATTGTCACCGCCGAGCGCACCAACCTCAACCTGCTCGACTCATGGATTCTCTTCCTCTTCTACGACGGGCCCGAATCCGCCGTCCCGCCCGGCACCTTCACCAACTTCACGTCGCTCAAGCCCCTGACCAACACCCTCAAAACCCAGACCTACGCCGACCTGATGGCGGGCAGCAACTGGGTGGTGCTGAAGGGGTTCCAGGTGCAGATCGGCACGGAGACGGTGCCGCTGCCGAGCGCGGCGGATGGGAAGGAGGTGTTGCTGGACGGGGTGCATGCGCACTGGCGGAGCCTGGCTGAGTCGGTGTTGCTTGTGCCCGGCATCGTGGCGTCGATCGCGTACCAGCCGTTTCCGAAGCGCATTGCGCAGGCGGCGAGGGAGAGGGGTGGGGATTTGATTGATGTGGATGCGGATGCGGACCGGTTGATTGTGGAGTTGAATTATGCGTTTTTGACGCCGGGGGATTATGGGAAGATGGAGGGGAAGATGGTGCAGACGTATGGGGGGATTAGGGAGAGGGTGGTGAAGTGGCAGGCGGAGGGGAAGTTGCCGGATGTGTATTTGCCGGTGTTTATGAACTATGGGTTTCATAGGCAGGATTATTGGGGGAGGTTGAAGCAGGCGAGTCGGGATTTGGCTAGGGATGTGGCTGAGAGGTTTGATCCGGCTGGGTTATTTAGGGATCGGACGGGAGGGTGGAAGCCGTGATGGTTCGTTGGCACTAGCAGTGCGTTGTAACTCAAGGGCGTCATGTTAGATATATAGCAATGAACAAAAGGTGGTAGTTATGGTATTGCGAGCATTCTGTTTAAAGACTAGGCATATAACTTTGCTACTCAACTACCTCTTCCTGAGAACGACCTGAGCCTTCTCCAACACCTTCACGGCGTGGCCCTCGCCTTCCGGTTGTTTCGTCAGCGCCCCAAACATGGTGTAAGCAATCTCATCACTCCTCTCGCTGTTCTTACCGCCCTCCACGCCTACCGGGTCCGCCTTGCTCTCAAGTGCAGAGAGCGAGGCCCCCGCGTCAACCCCGATCTTCTCAACCACGTACTTGTCCTTGGACTTCCGCATCATCATACGCAGTTTAAACGCATCCTTACATAGGTCCAAGATTGTGGCGCTAAGGACATCCTCCTCCGACGGCCGGACATGCTTGGAAAGGAGCGGGGCAAGAAGGGCGAATATGTCGGCCGCCGCGAACTTGCTCGTTTTCTCCTCGATTCCAGTGAGTTCAACGCAGTTGATAGTCGCAATCCTCCAATCGGCAATGATGTTCTCGCTAACTGCAGATATACTTTGTTAGTTCTTGGTGTGACCGGGTAAGCTAGGTAGTTAAACTTGTGAAACGGGGAGACGTCTAATTGCAAAAGAAACAATCTCTTACCACCCCGATCCTGTAAAATGACCTCGAATCGTCGCAACCCAGGCTCCACCGGGCCCAACAGCGCCCCTACATCCGACTGAAATCCCTGGAGCCCGAAGCAATTGTAACCGAGGATGTGAAAGTGCAACTCATCAAAAATCTTTGCACGCATACGGAGGCGCCGGTCAACAAGGCCCAGCTGTCCCCAGGTGGCTTCCCGATAGAAGGAAGTCAAGGATGGCGTAGTCTCTTGTTGCGCAGCTGTGATGGTAGGATTGGTGTCGACCAGATAAGACGCACTGCGCGAGAGCTTCTGGATATCTTGGCGCAACTTGAGAAACCCCTGAAGGATCTCGTCATCACTGATTTTCTGAACGCCGGCTTGGTCGAGAATGATGGTTCGGAACATGGCTTCCTTGCCGCGGAGTTTGTTGACTTCCTCCTGGTGGTCGCGCAATTGGGCCTCCACAGTCGCCGCTTTTCTCTGCGCCATGCCTAGTTCACGCTTGGCGGCTTCGAGTTCGCGTTGAAGGCCACTGTTCCGGTTACCTAATACTTTGTTTTCGCCTTGGAGCTCTGCCAAACGGGTGGCATTAACGTGAGGTGGTGGCGTGGGTGGTTGCTGATCCGGATATCCACTGGCACCCTGATGAGCAGTTCCACCTAGTCAGTGTCTAGTACCGAGGAAGTGAGGCTTCACGGAACGGGCGGCATCATACCGGAATCCAGGCACGCCAACCATGCTCTCCCGAGGCACCATGCTTACCTATTCCCGCCGCGACCTGGGCGGGGATAGCCTCCACTTGTTGCATGAGACAGTTGAGCCCGTTTTGAATACCGGCCATATCTTGGTTCATCTTGGCTTGGAGCTCTAGGAGGATAGCCTCCTGGCGCCGCGGATCACCGCTAATATCACCTGCCGCAACCTCATGTTGAGGCGCTATGTCAGGCATCGCGGCATCATGGTCCATGGTGTTGCTGTGCCTTCGAGGACGTAGCCCGTATGATGTGTAATAGCTGACACTCCTGGAGCGCGGAGGCAAAGGGGGGCCAGGGCGTCCACGATCACGGTCACGATGCCGGTGGCGAGACTCCTCGTGGCTCATGAAGGGTGACTACTGCGTTGACGGAAAAATGCTCAGAAGAGCTTGGGACACTGGAGACAGATTTGCCGCTGGAAAGTGCCCTTGGACAACCTTTTGGCATGATCAAGCCCTCAAGTCCAGCCTCACGCCATGTCGGAGATCAATGTGCCTAGGCGCCTAAAAGGGGGGGTCGTGCAGCGAGTACAGGGGGATATTGCTGCGCCCCAAATCCTCACACCACAAGGCCACCAATGGAAACCCCTACAATTTGGGAGCCCGAAGCCACCGAGCTCAGCTATCAGGCTTTGCACTGACACTTGTCCCGTCTAGGCTCACAGCCAGTCAATAGGCGCCCCGGATGTGCATAATCCGCACCATTTGAATGGGTTGACGGTGGTGAAACGCGGAGGTGCGTTCCATTATCTATCAAGTGTAATGCGGCGCTAATGGTACTAGTCATATCTGAGTAGAAGAGACTTTCATGTCGCTTGGGCAGTAACGGGATGAGCGAGTAGTGAGTTCCTGGATGATACCACCTATCTGCGGCGAGCCTTGCCTCCTATGCACTGAGGCCCCGAACAATTCCCTTGTCCATAAAAAAGCAATGCGAGCAAGGCTCTCCGACCATGAGCTGATGGATGGTTGAACCCGGACCGCGCAATAAAACTCATGTACTGGCCCTTTACGTCCCTGACGTCTTAGGAGCCCTCTGCGCTTCACTGCAAGTATTTGCATATTATTAACACTTGAGCCAACCCATTCATTATCCCAACGTTACCGCGCGCACGATGCCTCCACAGCCCCTTACCGAAGACCTTATTGCGCAATTGGGTGAATCGTTCCGCAACATGAAGACAGAGGCACCTACCGCGTACGAGTCAGACGAAAAGCTCATTATTGCGCTGGACTTTGGCACCACATTCTCCGGTATTGCTTACTGCTTTGCAAACCAACGAGACACCAAGGTCGCTGCCATTCTGGACTGGCCTGGCGCCGAAGGAGAATCCGCCCCTAAGATCCCAACACTTATCAACTACAGCAATGGCAAAGGGGGGGAGTTTGCGTGGGGCGCGTCCGTGAACCGCATGCAAGACAACATCGTCGGCGTCAAGCTGCTGCTCGATCCATCTCAAGAACGCCCCCTCTACCTTCCCACCGGGAACATCAAACGGACCATCAAGAACTTGCCCAAGGCCCCTGTCGAGATTGCCGCCGACTTTATCGGCGCCGTATACCGTCACGCTCAGAGTGAGATTGCCAAGGTAGTTCCCAAGGATTACCTCAAGCTCTGCCAGAAGCACTTCGTTCTATCCGTCCCGGCTGTCTGGTCGGATGCCGCCAAGAATGCCACGCTCCAGGCCTCGAAGATTGCGGGAATCTTTCCCGTGACACTTATCAAGGAGCCCGAGGCCGCCGCGCTCTACACGATGCACTCGCTTGACTTCTCCCTCAACGTCGGGGACGCGTTCGTGGTCTGCGATGCCGGTGGCGGCACGGTAGATCTCATCTCTTATGAGGTCGTGGGCCTTAGTCCCAATCTCCAAGTCAAGGAACTCGTTCCCGGTACCGGTAAGCCTCACCTTTCGCCTTTCTTTGGCGCCAGAAACTAAATTACACCCCGTCTGATAGGTGGTATGGCCGGATCCCTAGGCCTGAACCAGCGCTTTGTTGAAGCCGTCAAGAACCTCGTTGGTGAAGATCAATTTGCGGATTTGCGGAAGACTAAGGGCTTCTTGCTTGCTGAGAAGAGTTTCGACCGGGAAGTAAAGCGGGCGTTTAAGGGCGACCCCAACGAGGAGTACTTTGTCAACTTCCCGATGGCCTCCTTGGATGACGATCCCGATCTTGGGCTCGAGGCTAATTGCTGGAGGATGACCGGGTAAGTACATCACACAACCTAATGGAGTAACGGGGGTGAATATGCCTGCTGACATCCCCGTTAGCAAGGACTTGAAAGCCATCTTTGCGCCCCTCATCACCGACATTCTTCGCCTGATTGATGACCAGGTCAAGTCAGTGAGGATCAAACGTCCTGAGGGCGGTGTTACGGTACGCCTCCCAGACACAATCTAATTGAGCTGGCGAGTTATTAACTCCAAATTTAGGGCATCTTCTTAGTCGGAGGGTTCGGCAGTAGTCAATATCTCAAGGCGTGTGTCGAGAGGGAACACCCCGGCATTCAGGTGCTTCAACCGACAGATGCGTGGGCAGCCATCGTCAAGTATGTAGGACTAAGGTTGCGATCGCAGCAGTGAGGATTAGAAGCTAACTTAGCTCCAGGGGCGCGGCCCTGAGCAAGCTGCCACGACAGGCCACTGTCCTGGCCACTTCGGCCACACATCATTACGGTGTTGAGGCTTGGGAACTTTACGATCCTGAGGTGGACAGTGATGTACCCAGCCAGATCCGTCGCGATGGAACTAAACGAGCCGAAAGGGTATGATCGGTCTTCCCCTCTTTTCAGTCTTCCGAAGACATGATTAACCCACAAGCAGATGACATGGTTTATCAACATCGGGGACGACATCCTCCGCGACCAAAAGATCAAATTTTCTTTCTTCCGATCCATCGACGAGGACTACTCGCCCCGCGATCTCATTTTCAAGGACACGCTTTTCGAGTGTGCCGACTCGTACGTCCCACTCCAATAGATACATGTAGTCTCCGTTGTCCGGCCCCGGAATGCTGACACTGCCCTGCGCAATAGACATGCACCAACGCATTTCAGCAAGGGTGATAAGATTAGCTCCAACTGTTTGCTGACGGCCGACTTGCGTTCCGTCCCAAGCAGCGAGTTCGTCAGGAAAGTCGACAAGAACGGGAACCCATAGTGAGCACATACACGTCTTTTACACTGAGATGCGTGAGCAAAACGTACTTACCATGTGTAGTTACAATGTCAACTACGATCTTGTCATCACTCTTGAATCGGCCTTGATGAAGTTCTCGCTTGAGATGGACGGCGTCTCGATGGGAAGTGTTGAGGCGAAGTTCAGCTGATGTGAACTGGGGATGATGATTATTCGTGTTTGGTGGGGAGTTTGAGGCTGGAAACTGCTTACAGGGACGGAACTATTGGATCAAAGCTGGCCTAAGGGGGCCTTGATATACCATTACCAATCAACAAATTGACCTCCGCGAGATGTTTTTCTTTTGCCCTGCCGCGATGATATTGCTGACTGTATCGCCCCACAAAGCCTTGCGCCTGACAACGTGGCATTGACCTATTCTCATTTAGAATTTGAGTTGAATCTGCGCCCACTTGATCGGGGTAGCGCGACACTTCACTGGATAGACCAGGATCCACCAAGATTTTAAGGGGCGAGGGTCCGAGCCGCTGAGAGCGAAGTCCGACGTGTGCCTTGCGGGTCGCGACGCGGATCATTTTCAGGCAGCATCCTTTCCAGTTTCTCCCTTGGCTCACACAAAACCAGGACCGCCCCGACGCGGTGGCGCTTGAATGCTGGATTTCAGCTGCTTGCAAGAGCGCGAGCATGGCGGCAACACCTTCAGGATTACACGGCTTGAAGTGGCCTGGCCACGGGTATCAAGCCGTGGAGTTGGACATAACCGACCAACAAAACGGTCAAAACCCGGGCCAGGGGCTCGGAATAGACCCTGGGAGCGCCCAGGATCAAAAGGCTTGGACATTAACTAGCGCCACCACCGAACTTCCTCCTTACTCCAAATCAACCCACGCGACCCCACCGGTCCTTGTCGACGCTGAACTACCATGGCGTCCCTTCTATCTACAACGTCGCGTCCTTCTATGTTTTGCTACCGCCTTCGCCCTGATCGTTATCGCTATCGAAACGCTCCTCAAGGTGTCTAACAAGAACGGCGGCATCGCTTCGTCTTCTTCCGACCAGCACTATCTGTGGACGTACGGTCCCACAGCCTTCCTGACTCTCATCGCGGCAGCATGGAGCCGCGCCGAATATCAGAGCAAGTTGGTGGCACCATGGGTTCGCCTGTCGAAAGGCCCTGCGCAAGCCAAGCACACCCTCCTTCTCGACTATCTCTCCGACTTTCAACTGTTCTCCGTGTTTAAGGCCCTCCGACATCGCGATTTTACAGTCTCTATCACGGCCACCATTGCTATCATTATCAAGGTGTTGATTGTCATCTCGACCGGCCTCATCGCCCTTAGCTGGACACTGGTTCACCATCCGTCGTGGCCCGTGATTATCCAGGACCGCTTTATCGACAGCCCCGACCGGTTGTCGGACGCCGGTACGCTTCCTTATTATGTTATGCAGGGGCTTACAAGCCGGAACCTTACGCTACCGGACGGAATGTCGACAAAATACGCCTATCAGTCCGTCCACGCCGATTTCCCGGACACTGCCGAGACGAGCGTCATTGTTGACGGGTTCGGAAACTCGCTTGAATGCCACCCAGCGCAACTGACGTTGAAAGGGTCGGGGCCTCCGGATCCTCATTACACTTGGGAGGGCGTAATGAATCTAACCATAACATCCCCCGGCTGTAATATGAAGGAGATCCAGATACATCCCAGCCCGACCTGGACGTGCTCCGGCAGTTACGAGGAGCCCTGTGACGTTCTGTTTACACGGTTCAAGACAACCCGGTGTGATGGGATGACGGGCGACGCAGGAAGGCGTATTCTTGTTATGTTTGCGAACATGACCTACGACATCGACAGGTCCATAACACTGAAGGACTACACCGGCGTGGGTACAAGGCATCCGTACCTCGCTGAGATGCAGCAGTCAACCCAGATGCTCTGCGTACCGACCTACAGCATTACTAAGGTGAACGTGGTCCGTAATGGAACCCAAACTCGGAGAGTCGCGATGGTCCCAGGAGCTTCCTCCCGGACCCTTGATTCCGTCACCGGCTGGGATTTGGTTGACGCGCACTCTACAGCCTTCTATAACTCCATTTCTCATGCATCGAATCCATACGGTAAAACCAGAACGATTGGCAAGACCATCGTGGACGTGGACGAATTCATGGACTTTGCCCTACCTAGTCAACTCGGCGCAGGCCAACAACTCGACTCTCTCTTCGAACTCAAGGCCCTTCAACGACTCACAACAGACTATTACGCACAGGTTGTTGGCATCATCGCCAAGCAGAGCCTGATGGAGCCAGCAGCTATCCCAACGCAGGCTTCTGTAACCTTTTGGGGGGACAGGCTCGTGATACGAAACTGGGCGGCCCACTGGATGGCTGCCCTGGCGGCTATCTGTGCCATTCTCATAGCTGTGGCTGTCTTTCTAGTCCCAAAACGGGGTATCCTACCTTGTAGCCCGACAACTCTTCCTGGCGTGGCATCGTTGGTCCGTCACAGTCCGAACCTTTTGGCTATGCTACGATTCTCAGGGGCGGCCGATACAAAGAGCCTGAGCCGTCCCTTGCTGTCATCGAACTTCAGATCAGGGGTTGTCATGGATCCCGCCTCGGGACAGCCGTATTTCACCATCTTGAGCGAGGTACATTCCGTCGACCGGCACTCTGTCACCTTCCCACAAGTCAACTCCAAGAAGACGCATCCAGGTGTCTTGCACCCCGGGTTCCGTTTAGCATTGTGCTTGCTCTTGGCGATGCTTATCGTAGCCCTGGAGTTGACGCTACGCAAGTCAATGAATGACAAAGGCCTCGGTGATGCTGGTGATGACAGCTACATCCATTACACTTGGACCGCGGTCCCGGCGGTCGCCTTCGGTGCCCTCTCGATGTTGTTTTCAACTATGGACTTCCAGGTCCGGTCCCTTGCGCCATACGCAGCACTTACGCAGGGCGTGAACGCGAGGGTTTATAAGACGCTCGACTTCATGGACATGTCAGTCCCGCGGATCATCTTCCGCGAGGTCAAGTTCGCCAACATCGGCGCCCTGGCAGCCACGATGGCGTTTCTAGTAGCATCAGTCTTCACCATCTTCTCCGCCTCGCTATTCCAACCACTTGCGATCCCAACGGAGATCCCGATCTCGTTCCGCGTTAACCAGTCCTTCTCTATATACCCATTTGGCGTCGACGACAGCAGCGTGATCTCATCCCTCATTTTCGGGAGCAACTTTTCCTTTCCCCTGTATACCTACGACGACCTAGCTTTTCCCCAACTCGTCCCGACGATCCCGCTGTCTGGCGATCACCAAATCAACGGGTCCACCGTTTCCATCGAAGCCGTCGTGCCCGCGGTGCGCAGCAAGCTGACCTGCCGCGTCTACGGCTCATCCATGATCACAACTAACCTGACACTCAACTACACCATCGACATGTCCGAGTTTCACAACCCCCTCGGGATCAACATCAAGGGCGAAGAGTGCAACCGCTTCCCCGAATACGAGGAGTGGGCATACAACAACATCCTGCCCACCTACCCCAACATGACCTACTTTGGCATCGGCGACTCCGTTGGCAACATTTCCCAATCCCAAGGCTGCAGCGACCTTCTCTACACCTGGGGCAAGCTAGACTACACCGCCAACCCCATCGTACGACACATCACTGCAGTCGGCTGCAACGAAACCGTCGACACCCTCTCAGTCGCCACCACCTTCCTCGGGGCCAATCTCACCATCGACATCAACCACCCGCCCATCCCGCTCGAAAACACCACCCACCCATCCACTATCACAGCCGACCGTTTAAGCACCTACAATACTCTGGCCCGCCTCTCCACCGTCCCCAACTACCTCACCGAATTCTTCGCCATGCTCACCACCTCCCCCTGGGCGGTACCGCTCCCCTCACTCGGCTCCCCCTCCGCGACCCCCGACATCGTCGCCGCCATCCACCACCACCACGGCATCATCCAGGCGCAGGCCTTCTCCCAGCACTTCCTCCCCGCCAACACCACCAACACCACCCTCCCGGCGGGGCGCCACCGGGTCAACACGACAGACGACATGTTCCTCTACCAGGGCACGGCCTACTCCCCGCCGGGCGAGGGCCAGCGGCGCGTCGTGCAGGATGCGACGTCCACGCGCATCCTGCAGGCGCTGCTGGCGGCGGCGATGGCGTTGGTTGCGCTGGGGTGGCTGTTTTTGAAGGAGACGGATGTGTTGCCGCGGAGCCCGAATAGTGTGGCGAGTGTGGTTGCGTTGCTGGCGGGGGGTGGGTTGTTGGAGGGGTCTGCGGGGGAGAAAGGGGGAGTGGAAAAGGGGGGGGCTGTTGAGGGTGAGGATAGCGATAGGGAGGGGGGTGAGAGGGGGGCTGGGAGTTGCAGTGATGGGGGTGAGAATGGGATGAGGCGAGAGGGGGTGAGGTTTTGGATGGGTTGGGGGACGGTGACGGATTGGGAGGGGAGGGAAAAGGGAGGTGGGGAGAACGAGGCTGGCGTGAGTCGATTTGGCATTTTTACTGTACGGGAGGAGGAGGTCATTGGGGATAAGGAGGGGAAGGCCAGGTTGATGGGAGGTTGAGTTGAGATGTATGCATTTCTCGTTGAAACGGCAAAAGCTCACCAGCTAGCCCATTTGCGGTCGCAGGGAAGTAGCCGGTTACGAAACCCCGAAGGGATTTACTCCGTGTGCCCGGTTGTAGCTAGGTAATGCCCCAACGGCTTGATATGCTGCCTAACTTCTGAGTTGGAGGTCTCCGTCGGCGACTCAGTGCCTCCCAGAAACCCCAGCGCAACATCGTGGCTCGAAGCTGCAGCTCCCCTTGGGTCCAAGTACGTAGCCAGGTAAACTAAGGTGGTTACCAGTTAGCACAACGACCACCGCCTAATTTGGATTCGATTTACTTAGTTCAGAAAAGCGAGTTGAAATTGCTATTCTAGTTTCACATACAAAGCAGGAGGTTTTGTGCTCACGCAGAGCCTTTTCAGCCGCCCCAGCCGTCTATCAGTTGGGTCATCCAGCGTTCCACGAATGGTGTCTGGTTTGCTGCAAGCTGTTCTCTTCCCACACTCCCGCCAGCTATTTCCCTAATATCCGCAACCTCCCATGACCCCACAAGCCGGCCTCGGGCTCGTTGCACGTCTTGTAGATGTGTGACAACCATTCACGCTCTGCATTGTTTCCCCTCGTCACCCAACCATCAGTTCCAGATCCTTCTCTAAATACCCAAGAACCCCTGAAAAGACATCGCTGTTGTCGGACCCGTCGTAAAGGTTTCCTTTGATGCATCTGCTGACTGCGCTGTGGTAGTTTGGCCCGCCGAAAGTGTTCACCCTGTCCAGAAGTTGTCGAGCTACCTCGTAACTCGCTATCTGGTCCCATGGGTAGCAACTTGGTATGCTTCTGATTTCTGGCTGGGCCCTTTCTATCGTTTGACCGAGAATGAGCTCAATGAGAATAATACCAAGAGCGAGCGCCGTAACGTTGGCTGCTACTTGTTGGGTGGCCGCTCGCGACTCGACCTCCGGAAAGCGACTCAGAACAAAGACCTCGCGGTACAAAAAGACTCCGTCCTTTTTGACTAGAAAGATCTCATCGTGTGTCAAGGTCCCGGGGAGCCAAGGCGTGCCCTGAAGCTGGAGCATGCTGGAGGTAATGATCCAGGCCAACTGGAGCCTGTCGCCGTAAAGGAACGGCGGTCTCGATCCTGCTTCCCCTTCCAGAATATCTCTCAAAGAAATCAAACACCAATCGTTCCCAACGTCCGGATCTCCAGAGGGGTAGACTTCGTATTTCGGGCAAGGGGTCCGTGAATCATCTGTAATGTGACCGCAGCATTCACCGGCCCCGAGCTTCTGAGCGTTGCGGACGACCTGACAGAGACTCGCAATCTTACCAAAGCTGGGTTTGTGGAGGTGTGGCGCAGTGTGGGTGATAGTAGTCCGGGTCTTGGTAGAGACAGCAAAGTCCACCCTTTTGCGTTTGTCGGTCACTGGGATCACTGGTATCACGCTGGTCGCTGGGACATGGGGTTGCGGGCCATGAGTGAGCTGAACATGCAGTTGATTCCAGATCCGAATGCTTCCCCAAACGAGCCCACTCGTCTCCAGAGCCGTGGAGGCATACGACACAGCCAGGCCCAGCTTCAGCATTGTCATGACGTCCTCGTCGCTGTCGTCAGGAGTGATCGTTATTGGTTGGTTAATCAGCTTCAGGCCGACATCGTGGAGGCCAGGACATCGACAGGTAATCGATGATTGTAGAGCGGAGTACACACCCCCTGCGAGATCTTGAAGGAGCTTGTTTAGCCGCCCCTGGGATCTCCGACGGCGGTTTGGTTCAAACTCGACATTCATGTTGATAAGGCTTTCAAGACTGGAGACGCATTCCCTGAGACGCGCAAGAAGGCCTTGGTACTCGGACCTTTGGAGGACGAGGGCACCTCCTTTCAGGACGCGTTTGATGGAACTGGAAGACTCTACCCAAGGCACCTACACGGGAATTCGTTGTCAGTTTTACCCCGCCATCTACCCAGATCAAAGTAAAAGGAACGCACCTTTCCATCAGGCCCCAATCCTAGTTTCGATTTTAATTCCTCCATCGTTTCCTCCATATCCTGGAGGTTTTCTTCGAAAATCTTAGAAGATCGCCACAACCTCAGCCGAATTTTGGCGGATACGTCACGGTTCTGCCACGCCAGCCCAAGTGGATCGTTGATCATGATCTCAATTTGTGTCTCAGGCACAATGCCCATGAGCAACTTTTCGCAGACGTTTTGGAGCTTGGCGTGCTCGGTTTCGAGGGTTCGAATCAGGCTCCGGAGCTCCCTTGCGTAGAAACGCCACTTTTGCATCGTGCTTGCGCCCTTGATGTAGACCTGAAGGGCTGATACCACAATGGGGAGGCTACCGAGGACCACCCCCGCAATCTCAAAGCCTGACATGCTGAAAGAGACCGAACTATGAGATGGATCAGTGTGGTGATGGGTCTTGGGCGAGGGGATGGCATATCAGTGTTTGTCCGAGGCCCCCGAATTTGAAGGATAAAGAGATGAGCCCAATCAGAGGCGGCATGTAACCAAACCCCGCTTTCTGGCGTTGCCGGGATGGGACAGGAAGCCACCGAGGTCCTCCTCTCATTCTCCTAGGTTCACACCTAATGCTTCAGGGCGTTCAAAGTGAGGTGACCATACCATAATCGGGGTATTCTGAACCCCCACGGCATCATTCCCATGGCATCAATTTCTGACAGCGTCTCGGCATGTTTACGCCAGTTCCGGGCTCTATCGAACTCTATTGAAGAAGCCGACACTGAGGATACCAAGCTACCACCCGACTTCTCTGCTGACTTGGTCAACAATCAACGTGCAAGGTTCGGAGTATGGTCAGGGAACATTGGTGCGCATAGAAAAGGTAGGAGCTCGCTTGACTTTCGCCTCAGGGACGCGTCCCATATCCACGCCCAGGTCAAACAGCTCCTCGATGATCTTCTCGAATCACTGCAAGATGGTCAGTCCGGGCCTGTTCTTAGTTTCCAGCCCGGGAACGTGTGTAGTTAACATACCCTCAGCGACCTCAATATATCGAGGTGAAACCACACCATGGGATAAAAGGCCTTGCGATGAGATCGGATTCGATAATGCAGACGATGACAATACCCCTCCACCTGAGCTAGCTACAGAGCTAGCACAGATCTCTGCCGACATCTCGGAAATCCTCGACTGCTTGTTCAGGCTTTCCGTCTCGATCTGTAACCCCGCTCCCCATGACCGGTTCATGAAGTCGAACCTCATAAATACCTCTTACCATGAACCATTTGATATCTCCCACGCCCGTGAGATGTTTCCCTTGGCTGAACCGGTCTTGGTTGAACGGCTGGGGAGGGCGTTATCTCGCCGTAGACAATATTTTCTATACCGGGAAATGCGCCATAGCAAGTTTTCACGAGGTTTGGAGGAGGAGGAGGTTGAGATGGCTCAAGAAGCCGAAGTCAGCACCATTGCATCCTCCATCCCGGCACACATGAAGCAAGTCGTGGGAGACGCAACACCGCTTGCCGTGATGGACGAGGACCGGCTCTCTGAGACGGGCTGGACAGATACAACACGCGGGTCATCTCTGGTCGAAGGCAACGGACCGAGGATACCACCACTTCCAGCAGATGCCCACGAAAGGCCTTTCGAGTGCCCGTTTTGCTACATGATGATATCGGCAACTACTACAGCCGCTTGGACGTAAGTTGCTCTCCCCCTTGGAACCGTCTACGCTGCCTTTGGAGCTCACATCGCCACAGCAAGCATGTGCTCGCCGACCTTCAACCCTATATCTGCCTTGCTACAGAGTGTAGCGTCTCCGATAAACAGTTTCAGGGTCGCCGTGAATGGATGCAGCATGTGCTCCAGTGCCACTGGAGTTCTTGGATATGTACGGTACCTGGATGTCAGAAGTCCTTCGACGCGACTCAGATAAGATATCACGTCCAAGAGCAACACCAGGATCTCTTGAAACATGCCCATGTTGAGACGATAGTTGACATGAGCGAGAGGCGGAGACCACTTGATGCGGCTTGCGAGTGTCCCTTGTGCCACGAGCAGCTGGCCTCAATGAAGGCGTACGCCCGGCATGTGGGCCGCCACCAGAAAGACCTCGCACTCTTTGCCCTCCCTAGGCCAGACGTTGACATTGATGAAAACCAAAACCGTATTGAGGAAGAGAGAGAAACCGACTCGGAGTATAGCGATGTGGGTGTTGAGATGACCCGGTTCACTGTTACACCAAACAGTAGCCTAATTGGACCAGATCTGCTAACATTGCTCAAACTAGACTCGGGAAGAGTTGGGATTTTCGGTCGAAGATGACGATAACGACGACGACGATAACGACGATGACAATAACGACGAGAGCAAGCGGTGGCTCGACAAACTAAAAAAGCCCGCGGACACCGAGTCCCCAACCGCGGACGCAACGGCTGATAGTTTTCGCATTCACCGGATGAATGCGCCCAGGATCCCCCACGAGAGGTGGGAGGAGTTCAAGCCGGTGCTCCTCGACAAGTGCCAGATAATGACGTTCGACGAACTTGCGAGGTACATGGAGCGGGAACACGACTTCCGCGCAAAGTGAGCCCATCAAACAGGCTGACACCATGCCATCAGCTAATTCGTCTAATAGCCGGCGACAATTGTATAACCGTATATGGGCAGTCTGGGGTTTCAAAAAGTACAAACGGGACGCTTCTCTCCAAACGCCACTTCGGGATGCATAAGCGCTCTGCCAGGGCCAGTTGGGAAGAAGAGACTTGGACCGCAACAAGGGGCGGCGTGGCTAGTGCCGGTGGAAGCTGGATCTTGGGAACGACAGCAGGAACCATTAGTGGTCGGCCAGCAGCAGGAGGCTGTGAGCATGAGTTAGGGAACGCGGCGTCTCCGGTAGAACCGGCTTCATTGGTAGGCACGGCCTCGCCATCCTCAACATCTCCTTATATGCTTGCAATCAGCTTGTTCGCCTCGAAGGCTTCCACCCCCGTCGCACTTCACTCTAGCCGTACCCTCAACTTTTGGTTGCAGTTTTTTTCACAAGTTCTAGGCCTCATATCCGTCTCTTGAGGTGTTAGCGTAATCGTAGCACGTGGAGCATGGTAGAGGTGAATGGTTCAGGGCGCCAAGGGCCAAACACCTCATACCATGCCATAGTCAAGTCAAGCGACACCTAGAAGATGCTCTGCTATAATTAGAATGCCCATCTCTCTTGCTAATTCCATCGGTAGGGAATGCGAAACGCGGCCCTTAAACACGCCGACGCTGCCCGAAATGAACTTAAATCCAGATAGTCTGGGTGGAGTTAGGGCTGGTTCCTCGCCATCGTCGGTAATCCAAGACCCGTGGCGAAGGGGTGATGCTGGCATCAGCAACGGAAATGGCAACTGTAGAATTCCACGATAGCTATCGACATATCAACCACAAGCTAGTACACGTAGCGGAAGTTGGGGTTCTCCTTGTCCGTCAAGTCCTCAAACGCGTGCGCCAGCTTATCCTCCCCGGATGCACCGGCTGCCTCCGCCAACGCATCCCGTTTCTTGTTTTGGTGTACGAGATAAAACCGAAGGGCGATTATGACAATGACAAGGAGGGCGTAGCAGCCGAGATGCGTGGCGAACGCGATGAAATAACGGGGCTCGTCCCACTTAAGGAACACTTGAGGGCCTAGAGGATGATTCAGGTCAGATACCAAGTCAGGCCGGGGGGTCTGGGGCTTCCTTACCAATAGCGTTGCCGGCGGACCAGATGACGAAGTTGAGCGCGACAACCACACTCTTCTTGGTCTGCCCGGCAATGTTGCGCGAGACCATGGAGAGGGCCAGCGTCTGGGCGGACCAGAATGACAGGGTGATGTAGTAGCAGATCACCAGACCAACCTTCTGCCCCATGGATTCCAAGGGAACAGTCATGAGACAGATGGTGCCGATAAACGACCTGTACCTGTTAGCGGGGGCAAGCCTTGGGCCATGGGAAGGGAAGTTGAACTTACGGAATCACAAACGCCAGCATCACCAACAAGTTCTGGCCCGTTTTCTTGACCAGCCACGCCGAGCTCAGCAGCACGATGATGATATACGCCCCCAGGACCATGGCCAACAGCTGGGTCTGCAGCGTCGTGAAGCCAAAGCTCTGGATGATGATGCCTTGAAAACTGCCCAGCCCACTGGTTGGCAATGTTGTGCAGAGCTGAATCAACGCATACCCCCACGCCTGCGGGTCCTTGAACCCCTCCCAGGCCTGGTGCTTCTTCCACTCGCGGTTCTGCACGCCCGTCTGGTTGGACCGCACCCGCTCAACCATGAGCTTCTTGTCCGCTTCACTGAAGCACTTGGCACGCATGGGGGAGTCGGGCATCCACCAGCCCACAAACGCGCCATAAATGACCGAAATGACCCCATACGCGAGGAACAGCCACTGCCACGACAGCAGCGGGCCACCGGGCTGGATCAGCGAGAAGCAGTAGGCCAGCAGCCCGCCGACCATCTGCTGCGCGCCGTTCATCATGTACCAGTAGGTGACGCGGGCGGCCTGTTCCTCGCGCTTGTACCACGTCGACGAGAGCACGACGAAGGCCGGCTGACAGACCGACTCGAACAGGCCCAGCAGCGTGCGTACCGTGACCAGGCCCGTGAAGTTGTGGCAGGCGGCCGTGCAGGCCAGCACGATGCCCCAGGCCATGATGGAGAAGGAGAGGTACTTGCCGATGCGCACGCGCGCGATCAGCCAGTTTTGCGGGTATTCGACGATGAGGATCGTGATGTAGATACAGGTTGTGAGCCAGGAGTACTGAAGGGGGAGAGAGGTTAGTTGGGGGCTGCGGAAAGGGAGGGGTGGGGGTGGACGGACTTCTTGGCCTTGCAGGTTGGTGTCCTTGACGATTCCCATGATGGAAGCAAAGCTCATGGTACCCTTGTCGATGGCTTGCAAAAAGTAGGTCGCGATCATGATGGTGAGAACACGCTTGTCAATGAGGCGGCGGAGCCGGTTGTCTTCCTCTTCCGAGATCTCGATCCGCGTGTCGGAAACGTACTGAGCCAACTCCTTGTCGATCTTTCCATAGTTTTGTCCGCTTTTCTCGAGTTCGGGCGACTGCGCTCTCTCAGCCTCGACGATATCCTTGTAAGGGTCGGTTTTCTGGTCACCTGTTGTCGAGCCATCGCCGGCGGGATTGACCGCATCGCGGTCTCCAGGGCCTGTCGAAGCCATGGTGTGTGGCAAGAGAGTGGTTGCAGATGAAGCGGGGTTGGAGGAAAGACGAACCCTCACACCTCGGGATGCAAAAAACTTCAGAGTGCTGGTTCTCTATCGACCTGGAAATAGCAACCCTTTAAGCCTGCCCACATCCCACATGTTCCCCATGGGGAAACGATCCAAGGATCCCCAGATTTCTCCACAGGCCGCGCAGATATGATGGGATCCCGGCTCTCGGGTTGCGCCCTTCCACGCTCGCTTGTGAGCTACCCCGAGCTCACCGCATCCCTTGACCGTTAAGGAAGCGACTCCGCTCGAACCCAGGCGCGTGAACGGAGCGGCACTGGGACGAGGAGATGTGGAGATGGCCCACTAGGAAAGCGAAGGTTCCCCTCCTCATGTTGTGTAACTCGCTCCTTACTGGACCGAGAGAGGTTTGTTATATTCGGCTGAATTCAGCCCGAGAGAGATCTCCAAAATCCACCCTTGTTTTGGAGGTGGTTGGTTGGCAGGGGTGATTCTCCACCATACAGCAGCCGAAGGACGGGAATGACTTCTTAAAGAGGAGTTACATTCCAGGCAGGGAACTCCTGCAGCTATCCTGCTTTGAGCATCACAGCAGCCACCGCCCAGGTTCTACTCTTCTCATCCAGTCATACGAGACCAATATTCTCAAAGTGATCAATCCTAACCCGTCCCGAACTCAGACCCCTGACATCATACACCATCATCATCATCGCTACCACGCTGCACACCCACGACCCGCCCATCATGCCGACCACCTACGCGGGCATCACCTCGCAAGAGGTGCACGCCAAAATCGACCTCCTCATCTCCGCCATGGTCTCTATCCGCGACAAGACCGGCGAATTCCTGCTCACCCTCCCCGACGGGCGCGTCATCGACACCAAGGGCTGGCAAGACTGGGAATGGACACACGGGATCGGCCTGTACGGCATCTGGCAGTACTACACCATGACCAATTCGCCCGCGCACCTCGCCATCATCGAGGACTGGTTTGCCGCGCGCTTCGCTGCCGGCGGCACCACCAAGAACATCAACACCATGGCCGCGTTCCTGACGCTGGCTTGTGTCTACGAGCGCACCCGCAACCCGGCGTATCTGCCGTGGCTGGATGCGTGGGCCGAGTGGGCGTACCACGACCTCCCGCGGACTCGCCACGGCGGCATGCAGCATATTACGTATCTGGAGGAGAACAGGGGCCAGTTGTGGGATGATACGCTCATGATGACGGTGCTGCCGCTGGCGAAGATCGGGTTGGTGCTGAACCGGCCGCATTACGTAGACGAGGCGAAGCGGCAGTTTCTGCTGCATGTGCAGTATCTGTACGATGCGAAGACGGGGCTGTTCTTCCATGGGTGGGAGTTTGCGGAGCAGGGGCCGGGCGGGCATCACTTTGCGGAGGCGAGGTGGGCGAGGGGGAATAGCTGGTTGACGATTGCGGTGCCGGAATTTCTGGAGCTGCTGCGCGAGGGTGGCGCGAGAGATCCGGCGTTTGAGGCGGTCCTGAGGGATACGCTGCTGGCTCAGTGCCAGGCGCTGGGGCCACTGCAGGAGGCGGCGACGGGGTTGTGGCGGACGTTGTTGGATGTGCCCGAGACGGAGGGCTCGTACCCGGAGGCGAGCGCCACGGCGGGGTTTGCGTTTGGCGTTCTCAAGGGGCAGAGGAAGAGGGATCTCGGCGGGGAGTTTGACGAGATGGCGATTAAGGCGGTGAAGGGGGTGCTGGCGAATATCAGCGAGGATGGGGAGCTGCTGAACACGTCCTTTGGGACGGGCATGGGGAGGGATCTGCAGCACTACAAAGATATTCCCGTGACGAGCATGCCTTACGGGCAGGCCATGGCGATCATGGCGCTCGTCGAGTTCTCGAGGAGGTATCTCTGACGGATATAACCGGCGCTCCTTCCTGCTCCGTAGCCCAGCAATGTATGAATAATGTCCAAACCCACGCAACGAATATCTGGCTGGAATCAGGACATCCGTTGAGGGGAAACTGACGTAATCAGACAGGCGTGTGTCCGACGTTGTTTTGAACACTCCGAAGCCGAATCGGAGCCGACGAGATGGTGGGAGGGTGCCCGCTCGTGTCGCTCCCATTTCCCGTTAAAACCAGCCCCGGATAAAATTTCGTCGCCAACGGTCTAAGCGTAGGGACGCAGGCGATGATTATGGGGAGGTTGATTTCCAAGATGGACCAAAAAACAATCCGGATAGCTGCTGTTGTAAAGTCGTCATCTTCAATATCACGCCGGATGAAGATCACGCGGAGCACTGATACGACGCAAACCCTGTCGTCTCGTTAGATCTTGACTCGTGTCGAGGCCGTATTCGGGATGGGTGTGGAGCGAGGGAAGTTGGCGCGCTTACCCAAGGCCCAACATAAACAGAAAGAAGAGCCAGGCCTTTTGTCTCCATGGCAGCGTCATTGGCCATATGGCAGGCACCGGGAGGCAAAGCATGATAAAGTTAAAGATAATGTTGAGTCCGTTGTCTATGTGGAACTTGACACGGACGTTGATGCAAACGTTGTTTCGAGGGCTGTCCCAGTAGTCGTGGATCGGCGTGCATATAAAGATGTTCGTCAGGGTAACATATGTGCCGTGAAGGATCACAGCGACCAGCACGACGTAGGTGGCTTTTCTGATCGAAGTGACAAGGAAAATATCTAAAAAAAGGAGGCAGACAGATATCTTGGTCAAGACGAGGGAGAGGTTGTTGACGATAATTGCGAAATATTGAATCTGGTCCGCCGGTGGCTGCTTAGCTGGAAGTGTCCGAGCCACCATTTTGGATAATGGGGGAATGACAAACTCTCAGAGACTTCTGCATCTCCTCGACGGTGAGTTCAGACAGGGGCCAGCCCAGTCCGTATGCGACATCTGAAGAAGGGAGGGGGAGATCGGTCAGCGGAGCCGGGCCAAGTGCACTGGGAAAGACGACGTACGAGCTCCAACAGCGACCGTGGTACAGATACTGAAGAGCTGTGGTGAAAACTGTGAGCCATGGTCCTGATCAAGACGGGTACAGATGCCGGGGGGGGGAAGGCGGCTGGAGTACCCACCAGGGTGACGGCCAGGAACCAGTCTGTCGGCCCCAGGACGCGTAAAATGCGACCTCGGGAAAAGAAGCGGAGCGTGACGGCGACCGTGGACAGGACGGCCATCACCACGGTATACGCAAACAGGTGCGTACCCCGCTTCGACCACTCCATGAGGGTTTAAAGACGGCGGCCGCATCGCCGCATGAGTTGACTGGCGTCTTGTTTTTCTTAATGAGCAGATTGAACGAGATTTGAACTCGTCTTTCTTTCGTGGTGTGACTTGGACCCGGTCCGGCCCACCTGTTTGATCAAGGGTTCTCCAGCCCTTCCGTATCGAGCATGGATCCTGGTACAGAATGGAACCAGAATGACGGCTAACCATCCAATCAGGACTGTGACTCGGCGGATATGGCCCCCTTTGGCCAGGTCTCGACCCCCCTGGGATGCCGAGACGCCGAGACGCCAACCATTTCTGGTAACGCAGCCGAGCCGGTGAGCTTGGCGATCATTGGGGTGATGGGAAATGCCGGGTCCAGGCTAGTGCATGTTTGCCTCACTCATCTCGACGGTGGACCAAAGCACGGGAACATCCGCGCCACCCAGCATTTGGAAGCCGGGCAACAACATCGAAACCGCCGAGCGCTCACGGACGGCCACTCGTCAAAGATGTTTAACTAGCGGGGCATGGAAACTGAAACCGTCAAGCTGATGATCCTGGGCGCAGCCAACCAAGCGGGTAGTTCACAATCCCAGATCATTCGACTCGGCGTGCCTAAAGTCGGCGTGTTGTTTTGAGAGGTTGAACTTCAGGCAGGGCTCGACTGGAAGCAAGGTTGTGGATTCGGCCTCGTCGCGAGTCTGAGAGAACAAACGGCATACTCTCCTTGTGTTGTTTTGTTCATTGTTTCAGCAATGACGTTCATCCGATTTTTATTCTTTCGTTCCCCTTGCTGATCCCAGGGGCGGTTTGAGTTCGGGCATTTCTTTGAGTTAAATATACCAAGGAGTACCTCGGTTTCGCAATGAAGAGCTCCGTATTCGCCCTCACCCTTACAATCATGATTTTGACTGGGGAACTTGTGGGCGGCAGTCAGTGACTCGCCGAGCACATCACTCGGCCCGATGCATGGAATACCGTTAACGATGTGACGATGTGCGCTAGTCGATGTGATCGGCCGACCCAAGAAGACGATCCCTTAAACCCCTGACATTGCACCACCACAACATGTGGGTTTAGACTCAGCGCCAAGGGCTTGTCCGAAGTCTGACCACCATAGTTAAAGGTATTGTATTTGGACGTCCCTCCGTGCGAACCGTGAGCCACTTCAGGGGTAACTACACTACCAAACAAACTTCGACGAGACACGGACCCAAGGGCTGGGATCAGTCAGCCACGCAGGCCGAAAGTCTTCGCTACATGTCTTAATTAACTACTCTAGGTATGATTGAATGATGCGAGGCCTGCCCAACGCCGCCGGCGTGCCCGAGCTGATTAGCTATCGCTAGACTCCGAAGCGATAACGTAGCACAGAACTTGACTGCGGGTTGCACGGATCGAGTCGCGTCAACTTGAAGGCGAAACAAAAAGTCGGTTGGCAGCGGCGCAAATATCTTGTAATTCTATAAATATGGAAGATTCGTTCTTCTGGCCTGAACGCCCCGTACTGACGGCCTTGGGGGGCAACTTAGGGGTCAGAGGTTTGAAGGGGTTGCTTGCCATTCCCCAGACCGTCGCACAAGCAGAAACACGGCATCCGTGACATGCCCTTAAATAAAACCAACCCGAAACTTGTTTCCGGGCCCCCGTCTCGCATTTTACGTCTCGTCAGACTAAATTTAACTCTCGAACTTGTTCAACCCGGTGATGGAGTTCCGATTGCTATTTGGTAATCCGACAACAATACATGGTCTCGCAGGGCACAACCTAACGCTGATACTGTTATCGAAGACAAAGTGATATTTCCATCAACAGGAGCGCCTCACTGTCTGATAAGCGAAATAATACAAAAAGCTGGTTACCACGCAACACCACGCAACGGAGGGGTAGGCGGGTACGAAAATCCCCGTGGGATTGGATTTGTGTTCGTGGGAGCCCACGGCCCGAACCCATGATGCAGGTCTCACAACTTTTCAGGTTAACCACTGCACCCGCCACGGGGCCTGGGGGATAGGTGATAAATGTGCACGTGGAACCTACCTACCTATCTAGGTAGTGCGGAAGGAGCGTGGTCAACAAGATGTGGAGGGGTCTTCCTCGGGCTGGTCTGTCATGTACCTTCCTCCAGCTGGCGAAGGCGGCCTTCTTTTCTCTGGAAGTTCATGTGAAAAGCGCCGGGGGTTTGATTTGTTAATTCCCAGCCTCATCACATCAGCTGTCGGTGATCTCTTTCAGGCCACTGAATATCATTGACTTTCATCCTTTCTGACACCGCCCAGGTGGTTGTAACTTTCACAAAGCGAATCACTCCTTGTTAACTCTTCCGACCATCCCGTCCCAAATCCTGCAAAAAGACGGATCCTAGGTCCAATACCTATTCAGCACGTGGTTGCGCTCTTACTCACCCCGCCGCCCGCCTAGTCAACCCCACAATACATCGGCGACTTCGATTTCGGCAAGGCCTTCACGATGATTATAAAGCTGATCCTGGAGGATGCCTACACTCCGACCCTCGAAGAAGTCATTTCTGCTCTTCAGACCGGTGTTGTCTCGAGTGAGCAACTGACGAGTGTGATGACGCCCCCTCGGCTGTGGTCGCCGACTGGGGAGATTCTAATGTGGATATAGAGATACGGCGCCCGCATCAACCAAGTGAACGGCTTCGTCAATGCTGTTTCCCAAGTCAACCAGGATGCGCATCAAGACGCCGTAGCTCTTGATAAGGAGCGGGCATCAGGCCATGTTCGAAGGTTCGTTACCTGCATACCTCGAAAATAAAGGGGGTTCACCACTGACGTTTTTTCTTTTCTCGCTAGCCCCCTTCACGGCGTTCCGATTCTCATCAAAGAGAACATCTGTACAGTTGATAAGATGGAAACAACAGGTGAGCCCTCCCGATACCCCACAACACATATTATTGGCCAACCCCTGATTCTTTTGTCACAAATAGCCGGGTCCTCTGCTCTATTCGGCGCGCGTCCGTCTAATGAAGCGAGCGTAGTCAAGCGGCTCCGGGACGCCGGTGCCATTATCCTAGGGAAGACAACCGTGACTGAATGGAGCAATTCGAGGTCATCTGATACCCCGAATGGGTGGTCACCCGCCAGCGGCCAGTGTTACGGTGCATTCTTTGGCATGCAAGATCCGGAGGGCTCTTCGTCGGGATGTGCCGTTGCTATGTCCATCGGGCTTGCTGCTGCAACCATTGGGACCGAGGTGAGTGATGATACGCAAAAGTCCGCTGGCCACGTTTCTGGTGCTCGGAACTGACTTCCTCGCAAGACATGCGGAGACATCACCTATCCAGCACAGAACAGCGGCGTTGTCGGCCTCAAACCCACCGTCGGGATGGTTTCTCGTGCTGGCGTTGTACCGAGTATGTCGTACGAGGAAACAGTGGGCCCCATTACGAGGACCGTGAAAGATGCAGCCATCGTCTTGTCAGCCATTGCCGGTAAGTGACGCCGTTTCTGCAAACATGCGGTCACCGCTCATCGTTGGGGATCAGGCAGCTGCAATTTTGACGCTGCAACCCACTTGATAGATTTCAAGACGATACCTAACTTTGTTGACGCTTGTGATCCCCATGCTCTGAGGGGCGCACGAATTGCAGTGAGTTCTACCCCAACTTCAGGGAGAGTGACGGTTTGTTTCTGATGCCGCAGGTCTCCCCATCGGTAATGGAGCGATATCCCGATGCACACGTGGTCCAGGCAATAGAGGATGCTCTCTGGCTCATGGAGTCAGAAGGCGCTGAGATTGTTCGGGATTTTGACCTTGTGGGCTGGGACTACGGGGTCTCCAAGAGAGATGAAATGCCGCGTAACGTGATGTTGAGAGAGGGTGAGATCGCAGGTCCAACACCGAATTATGCGGCTAGAATCTGATTGGATCTAGGGTTGGAATCATACTTCAGGAAACTTGCCACAAATCCACGCGGCATATACACAATGGGAGAGCTAGTAGACTTCATGGTGAGCACGCCAGCGGAAAGGGCGCACAGCTATGGTATCGACGGCTTCGTCAGGGCGCGAGATGAGCCCTTCGACGGTAACTCATCGGAATTCGAAGCCGCAATGCATCTTATGGCTAGCCAAGGAAGCGCCATCGTGACGATGCTGGACAACACGAACTGCGATGCCCTTGTTGTGCCGACTATGGCCGACATACCCTCCGATATGGGACACAACCCTGTCATCGCCGTTCCCCTTGGCTTCCTCCCAATCACGAGCAGGACGACAAGGGGCAACGAGGTGATAACCAAGGACCATGTTAAGCGGATAGTAGTCAGGGGCCCGAACTTGCCGTGAGCATCCATCCGTCTATTTCCCCTTCTGTGGAATGGTTGAGCTGACGGCTGGCTAGTTATTCGTTGAGCTTTGTGGGGAAAAGATTCAGCGAGGCCAGACTGATTGGATTGGCTTATGCTTTTGAACAAAGAACAAATGTTCTGGCTCTCGCAAGCAGTCGACTCTGTGTGCGGTCGACGGTGCCCATCCTGTCGAGGCCGGGAATGGAATGATGACCACGGCGAACCCAAACCAGGTGCACTAATCTCTCTTGCTGGCATCACCTCTCTCACCTAGCGTTGCATTCTGTTTCTCTTGAAACTGTTTTTTATACAACCCTTTTATAAACGCGGCATGAGGTAGAAGTAGCGTAGGCAATGCATAACTCCATCAGATGGTCCAGCCAGACGCCTCCTCGTGGCAGGCAAACACCAGCAGTGGCAGATCACCAAGTATCGTAAAATCGTAATCAGGCATTGCCGCTCGGGGCCTATGCAAAGAACAAAACTCGATCCTCAATTGCCAACCATGACCCCACTATCCATCCCCGCCCACACGGCGCGTTCCCTCCCTCTCGTCACCCCCTAGGCCCCCGCGCCCAACGTCTGAAGGCGATAAGCCTCATCGCCCTTGCGCCTCTCCTCCTCAATGATCTCCTGCACCGACTTGGTGGTTGCGCCATCCCCAGCAGCACCATAGTACTGCTCCGCCAACTCAATGCAGCGCAGGTTCGCCGCTAGCTTGTTCATCGTCTCCATCCACTCCTCCGTCTTCTCGCTATCAAACACAATGCCGCCGCCGGCCTGCAGGTAGGCCACGCCGTCCTTGACCAGCATCGTGCGGATGGCAATGCACGTGTCCATCTGGCCCTCGTACGCCACCACCGATTTCGTCCCCGTCGCCTTGTCCACCTCGACCCGCACCACATCGTACGCAAACCAGCCTGCCGCACCGGCATAGATCCCCCGCTTCTCCGCCTCCAGATCGTAGATCAGCTCCATGGCCTTGATCTTCGGCGCGCCCGACACAGTGCCCGCAGGGAAGATACTGCGCATCGCATCCCAGCGGGTGCACTCGGGGCGCAACAGGCCCGACACCTCGCTGGTGAGGTGCTGCACATGACTAAAGCGATCGATGCGCATGAGGCGGTCGACCTTGACGGTGGAGGGGTGGCAGACGCGGTTGACGTCGTTGCGGGCGAGGTCGACGAGCATGACGTGCTCGGCGCGGTCCTTGGTGCTCGCCTGCAGCTCGGCGGCCAGCTCGTCGTCCTCGGCCGGGTTAAGGCCGCGG
The DNA here is from genome assembly GCA_023383405.1 of Chaetomium cochliodes. Classification (NCBI taxonomy): domain Eukaryota; kingdom Fungi; phylum Ascomycota; class Sordariomycetes; order Sordariales; family Chaetomiaceae; genus Chaetomium; species Chaetomium cochliodes. The sequence goes on along the minus strand of JAKWJL010000009.1, from coordinate 625,389 downwards.
CGGATCGTGCCGGCGATGGCGTGGTTGACGATGCGCGGCCGCGAGCGCGATTGCTCGGCCGCCGAGTAGGCGAAGCGCGTATCGATGGGCAGCGGCGCGTACCCGTCCGTCTTGACGAGGCACTCGGGCGAGGCGCCCACGATGTGGAAGTCGGCGCAGCTGAGGAAGAAGAGGTAGGGGGAGGGGTTGAGCGTGCGGAGGGTGCGGTAGATGTTGAAGGGGTGCAGGACGGTGCCGCGCGAGAAGCGCTGCGAGGGTACCGCTTGGATGATGTCGCCCTTGACGATGTGGGATTTGAGCTCGGTGACGAAGGTCTCGTAGCCGTGGCGGCCCACGTTGGAGGCGTATTGCTGGGAGGTAGCCGGGTCGGCGGGGTTCTGGGGCGGGAGCGGGGTCTCGGGCTGGTGGATGATGGCGAGGGTTGCGCGGAGGGTGTCGCACGCGGCGTCGTAGGCGAATTGGAAGCCGGAGAGGTCCGCGGGGAGGCGCATGTGGGTGGTGATGGTGAGGGCCTGGAAGAAGTGGTCGAACGTCACTATGGTGTCGTACAGCATGAAGAGGGCTTCTGGGATCTTGAGGTTGTCCTTGAGGGCGCGGGCCGTCTTCGGCTCGAAGTACTTGATGCAGTCGTACGAGACATAGCCGACAGCGCCGCCGGTCAAGCTGGGGAGCTTGAGCGATGGGATGTGAATCACCCTGTCCTGGCCGAGCTCAGTCTCGAGGGCACGAAGCGGGTCCCCCACATCCTCGTAACCAGGGCCAGTCGCTATGACCTTCCTTGGGTCTGCGCCAGCGTTAGAGACGTGCAAAAAGACAACAATCAATTTTGAAAATCGACATACTGGCTCCGATGAAGCTGTACCTCCCAACGGTTTCGGTGCTCCCAGTGGCGCTCTCAAGCAAAAACGAGTACTCGGCAGTGGCGCTGTGAATGTGAGTCAGTTGTGCCCCCCGTCAGTGCAGGTTGTGCAGTCGACTAGAGATGGCATCGCATACCCATTTGACAGCTTCAAGTAGGTCGCCGAAGGTGTGAGGAGATCGGAAGGCACCGTGATGCACACTGGCAAGAGGGTCGGCTTCGAGCTGGAGGTGCTTGTTTGCTCAAACAGGCTCTGGGCATCAGCCACCGTTGGCCGGATGTCGAGTTTACCGTGTGCAGCCATGATGGGCAAGTTGCCGATTGGGATGGGACCCGGTCAAATGACGAAAGAAGAAGCCGTGACACTTGTTGCTGGGGGTGCACGACTAAATGAATAATCCTTGTGCCTTTTTGTTGGTTCGGGTGCCAGTGAGCGCCAGGGAAGCAAGCAACCGCACTCGCCAAGTTCGATTTTTTTGTTGCTCCGCTGAGTCGTCCGTTGTTACACTTCTCCGACCTCGGGTGACTCAGATGTGGGCCCGGAGCATCACTGTGAATTGCTGACACTGGAGGTTTGAGGCAGACCCTAACCCTTACTTGAGAGTTGCTTCTTTCTCAAGATGAGGGCAGTGATTTGAAAGGGAAGGGGTAAAAGCCGATTGCATGGATTCCAGTTGGGAGTTCACCAGGTCGTCTCGTCTTAGGCTTTGCGACAGATTTCTGAACCCGTTTCCCACGCAGTTAAACAGGCAATAATGATGTGAAACCAACATCCAATCCCTCCATATTTAAAAGGAGTGCAAAGGAGTCAATCATCTTAGTCAGCGGCTTTCTAGCAGAACTCTGCCGTCGACCTGCCGCTTGCATGCCGCTTCATGCAGGCCCGGCGACTTTTACCGTGCTAGCCTCAGCGTAATAAGACGGCTCCGATGGGAGAGGGGCAACGCCAAGGGAGCTGAATCCGGTGCCGTTTCTGCTGACAGTCAGCTCCCCGCTTCTTATCGACCACTTTGCCGTGTGTGTACATCATGTTGATATCTTCGCTATTGAAGATTGTGGCGTTGTTTGCAGCATTTGGTCTTATCAGAACGAGAGAGGTACGGGGCATTCGGCCTGAGATTTTGAGTTGGTCTCCATCTGCCAGGGTGGTAGGCAAAGGCTTTCCTGAATGAACTGTGAGAAGGGATAATGGTCTCAAGTTTGGAGCCGTCCAGTTACTGACCCTTCATTTTTCGTTGTTTATGCCTCGCTTAATCGTTAAGAGGTGTGTTCCTAAACTAAGATACAGCTGATAGAAGCCAACATATTGTGTCCCCATTATGGTGCCATGTTGACAACTGCTATAACCCCCGATACAGATGTATGTACAATAGATTACCACAACGATAAAATAAGCGCTACCTAGAGATACCTGTCTTAGCTAGGCTCCCTGATCCACCTCCCAACCAAATCACACCTAAGTCAACCCGCTCCAGCGGCTCGGCCGGCGCATATACGAGTTCGGCAGCTCGCGCACCAGCCTCTCCTTGAGGCCGCTCGCATTCAGCCGCTTGCAGTCCCAAAACACAAACCCCCACTGCTTGAACTTCCCATTTATCATCCTGCCAAACTCATTATAATACTGCCCGCGCCACATTATGACCCACGCCAGCGGCGGCGCGCCCGGGTCGCGGTCGCCGAGAAATAGCAGGCGGTCACGCCGGGCCTGCGCCGCGTCCTCGTCCGATGGGTACTGCTGGCGCCGCCGCTCCTGCGCGCCCCACTTCATGCTGTCCTCGATGAAGGTGGTGTGGGAGACCAGGTGTTTCTGCATCGTGGTGACGAGCGTTTCGTGGTCGGTTGCTTGCAGGACCTGTAGGAAGGGCTGCAGGCCGCGGGAGGCGGTGCCTTCGCGGAACCTACGGCGGTAGCCTGCTTGCGCGTCAGGATGAAGGGGATAGAAGAGGGGCTGGGGGGAAGGGTGGGGGTAGCAGGTTATCAAGAAAAGTAAGAGGTTCAAGTTGTCGGGGGGGAAGGAAGACGGGAGAAGTTAATATGAGATCGATAGTGAAAAAAGTCTAACTTACGAGCAGCATGGAGGTCAAATGACCCTAGCGGCGCCCACGGTCTGTCCGATCCTTGGAATCGCGGATGGTTCTTGGCGACGTCAGACTTAATGTCATCGAAAAGAGCCTCGTACTTGTCCCGGATAAGCATATAGATGCAATCGATCTCCTCGATCTCCCACGGTGGGAACCGGCCGAAAAAGCCCGTCAGCCGGTCTATGTTGGGGGCGTCGAAAGGCTTGGTATCCCCCCTGGGGCCCATGCCAAACAGGTAGCAGTAGGTCTGGAAGCGGTACAGCGCTCGGAGGAGCCGCGTGCGCTCCGTTCGTGTTAGATGACCGACGCGGATGGATGGGTTTAAGTGGCTGAGGAAGATGACCGCGCATAGGTCTAGCAAAGGCCGCACCACGCCGAGGTAGAAGGCCGCCATCTCTGCAAGGTCCTCTTCTGTGGTGGTTGTTTGGGCCCATAGTTGCTCGGGCATAACAGACCGATGGGTTGCATACTGGGCCATGAAGAGGCGGAAGGTGGCGGGGCGGCTATACGAATCAGGCTCGTGCCTTTGTAACAGGCTGGATACATGCGTGGCGTATGCATCGGCGAGGACGTTGCCGTCGCCAAGAGTGATTTGGAGGATGCGGCGGAGAAACCATCTGCGGTTGTGGAGGTACTGTTCGTGGTAGACGGGTGATGCGAGCACCAGCGACTTGAGGTCCTCAAGGCCTTCAATCGATTCGAGGATTAGGTATCGCAGTTCGGCTGGTAGTGTTTCCAATTTGATGGGAACAGAAGCGGGTATCGCGGGGAGTGCCACTGAAGGTGCATCATTGTTCTCGGGCTGCTTGCGTCTGCGCAGGTGCCCCAAAGGCCCACAGAGCAGCGAAAGTCTTGTCATGTTTGTGCTCTTGGGGTTCCTGGGAGACGTAGTCTTGATTATACTGTTGTTGCGGGACAATAGGAATGGACGAGAGAAGTGCGACTGTGCGTTGTGCCGCTGAGGCTGGATTTGATCCATTCATGGGTTGTTTCTGCGGCATCCAGAAATTTAATACAGGGGAGAGGCACGTGTCGGGCTGATTCTCGCCCCTTCTGAGCTCCCTCTGGTTGTCCTCACACAGGAAGTCGGCTCATTTGATCCAAAACAGCATCGTGCGGGGTACAATGTACCTATGTAGTGTTAACGGCAATCATCATTGAAGGTAATGCCGCCGCCAGGCATCATCATACATGCCGTCATTGCCGTGGTATTTTCTGGGTGAGAAGACTGCAGCAGACCGAAGCCAAAAGCGGTAAGAGTTCAAAAAAGATAAGGTACCTCAGGTAGGTATGTAGGTATGGGTGAGGGACATCCACGGGTACTTTGTTGACCTGAAGTTGCCGTAAATTCCAAGGCATACATACGTACATATCCCTAACCCTACAACGCATATATGAATCAGCCTCGCCGGGTGATTTTACACCCGTCATATCGAAAAGGCGCTCTTGGATCATGTCCTGTTGTTTACTGACCATGTGACTCGCTCATTGTATTTTATTGCTTGCTGTGGAACTATCGAGCATCTCCTTTCCCTGTGCGTGAATCAGCCACCTCGACCACAACATGGTCGTCCGGCAGCGCCACTTGACCTTTCCGGCTGCCGAGATCTTTTTCGTCTACAAGTTAAACCTGGTCTCTCAACTCGGGATAGTTGGAAATGCTATCGTCCACGACACTAGGCTGTCAGTCTGTCGCAAAAACGACGACACAGTTGCGGGACAGCAACTACACCCTGTATTGTCACATAGTCCCCAGGCCATGGCCCTCGTCACAGGCCCTAGTCACAGGCCTGGCCAATGAACCCATCTTAGGTTTCTGCGTCTCCATAATTCCTTCCATTTGTTATAGAACGGCGCAGTTACCTAGCTTCTTTGAGCTACTGTTGACTATGCGCTAGTATTGCTCCGAAAGTCATCATAATTAACTCGTGGCAAGCCCCAATTGGACGTGTCTGAAACGTGCAGTTTGGTGCGGGGCCAATTCTGCTATACATGGATAGCAACCGACTCTTTCTTACGTTTCCAATCCTCAAAACAGCAAGCTTTCTCATTTCAATGTATGTTAAACCTGATCAAGCTTCTAATCAAGAAATTGTGACCGCAGAACACCGTGACACAACCAAAACTCCATCATGAGCACCCACGATGAAGATGGTAACCCTCTCTTCGCCGTAGACCAAACTCAACATTTCGCGTAGGAGCTAACGGTGTGCGTAGACCACTATCACTCCCATCAAATCTCCCACCCCGACAGGGAGCCTCTCACGCCGGCTGCGCTAAACACAACAACGATCCCTTGTCATCACATTCGGCTCGGAGACATCTTGGTGCTTCAAGGCCATATCTGCCAAGTCATTCGGGTCGCGACAAATGTAACAACAGGCCAGCACAGGTATCTTGGCGTCGGCCTATTCACCAAGCAACTCTACGAGGAAGGGTCATTTGTGTCCAACCCAGCACCGAATGTGGTTGTTCAATACATGCTGAGCCCGATTTTCCGCCAGTATTACGTGCTAGACATGGTCGATGGCATGCTCGTCTGCATGACTGAGACCGGCGATGTCGTCAAAAACGTGCCAGTTATTGACCAAAGCAGCTTTTGGGATCGTCTCAAAACGGCATTTCTATCGAAGAAAGGGAGTCTGCGAGTTCTAGTTGTACAAAATAACGATCGTATACTGGCCGTTGATATGAAGGTTGTGCGCGGGTCGAGGCTCGACGGTCTACCTGGTACCGATGGGACAGCTTCTGCAAAACCTGGACCAGATGATGGAAAGACCGAACTGCACATGGCGTGCCGAGCCATCAATGAGCCCCTGCTCAAAAGTATCCTGCTGCGAGGGAAGACAGACGTGAATACGCTGGACAAGGAGCAAAGAACGGCTCTTTTCGACTCTGTGGACTCGTGTTTCGAATCTGGAGTTCGTGCCCTGTTGGAGACCTCCATCAATCTCGAGGCCATGGATACGAACGGAAAAACGGCATTGGACTTGGCACTTTCACGAACGGACTCGTCATCGCAGTTTATCGCCATGCTTCTTCTGCAAAAAGGAGCGTCTCCCGTCGCGGGTCTCGGGAATGCTACCCAGGAGTTCCTATCGGCAGCCGCCGAGGGAGACGCCAGCGCTATCATCCGCTTAATACAAGTTGACGGTGCTAGCGTAAACTGCCATGATCGACTAGGGTACACGCCACTACACGAAGCGGTTTCGTTCGGTCGAGTCGAGGTTGTGGAGCTACTTCTTCAGTTTGGGGCGGATGTCAATGCGGAGCTTTGTCTCGGGGGCGATACACCACTACACTTGATCATTGATAGAGGTGAGGCACATCGCCCCTTTTACGGATCCGTGAGCGAACGGTCCTCTCTGCCTCCTCTACGGGGTGATCATGTGGCTTTGATAGAGATCCTGCTCCTCCGCGGTGCTGTTGCTAGCATCGCACGCTTCAGTGATGGGGCCACTGCGCAGGAGCTCGCCGCGCAGCGCCTGTCGTCGGAGAGGACCGAGGTGGAGAAAACAATTCTGCGCAAGCTTGTTTCGGTGCTCAATTCCCCTCCATCTGTACAACTGCTTGCCGCCGAAACTGAGCTGGAAGATCGACCACTTGTCACCATTACAGGCGAGGCAAGAAATATCTGCGACAATTTCTCTGTCCGGCTCCAATATCACAAGACGGGTGCCTTTCTGCCTAGGCAATCCCCAATTGGCAGCTTTATTTATTTACCGGAATGTCCCACCGCAAAGAAGTGTATTGGGGATCTAGAAAGATGGGCTAGCAAAGGCTCATCAGGTCAGTCTAATCCAGCAGGCGGCTCTGAGATGAAGGATCTCTGGAAATGGATCCACCTTCCAGCTAACCGTGTATGGCTTCCACTCTTAATAATTCATCATTTCGACAGCGGCGTTTATTTTGTAGCTAACTCCAATTCGCACTCTAGAAAGGGTGGGCCAAGGTAAGAATGAAGCCAGTCCGACAATGCTTTGTCCCACGAGGAAAACTCCCTAGCACGTAGTATGCTGGGTTTGGCTAACTGGCGGTTCGACAGGACATTCTCAGGGCTTTAAAGGCCAAGGCGAACATTCAGTTTGGAGGAAGCATGAAAGAAAGAGAAGTTTTTATGGATGAATCATTTTACGAGATTCGTGGGTCCTCTCCTGACACCCGACTTCGAAGACCTCTATTTTCCCGGTCATTTGGGCCGGAGCCCAGATGCTTCTCTCTTGTGGTAAGTTTCATTCTACGCGCAAGGTCAGTAGAATAAAGGCATTCCAATGGAACTCACCACCACCACCACCACAGATACCCTTTTTCGACGCCGAGAGGTTGGATGAGTTCCTGTCACGGTCAGAGAGCCCAAATGAGGGCTACCGCCACCGACAAGAACTCCAAAGAGTCTGTCCGCCAGAGGACCTGCATATCCCATGCTCACTAGACCAATCATACTACCTCTCTCTGGCCGACACCACCGAGCGGGACAAAACCCAAGTGGTAGTGAAGCATATAAAACAAACCCAGGGCGCAAAAGGTAACTCGCCCTCGGCAATCCGACCAAAACTGCTCATGGTCAATCAGCTGTGGCTGTGGGGAGTCGACTCAGACACCATCTTGACCGCGTTCCCCGATCGGTGCTGCAAAACCGGAAAGCCAAATCTGTTGGAGTCCATATCACGGTCCTTCACACAACGCCCTCCGCCCACGATGCAGGCGATGCTCATTCAAATCCTGCGACATGCGCTCGACTTCATCGATGCACCGACCAACGCCGGACTGGATGAGAACGTGTTTGACATTTTCGAGCAGAGCATTGCCTACCGCGTAGGTACCCTCCGTTATTAAGTGAAAAATGAACACTAAAGCCAATTGTTAGATTCAAGGCTCATGGCGAAATGGACTGTTACCTGCACTTCCACAAAGCTCGAAAGGCCCAACAGACAAAATATAGCAGCGCCACCGGAAACACGGCAAGAATTCTCATCCAGCAAAAGATGAAAGAGGAAGAAGAAATGTGCGACATTAGTCAAGAGATTGACCATCTTCGCGAGATCAAGGATATAAGGGACGAGCTCAAGATGATTGAACGAGTGTTGGAGGACCAGCTGACCGTCATCACCCAATTCTCGACGACATTTGACAATCATCAACAGGAAACAGAAGGCGCCAGACAAGTGGCAGCCATGATTCAATCAATAAAATTCCGGCTTTCCAAGTTACAACGCCTCAACAAAGACGCCGAGTCAGTGGAAACTTCCGTAAGCAATAACATTTGGCACCCTGTGTAAAAGTGCATAGGTAACTGACCTTTCTGCTTCAATTCGAAAAGCTCAACCACCTCCTGGACTTGAAGCAAAAGCAAGCGAGCTTGAATGAAGCACACGACAGCAAACGCCTGGCTGACCAGGCCGATCGTCGGGCTGAAGACAGTGAGACGCAGAACCAGCTGCTTTTTGTCTTTACGATTATCACAGTCGTTTTTGTAAGTCAAGCCGCTGTTAAACCCTAAAGTACACCGAGCGAAGCCTAACAACAGAAAACAGACGCCGATATCCTTCGTATCGACCTTCATGGCAGTCCCGAGCCGAGACTTTCCCCAGACCGAAGACGGAAGCAATATCGGCTGGACATGGTGGCAAGTCCTTGCCGGCACTTGTATGCCCCCATATTCTCTGCCGTGAATACGAGTTCCATCTGCTTACCTCTTTCTCTCTCTAGTGGTTACAGAGATTGCCACTTTCCTCGTCATCGCGGCTTTCTGGCTTGGCGCTCCACGCCGCGCTGGCCGTGGCGGCATCGCAGCATCAACAGTTGAGAGATGCAGGAGGTGGTTGAAAAGTATATGGGGCGGCCTAGATGCGGAGTGGACCGTGGTTGACGAGAAGAAGCCGGTTGACAGGCGTGTGGATGAAGAGGCTGGGGGTGAGAAATGAATTTGGTGGCAGCACTCAGCCATCGGCACGGGTCTACGCTTGACCGTAAGCCAAGCCCCGGGGAATATCATTACTTGTTGTTTAGTATAAATAGCATCTAGGAGAGTACTCGAATCTCTTTTAACAAAAGAGGTATTTAACCTTCCGGGTCTCCAGTCCATTTCCGAGACTAGACTTCAACAACTCCTCGGTCCCATCCATACCGAGGACCTCGGACTACAAAATGGCTCCCGCTGCAAGCACGTGCCAGTGAAGATGGTTTAAGCCACGTCGCTATCTGGTCTCGACCACTTATCCCTCAACTCCGTCCACATCCTCGACTTTGGGCGCTTTTCTGCGGGACAGGCCGCCTCAATTTTGGGATGTCCAGTGCCATTCTTCCCCGCCGAGCTTTGTTTCGGTTATTCCGCCTCGATGGCCGTTGCGAACCAGGGACGGCCATGGATACCTCCGACGATCCGCGGTGGTCCGACAACGAGAATCCAACAAAACGGTTTTCAGATCGCTTTGCCGGAAACGCCGTGTTCCTCTCGCAACCTCAGCAGGAGGAACCCCAGCTGTCGATTCCTGATATAACGGCCTGGGAGCCTTTGGTGCGCTTGCCCGCTGAGGATATCGTTCGGCGTCTTGACTCGCCGGTGCTTTGGGCGGTTGCTGGCACTGAACGCCGGATGACCCCTACACCCGGCCCGCGTTCACCTTCAACTGCGACATCTCGCGGCTACTGTATCACCTGGCCGGAAATCGAGACCGGTTTCTCGCAGGGTCGATCATGCAGGTACGTAGCCCAGGCAGAGGGAAGAGTGGGCGGGAGACAAGAGCGGAGCTGCTGTAGCGTCACCGCTAGGAACCAAGTGCATATTTTCGGACGTTATTACTACGTTGGTGGAGGCAAGAAACCCTCCTTTTTAGTAGGTATAACTAAGGTAGGTCTGGATTCGAATGGAGCATTTCAATTTCTTCGCCGTGCGAGTCTAGTCGTTGCTTGTCCCTCAAACAGATGCTCAATGTGCGGGAGTGCCATCGCGTTACATGGGTTTAACACACTTATAACTGAGCCCAACGCCGGTTATTGAGCTATTGCTCAGTTTCGCGACTATAAAGTAAATACCATTTCCGAAGAATTGGTTTCTTCCTGTCCTTCATCCTTTCGGCCTGGCCCGACAACCGCGCCACGGAACCCCGAGCGGGCCGAGTGGCAAGAGGGGCCAAGGCGGGCCGATGTGTTGGTCGTGTTGCTATCACGCTAGGAATAAGGGGGTGAACAAGCCACGCGCGGGCCACGCGATCTGCGAGGGCTCAATGTATGGGCGTTGAAGTCACATTTGGGGCAGCCGCTGTTGCAGGGACACATCGTCTCCTGCACGATGGTGGTATCGGGCAGCTGCTAAAAGACGTTCACCGGGGCGTAACAGGATCAGGGGGGGGGGGGGGGTTGGGGAACGGTATCTAGGCTAAATTAAGTCTTTCTGGGTAACATCAGGCTGCGGCTTTCAATAGGTGTACCGGGGGTTGCTGTTGGAATATGTGGCTTGCCGTTGCTGAAGCAAGCCGAGGGGTGTGACGAACCAAGTACAACTGCAGAATGGTGCATATTGTCGTCCGCGCCTTTATGCACCCATCCAAAATATGGCTGAGAATGAAACAGTAAGGAGGCCTCGGGACTGACTGTGTAACATGGTTCGAGAACCGTGAGCTCTGGTCGAGGGCTTTTAAAAGAAATGGTAGAGGCAAGGTTTCAGCACGGTCAAGTTGACAGTGTCGACCAATGTTCAACAAGATCACTCTTATTCAGTTACATTAATGGACCCTGACCATGGATATCCCGCGTCCCCAGGATGGGAGTTGCCTATCTCGCGGCTCAGGCTACGTGACCTGGAAGAAGGCCCCCCCTTGTTCTGGACCCCAACACAGGCGAGTGGGTAAACCCGCTCTTCGTTGGGCGAGGCATGGGCGGTGCCGGACGCCGCGGTTTCAATTCCCAGTCATCCAAACCTAAAAGCTCGGACCAGATCAACAAGCCAACTCCGGCCAACTCTGGCCCGCCTGGCTGCTTGAATATATACTCGATTGGTCTCGGGAAACGACGCCTTGAATTCAAGGCCCCACCGCCAGCCAAACATACCGATTTCCACGGACGGAATAGGGAGCTGTTTCAATTCAAGGTTGTAGAGAAGTGGCCAAACCCTGTCGAATCGCGGGCCTTCCGAGTCGACCTCTCAGCATTACAGACCTTAACCATCCGGCGTTTACAAAGCAAGCTCGTGCGAGAGCCGTTAGAGCATCGCTACCTCCCAGAAGCGGATCAGGATCCGGCGTGGCTGAGGCCAGATGCCGATTATCAGAGCAGCACAATAAGGCAGTATGGTATGGTTTGGGCGGATAATGATGACGATCTGAACGTACACTAAACTAATCCGTGATTCAACTAGTCGCGGCCCTTCAGGACTATAATGCATGGCCCAGCAAGTTCTTAAGCGAAACGGGAATGATGCTTTCCGTGTTAGCAGCGCTTCCATGCTCGGCTTCACGCTGTTGGAGGAACATCTCGAGTCCATCATGGAATCCGAGCCGGCGATTGATACGTCGACTTCCAGCACTAATCAGGGGAATTCACTATTTAGTGCTCGCTCAGATCTAGAATACCTTCGCTGGGTTGGAAAGCCAAAAAAGAATATCTCACAACGAGAGACCGCGCCCTTTCGAATGTTCATGACCGTGAACGACGCGAGAATCGTGGGTTTTCTCCGCCGGTTCGGCGCCGGCTTAGCCGTGACTATGTTCTTGGCCGCACCGATGGTGATCATCATTTTCGTCCCGCAGCTGGACAGGGGGCGGGCATCTGCTGTGGCTGCGAGTTTCACTTTCGTCTTTGCCATGGCAGCGGCTTTTATGCTCAAGGAGACCGTGGGTGTCGTCTCGGCCACGGCGGCTTACGCTGCCGTGTTAGTTGTCTTTGTCGCAGAGCGGCAAAAGTCTGTTACGTGAGCTAAACAAGGGGAGCTTTTTGGTCGCGGGCTACCTTTATTCTTGTTGGAGATGCATTGGCTGGGGTTGTGATGTTGGTTAAATCGGTGGGGGCGCCGTTAGGGACGGGTTGATATACTGGAGCAGTTTCTGTGTAATTAATTCGTATTCGTGCTATTTTGAGTTGTAGAGTTGCCTTTGTATTCGATAATTAGACACCGTTCAGAAATAGACAGGAGTAGAATCAAAATATTCATCACAGCATCGGCGTAAGCCCCCTATTCCTATTCCAACACCCCAGCCCTGGGGCCACATACTTTGTCAACCATCAGCCCCCGCCCATCCTTCCCGTTAAATCTCTCAGTAACCCCCCCGGCTCCAACTCCTCGCAACCGGCTCCTCCCCATACCCATAATACCCCTACTCCGACTCCGCCTCCCCTCTCTCACCACAACCGGCGGCACCTCCTGCACCTCATACACCCCACCCCCACTCCCCCGACGATGATGATGATGAGAATGATGCGAATGCCTGTGGCTATGCCGACTGGCACTCCGACTCCGTCCAGGACTCCTGGCCCTCCCACTCCCACCACCGGTGGGATGTCGGGGGGGATACTCGTCCCTCACCCCACCATACCACGGCCTCCCTGGCACTGCCTCACCCCCGGGGGGCGCGCCAAGGTTGGTGCAAGAGCGTATGATCCAGAGCAGGAGGAGGAAGCCGGCAATGGAACCGATCACGATGCCGGCGATGGCGCCGCCGGACAGGGTGTTGGCATCGTTGGGGTTGCTGTTGTCATTTGGCTGAGCGGTGTTGGTGCCGGTGATGATGGTGACGGTGCTGCCGTCAGGGTTGGTTTGGGATTGGCGCGGGTGGAGGGTGCGGGTTGGGCTGAGGGTTGTGGCGAGAGTTTGGAGGAGGGTGTGGGCGGATAGCCCGGGCGGGTGAGGTAGGGGCGCCATGGTTGCGCTGGGGCTGGTGGCTGGGCCAGGCAGAAGGATGCGCTGTGAAGGCGGTGGAAATGCAGCTATGGCTTGGTTCGCTACTGACTGATACGGTTCAGTGTTCGTCACCGTCCGCTATGTATCACCCGGAGCTGTGGAAGCGAGTTGTGCTAGGGGAGACACAGGGCGAAGATGGCGTAAGATTCACTCCTGCCCGCCGAGCCCTGGACGATGTTATCGGGATTTGAAAACTACTTTCATGCTCGGGATGGGCTACTGGTTTATACCTGGGTATAGCGTTGCCCACTTCCGGTTGGAAACCTGCCCAGAACAGTGATGTAATTGTACTTGGCTAGCGGGGTGACTGGCTTCAGGGTGAAATTCATGATCTGCGCTACTTTGCCGGATCCCACACAATCCTGCTTCATGCACGTCAATCGAACTACCAGTTCCCTGGCAACCTAAGGTGACCAAGGGCACGACGATCATTTGAAAGGCACACTTGTAAACCAAGGCGCCTAGACGTACATCCTGCCTGGCGGCGACCTCCTCTGTTCTTCAACACTGAATGAAGTCTGGGGGACCCCTTGTGTATGATTATGTAGTTAGGTAGTGCCGGCAGGACTATAAGAATTATTATGGCCGCATTATTTTTCAGCATTCCTACGAAATATCACAGGAGGGCTTTGAGGAATAGCAGCCGGCCTGCTATACTAAAGAAATACAACGTGACGTCATTGAATGTCTGTCGGGAATAATTCGAGTAATCCTTGGCGACGTCTCGACCACATCGTTCGGTGTTATCACGTTTCTTGTGTACAGGGGCCAGGCGCCACCTCCACGTGGAACTGGGTGCATCTACCCTGCTCCGGGCCGCCAATAACAAGGGTATATCTACGGCGGCCTTTTGGTGGCTGAATCAGCGGCTGAGCGCCACTTTGCCGCAAAATGCGGGCCGTGCCCTCAGCGACCGCGAATATTCACCCCTATCTACGTCATGGTTAGGGTTAGGGTTATATATGTATATATGTCCTGTCCTGATAGGCAGACGTACTTAAGCAAGTGGGCGATCTAAGAGGTAGAACAGTAAGCTATAGTATACAACCTGTGATTAACTAGCCAGCCCCCCTAACTATCAAGCGCTGGGAGGAGCCTCCCGGGTCTTCCTGTTGGCCCGGAGCCTCTTACAATACAGGTCCAAGGAGCAGTTAGACTGCCGCTGTTCGGCGCCAACAAAGTACATCGCAGATTCCTCGCTTATTCGCCGTGCCCGGGCGACTCGCCGAATCTCCCGGATTACTTCCAGTCGCAGGGAGTACCACTGTACTTCGGCCTGACGGCCGGCCCGCCATCGACTACCCCACCGGTTATCCAGTGCCACGATCGAAGGCCCGCCCTGGAGGCCAATAGTCCACTCGCGCCAGAGGTCCCTAACAGTCTTAACGGCCCGGCTCATACGGTACCTCTGCGGCTCTCCCTCTACCTCTCCCTCTACTACTGCCCTTGACGCTGCCCCTAGCGCTACCCCTGACTCTACCCCTGACTCTACCTCTGACTCCGCCCCTGACTGTGCCCTTGACTGTGCCCCTGACTGTGGGCTTATGGAGCGGCTTGCTGATAATAACGAAACTCGAGGTGTAGAGACGGGTACTTGTGCTGGAGATGGCGCTGGCGCTGGCGCTGGCGCTAGTGCTGGTGTTGGTATTGAGGCTGACTTGAGCTGGAAGACGCTCTCGGCAAGGAAGGCTTGCAAGGAAGACTGATAAGCTCCGGCTAGCTGTTCCTTTGCTGTAGAGATCTCGGCCGTTATAGCTGCTGAAAGCTCAGCTATCTGTACCTCGCGCCGGGCTTCGTTTGCTTTGAGATAGTCGGTAAGGACTGGTAACGCTTGCGTTAAGATAGCTAGCTGACTTGGCCGCTCGTCTTCTTCTATCAACGCCATTACCTGGCTTGCGTATAATGTATAGTCTTCGTGCTGGAATACTGGGTGGCTCCATACTACGCATTCTGGGAATTGGCGCATCAGTAAAACTGAGTCTTCCAGGACGACCTCCCGGAGGTAGAACAATAAGCCTGTGAAACCAGCTGCCGCTAAGTCGTTGACCTGCCCTGGCCCTGGACCGAACTTGCCAGCCCACTTGTTCAGGCCTGGCCAGATCAACGGTAATAGTGAATCTGGAGGCGGCGTTCGGGCCCGGCGTATTTCAAAGCACCCTATCTACGGTGGGTGGCCGGCCATAGTCCGCATGAACTTACGGGGTAGTGAATTCAGGTAATAGCCGACCATTTGCTCCTGGTTCCACCGGCCTGCGCGCCGAATCTGTGCCTCGCTGATGCCCTTCAGCTCAGCAGTCTTGGCTCTAGAGCTCCGGCCGATATGGGTCTTCTTGCTCGACTGGATACCAGCGTATGCGAATGCCTTGATGACCCAGTCCCGTTGGCTGTTGTACGCGAACTCGGAGGTAGGACCAGCGTCGGTGCTCTTCAATAGCCGAATATCGTACCACTATGCGCGGTTCTTGAAGTCTGGGAATGGCTCATCGGTGAGGTCCCACCGAAGAAGCAGGTAAAAGGCGACAGCACCAAGGACGCAAATCAGCGGGTCACGGCTGCGGAGGGCCCCGGCGGTTTCCAAGCGGCCATGCTGGTTTTGCTTCCCGGCCCGGGTAGTGATGATAAGCGGCATACACCGGGTAGGGCCCTCGCCGGCGAATTCGAATGTGAAAAGATCCGAGATCTCTAGGGCCCGGCGGTCGCCTCCCCGAGTAAGCATATAGTGGCCGAGAAGTAGGTCGACTAAGGTCCGGAGATGGCACTCGGCTGACTGTGCTGTATGGGCCCAGAGTTCGCTGGCGATCCGCTTCAAATCCTCCTCGGAATAGCCGTCAAGAAGGGTATCTCGGCCCTTATCAGCGTAATTCGCTTTTTGCTGTTCCGTATCCCGGCGCTGCAAGGATTTGATATACTCCCGGGCATTATCCTCCCGTGGCGATGGGTGGGCGTTCATACCGAGGGCTTTCTGGGAGCGGTACAGGTCGGTAATCGCTGTGATATACGACCGGACCGATCGCCACGCAAGCCGGGTTTCCGAAAGGGGGGTATCGCTAGCAGCCTTCCGGCTCCGTAGCCGTAGTGGCCGATGGACGACTTCCTCGACAAGGAAAAGAAGGAGCTTATCCTCCGTCACTGTCTCCCCATCCTGGTACTGCTTCTGCTGACAAAACCGTCGGAATTCTTGCTGCTTTGGCTCATAAGCTGATGTTGTATTCTTCGGCCGGGCCGCCCTGATCATAGTAAGGATATTCTGCGAGTTGGCGCGTAGCTCGGCGTTGTTGACGACGGCGCGGTCCACACGCTGGTGGTGATGGTGGTGGTGGTGGTGGTGGCAGCCACGTGCAGCGGGAGCCGAGGGCCGCGCTAGCGCTGTAATAAGCGGCTGTTTTTCTGGGCTGGCCAATGGTTGTTCCGTAGCGGCCGGCGAGGCCACCGTGATAGACAGGTCACCGGCCATAGCTGTAGGCGTGGCTGGTGCCGGCGGTTGTTGCTTTCTTTGGGGAGCCATAACGGGGATGCAGAAGAGGAGGGGAGAGGAGAGGTCCAGCGGTTGCCGCCACCGGCTGGTCTAGCAATAGCCATCGCCAGGGTAGGGTGGCCACCCACCGCACAGATAGGTACATTAGGGGGCTGGAGCCCAGCGGTCATAGGGGCCACAGTGCCGCCAAAGGCCCTATCAAGGCCCCAGCATGCCCGCCGCCTCAGAGGGGTCACAGGGGGCACGCGACGAATCAGCGAACCGATCAGCCAAGCCGTAGATATACCGAAATAACGATGGAGCGGTGGCGTGGGGCTGACGTAGATATTTGCGCATGTCCACGCCAGGGGGGTTGCAGGGTTAGGGTTGAGCGCGGCTGACAGATCAGCGAGCGGCTGAGCGGCGCTCAGCGGCGCCGTGAATACCAAGTGGTGACACGCGGAAAAGTCGTGATTTTGTCGATTTGTTGTGCATTTGAGACACCGTTTTGTTCATCGTTTTGTTCATATATCTCTCCAAATTCCCCGTAATAATGGTGTCCTATCTTATCTTACCTTAAGCCGACGTCCGAGTTTGGTTTGGTTAGGTGTACTACGTAGCACCGGAACGCGTCGATGCCAGGGCTCGTGGCTGTCCTGATATGCCACTGAAGACAGCAGCGAGATGAGTGTCACGCGACCTAGTGCCGAGGCTGGTGCTCAAACGACAAGAGGGTGACCCAAATCTAATGCACGCTTCAAGCCACTTGTGGGGAAGTGGTGATTCAGAGACACGCACATCTATCAGAAAGATACAAGAGCGTGGCTGTTTTGATTCAGATGAGTCCGAGTTTGTCGCAACTTCAATTTCCATTCGCCGCGATAGCCGCCCCCCGCAGTAACACAGCTGAAGCCAAATTCCAAGACCATCATTCACGGCCTCTGTTGGTGCAAAGTTTGGTTGGGCTCTCATGCAGGGCACCCGATTGGTGACCTAACTTCCCGCCCCTTTGTCAGCTATTTTAATACTCGAGCTTCCCCTCCTCCCCTCATCATGTGAGTAATTCATTATCTGAACGTCATTTACAACGATTCAGGCTTCAAATCCCATCCCAAACCTTCTCCCGTTTGCACGGGGTTACAGTATCCTCCAACCAGCAACATGGAACCTATCCCGTGGGAGAAGTAAGCTCCTATCATTTCAACATCGATCCCACAGCAGCACGTGAGACTCACAAAAGCAACAGGATCGCATCCTCGAAACCATACCGCTTCTCTATCGGGCCACGGGGACGCGAGTTCACGATGCACTCCGCCGTCGTCGAGTCCCAGTCCCCCGCCCTCAACGCCTTCGTCAACAACACCAACTTCACAGAAGCCCGCGAACGGCACGCCGAGCTGCAAGATGTCGACGAGGACACTTTCATTTCCTTCGTGCAATACGCCTACACCGGCGCCTTTGAGGTGGCAGGGACCAAGGCCAACTCCCTCAAGGCGACAAACCGGAAAGAAGGCTTGGAGGAGTGCACCAAGGGGTACGACGACGATGGCTGGGGCGGCAGATACGACGCACGACCCGCGCGGTACAAAATGGCGCCGCGGCGACGGCGCCCCGATCCGTGGGAGACCTTCACGACGGCGGTGTCCGAAGCGCGCCCGCAGGGGTACACGCCGCCCTCTGAGACGGTCACCATCGCCCCGGGCGATGATGTGGCTGATATCCTGATCCGTTACGCCCGGTTATGTGTGTTTGCAGATTGCTACTGCATCTCGCGGCTGATGGGCTTGTCGCTGTATAGCTTGGGGCAGACGCTGATTGCCCTTGATCTCAAGGCGGATAAGGGGGGTGATAAAGAGGATAGGGTGGAGGGTGTGGTTGCGTTGTTGGGGTTTTGTTATAATGGTGATCCCACGCCGGACCAGCTGAAATCCTTGATTTTGCGCTACGTAGCCTGCAACGCTGAAACATTATGGAAGAATGTGGGTTTTCAGATGTTGCTCGGGGCGCACGCGGAACTGGGAGCTTCTCTTGTGGGCTTGTTAGTGGAGAGACTGGATTGAATTTTATGGCGCGCTGGAGCATCAGGTCTGTTGGGATGATGATGGCACTGGGAATTAATAATTGGAGCTTCATTTGGATTGTCGCTATCTCTGGTGTGAACCATGTATATATAGAACGATCTGACATATCCAAGTAGGTTGTCACTCTCGCTTCTTCAATTCTGCGCTGCTCGCGGACGCCGCCGCCTGTTGAACCATAGATAGATGCTCACACAGACGAATGTAATGGCCATCTACTCCGGGCATTCCGCCACACAATGCTCTCGCTCGCCTAGAATGAGTGGCCGCGGGTCGAAGTAATGCGGCAGGGCCGGGCGGGCCGGTGGGTGCTGCAGGACAGTTAAGACAGATACTCCTCTACAGCGCAAGCTACTTGATTGAGTACCTTAGGTACCGAACTCCAAACGGCAGCATTTTGCGTCAGTCTACCCATTGTAAGTTAAGGTTGAACACCTAGTAAACCCCCTATGCACGACAAAAGCGCGACGCCAGGTCTGTTACAACCTTACGAGTTCGCCTCTAGAGTGAGAAACATGTTCTCTATCCTCCAATTTGAGTAGACAATCCCCACAAGCTCATCGACGCCATGATCGGCGTGTTGCTCCCCAGAAAACACCAGCCACCCTGTTTGTTCATCATCAGTTAATGCACTCCACCTCAGTCTTTAGAAAGCGCCCAACTATTCTGGGCAGTCACTCACCATAGTCCTCGGCACTGTGCGCCATGCTGAGGAAGGTACCAAAATTAGCCCCATTCTTGCGGAACACTCTCTCAAGGTTCGGTTCCATGTGCCTCTCATCGGCCAAGCTTCGATAGCCTCTGTCGCAGTCTCTCTTGTACGCCTCCACCAAATCCAGTCCAAACTAGGTTTCGTCAATAGCAATAAAATAGCCATTCTTTTCCACATTGCACGTGGCGTCGTCATACTGATCCCGGGGTTCGGGAATGGGTCCGATCACTAGCTCCGCCCACTCCTGAAACTTGTCCACATTCTCCTGGAAGGCCTGGAATGACCAGTCATACCGCCCGATGTACACGACGTCCTGTACGGATCATGTCAGCAATTTTTCAAGTGATGGGGACGGGCAGTGAAATGTGAGTGCAAGGAGAGCGGCCCCAACCTTGTCTGTATGGGTGTTTCCGTTGCTCACGGCGCCCGGCCCTGTCCCGTCCGTCCACCGCACCCTGTCCAGGATTTGCATGGGATCCGAATCTTCGTGATGTACGATCCAGCCTCCTAGCAATTCCTCCGCATCAGGGTCTGCGAGAAAATTGCCAGCGTCCGAGACGCGCACTCGCTCGTAGAATGGTCGAACCCTCCACCGGCCGTTCCGAGCCGCGGACCTGTAACTGTAACGGTGCTGCAGGATGGTACCGCCCTCCAGCGCAGGGGGCATATGATCGGCATTCTGAGTGAAGTTGGGGTTTGACAGGGTGGTGTAGAGGGGGATCATCTGGCCCCACAGGAGAGAGCCAGAGGTGACGGTGAAGCTTGCCCGGTCCGGAAGCAGCTTTTTGTCGGGGCCACGGAATTTGTGCGTCTCGATCGTCTGAGATGGAACCAGATAATCGCCGGTCAATGCTGTCAGGTCCTCTGTGACGGCTTTCCGCACTATCTGGGTCCTGCGCTTTAATTCTTCGACCCTCCACTCTTCACTCTTTGCCCGGTCTTCCTCTGTCAACCAAGGGCGGTTGGCATAATACTCCTCCTCGAGAGATACCTTGAGCGTCTGCCTGCGTTCGGACGAGATCCATCCGTCGACAATCCGGTACGAGTGACGCATCACAGACAGCACCTTTTCCTTGACATCGTCCGGTCCCAGATTTCGCGTCTCGAAGTTATCAAAGTCCCTGTTCACGAACCAGTCCTCCCATTGCGTCACCAACCAGCTCATCTTCTCCAACTCCTCCCGGCCATTTCTCTCGTTGCTTTCGAGCCGCCTGATCCGCTCCTTCAGCAGGGAGAGATGCCCCTGTTTCTTGAGCGCTCGGATCTCCTCCACCCGCTGGCGGTGCTCCTTCAGCTCCTCGTTTTCGGCCCCCAGCCGGCCCTTTGCCCGCTGCTGGGTCAGGTACGCGTGGGCGGCCCTGGCCACCCGCCAGCTCGCTAAAAGCGAGCGCAGCTGGGGCCAGTCCTCGCCCGAGAGCGAGGCGTGCCAGTAGCTGTCGAACCTGTTCCACTGGTCGCGAAAGTAGTTGTACGCGTCTCCGAGGTGTGCTCCGAGGAAATCCGTGTCGAGGATGCGCGTCAACGCGGCCGCTTTGGTCTCTAACACTAGATGAATGACGGGCGCGTTCCCGATCGGGGTCTGCAGGGCGTGGCCGGCCGCGGCCCTATAGCCGGCGTCCTCGTCGAGCGGGTGTATGTCGGCCAGGGTCATGTTCCAGGGCATGGGCCGGTTGTGCCACTGCGGGTACTGGCCGTCTTCGTCGAAGTACTGGGGGAAGATGGTGAACTGCGCCTGGTACCTCTTCGCAATGTCGAACTCGCGCTCCATCTTCTTCGAGAGCTGCAGTAAAGTTGTGTCACCGGCCACGGGTTCGCGAAAGACGTAGCGGCCCAACTGGTCCCTACGTTCCACCCAGTGGTGGACACTGCTTCGCGGCGGCTTCTCCCGAGGGCGTGGTGGCTGTTTTTCCAGCGGCTCTAGCTTCCATGCCAAGTCTGGGAAGTCGATAAACAGATCGGGAAGCAGCGCGCGGGCCACCACAGGATGATGGTTAAGGAAGACATGGACGGTGAAGTGCGAAGGCGCCTCAGAGCCTGCCATCTTGGACCGTTCAAAGATGGAAAAAATCGGCGGATGCCGCGGAGGTGCTATGGGTTTCGGAGGCAAGAGGTGTTGTATTGCCATATACTGGATGAATTGGTTAAGAAGCATCTTACGGGAGCATCGCGATCCTGGGCGAGACGAAGCGTTTTATGTCAGGGGTCTGAAAAGGGATTGTCTGAAGAACACCATGATGATGTCTTTTGAAGTCATTTCCGCTGTCACGATCCAATGAACGGCGAGCTCGTCTGTCTGGACCTTGTGCTGCCTTGGATGCCTAAAAGCGGCTCCATTGACCACCCCTTCGAATCGCCGTGGAGGTCTCAGTGGGTAAGACGGAGTTAAATAAAGCCGCTTAGGCCAGAGCGCGAGCTCATGCTCCCGATGTCAATATTCGCAAACCGTGGGGAATTGTTTGAAAATTTTAGTCTGTGCGGAGAAGAAAATGCAGACCCAGAAGACCGGAAGCCGGTGTCGAACGCGACTGCAAGTCCTAAGGGAGGCGAATCGAGACTTCGACTGTACTTAAAAATTATCTTTATTGATTTTCTTTTCATCTTTTGAACGCTTGGCGAAGGATTGGGCCTCAGATGTCTGGCGCAGTCGACCTGAGGCTTTGTAGACGGAGAAAGCAGTCCGGGGCGGCGACCTTGACACGGAGTTGGTCTTCGAAAATAGTGGGAAATGGCCCTTTGCAACGACCAAGTTAAAGCATCTCACTGCAACAAGAGGCGTCCGGCTCTCAATGGAGCAACGGGGTGATGGGGGTTTCTGCCTTCTTTACCCAGGTAGGGACCTAGGTAATTGAAAAGGCGCCGACATTACCACTAGGCATCTCTACGGCAGCACTCCGCTGTACCCAGCGGCGCACAAGGGCTTTGTAGGCACGGTCAATATCTTCATAGAGAATAAGGACAAGGTGGATGCCAATTCTGAGACGAGAGTTAATATCCTATCCATAATGCACCCATAATATGCATGTTGGTTTAAGCAGGTGCTGACCTCGACATCCATCTGACAAGGATCAATCTCTTACACGGCCAGGTTCAGGGCGGCAACCTCAAACTGCTCGAGATGCTTTTAAGCAACCAGTACCAACTCAACCCAGACGAGCCAGATGAATACGGCAGGACGCCCCGCGATACCCCAGTGGAGCTTATTAAAGCACTGGTCCTCCGGTGCGCCAAACTCGAAGCGACCAGCGCCTTCGATGGGACACCGCTCGCCACAGCCGCGCGGAGTGGTAACGCTGCCGCAGGGTAACAACTCGTCGTAGAGTGCGGCGCCCTCGTCAACAACCGCGGCGGGTATCACGGGGGGCCCCTCCACGCGGCATGCCACCACGGCACCCTTGGGACGGTCTAGATCCTGCTCAGCAGCAAAACCGACCCCGGCGACATCAACCAAATGGCCCCGAACTTTACGGGCACGCCGTTGCAAGTTGTGTTGCTGCGCAAGCAAGAAAGTGAGGACAAGCTCACCATCGTCCGGTACCTCGCTATGGGGGCCAAGGCCGATGCCAACCTGGCGACCGCCTTGTGGGGCGGCACGCTGTTCCTCGCGCGCCCCACGCCCGGAACTGACACAGTGCGGCTGCTGGACGACGGCAGTGCCCGCGTCGGACGCACGCCGCTGCACTTTGCGCTGCACCGCACACGGGAGCATGTCGACCTGCTCCTGGACCGGGACGCCGACTTGGCCGCCGTGGATGTCACGAGGTGGAAGTTGACAAGGGTCCAAGAGTAGCCGAAAGGGATCCCTCGGTGGTGACTAGAAATCTCGAACGGAGTAGAAGCGACTAGAGGTTTACCAAGGGCTGGGAGGGAAGAGAAGGCCGTTATCTGTCGTAAGAACCCTAGTAGCCTATGCCTTACTGAGCAAGGGTGAATACTGATATGACAATTAGGATATGTTCCTACTAGGTAAGGTACCTACCTAGCCATTAGCTTCCTACGACGATCAGGCTTGACCAGGCGTTTTCAAGCACATGAAGGATCCGAGTGCCTACCAGACGGTAATGGACCAAGTAGCCGCTAAAGAACGTGCCACCAAATACACCCGACGCGGTAGTACGGGCGCCGCCGCTTGAGCTGTACCGGATCCCCCCCACCGGCGTCGGACAGACTCATCGCCCACCTCCGGGGTCATACGTGGCGCTGGTTGTTGCTGGAGCCGGCATACCGGGCCCACCTTTTCCAGACAACACACATTTCTAGCCTGCGTACTGTACATGGACCTAGGTAGACTCGACCCACGCAGATCCATCTCTGTACCAGTTAGTTTGTGTAGATCCCACCACACAAAAATATTGGCGTCTACAATTTAGCAGCTTTCCTGGGTGTTCCACAATCCGCGAACCATGTCCGTTCGCCTCGACGGCACCCCAGTAAACCATCTCTATCACCATAAGTTCAACGCCCAACTCACATCGCATATCGATGGCAACCTCGAAACGTACTGATGCCTTCTTTCTCGGCATCAAGACAAACGTCAAAAAACAAGGACTTTCGTGGCTAACGTAAGTACCTTTCACGTCCGGAATCTGAATCCAGCATTCCCAACTCGACCTTACATATCATCGACTAGCATCGCTTCATCCAAACCTTTCCGCTTCATCGTGGGCCCGGAACAGCGGGAGTTTACAGCCAGCGCGGCCCTGATCGCACATCAGTCAGCCACCCTCCGGACATTAATCTACGGCAATTTCTGTGAAGCCCGAAATGGATGTGTCACGCTGGACTGGGTTGACGAATACACATTTACGAGATTCATCCAGTATGCATACACCGGAGATTACGACGCAACTAGCGATGGTGCTGTCCTCGCCCCTGTTGACCGCCAAGCGAATCCGCTCAAGGTACAAGAATCGCGGGTAGAGAAGGAACAACTGGGGCCGGCCAGGCGTCGGAGGGGGGTCAAGAGACAACGACCGGCAGCCGAGGGAGAAGAGGAGGAAGCACCCGGGGGACAACGCCTCGAGACGCCCAAGGTACGCACTTTGCAAATGAGCAGGATACTTCCTGTAACCGCATGGAACGAAGTTCGTTACTCCAATCCCATGGACAGAAAGTTTAGGCTCGGGCAAATTGGCCTTCTCCGAAGATTCAGCAACGCTGCAAACCGGTTTAATCGGACTCATTTTACAATCAGCATGGATTCTGGGAAGGAGCACAGCAAAATGTTACTCCACCATGCGAAAATGTATGTCCTTGCCGACTATTATGGCATCTCAGATCTCATGGACCTTTCTCAGAACAAACTCGAGGAGGTGCTATTTCCGTTCAAGCTCTGCGGCGCAAGGCTCGCAGGCGTTGTCTCACTGATGCGATACTGCTACCAAGAGCCCGCCCCAGAAGCGTTACGGTCGTTTGTCATGATGTACGCCGCTTGGAGGGCGGAGGAGCCTTGGAAAGACGCGGGGTTTCAGGACCTCGTCGAGGAGACACCCGACCTTTCGCTCGACTTGATCGCGCAGGTGATGGCGACGTGCAGGATTACGGATGGGGTCCCGTGGAAGAAGGAAGATGGTTAATGCTGGCAAGGATCTTGTGTGAGTAAGGTACTCCTGTGAGGGACTCAGGTTGGTATTTGCCAAGGGGCGTGGCCACGAACATGGAGCCTGGGGCTGGTGGATGTTGTGTTAACTCGTTGGTATTATCCCACCGTCTTGTAGATATTAGGTAGTTATGCTTGTACAAACAATTGCACGGACTTGTCTCTCTTTGGAACCTTTTGAGACACTCCACTTAGCAGCGCAGCAATCATGTTAGTTATCACCCAAGAAGCCCGTAGTTACCTGACTCTAAATTACTAGGGGCGCGCCGAGCAAGCCTTGTTAGCTTCGTTTCAGTCGGCTGCCCAACGGCGGACCTCCCTTCACACAGCTGCCGCGTGCTTGCGAGGGTTTGGGTCGCTTGATTGGTGGCATTTAAGATCTTGGTTGATTTTCCGCCCGCCAGATCGGCCCACATACCCGTTCGGTCATGGTGTTGCAACTCTGGACTGGGGCACAGGCCCAAGGACCACGAGATGCTCCACTCCGCAAAATATCTAAATCTGTCAAGGGTAAGGTCGCGCTGGTTTGGGAGGATTGAGGAGGGAGACAGTCCGTGACTTGAGGTTGGGCTGCAAGTGGTACACCTCGAGTTGTTTCCACAAACCACAAGCAAGAGCTCCCACTAAGAGCCAAGGGGCGCGAGAAACCGAAGTAGAATGGGCTTATTCCTTACGTTTAGATCATTCACCCCTTTTCTTTGACTCCGGTGTTCA